>JAZKLR010000563.1:1200000-1595448 GCA_037103525.1 Ganaspis brasiliensis
ATATAAGATAAAAAATAAACAATTGAAAAGAAGGAAAAATGCTTCTAAGAAATAGAAAAATGATAACAAAAATTAGAGAATTAATTAAACGCAAAAAAGAATTTAAAAAATAGTGAAACTTTGAGAAAATTTAATAAATAGGAAGAAAATGTAGAAATGTTTTTTTCCTTAATCTTACAAACTAAAAAAATGTAAAAAGTACAAAAAATAAAATTAAAAAATGTATACAATATCAAGATAAATAAAAAGAAAGTCGATTAAAGGAACTTAAAAATATGTAAATAATTATGAAAATCAACGAAATAAAAAGTTTAGTGAATGTTATAATAACGGAATTGTTTAAAATAATATTAAATAATTTGCATAAAAAGAGAAAAATTAAAGAAAATCCAAAAATAAAAAGACGAATAAAAAATATCAAATGTAAAAGTAGAAAAAAACTTAAAATTTTGTTAAAATAAGAAATTATAAGATAAAAATTAATATAAATAGTTTAAAAAAATTGAAATCTCTTGGAAATCTTGTAAGAATATTAAAAAAATAAGGATTATTGTGAGTATAAAAAAGTATTAATATTATTTAATTATTTTGAATTAATTAATATCCATTCAAATTTGAATTAATTGAAATTTAAAAGTTGGAATATGACTTAATTGGAATTTATATAATTATAAGGACATGAAGATATAAAAATGTAATATTTTTTTTTGCTATCTTCATACCATAGATTTGTAAATCGTAGGTATTTTGATCATCTGTATTAGCACAATTTTTTAAATTTTATAAAGATTAAAATATTAAAATTTTTAAGATTTATCCACAAATTTGTGGGTTTTGTTTATGGTTTGTGATGTGTTACATGCACCGGAGAATTGTAAAATTTTGATTTAAATCATGATTTTAATGCAAATTTTCCAATGATTTAAATCATGATTTAAATTACGATTTAAATCAAAGTGATTTAAATCAATAACAGCACTGAGAACATGGTTTGTTCCTTGGTTTAAATGACTATTTCTATGATGAAAAATTGACAAATTAAAGTCTAATACTATAAAAAAAACTTAATTCTTTTCATTTTAGATAATTTTTTTTAAATACCTGAAAATTTCCTTCTTTAGGAAGATGATAAATCGAACCAATTTTCGGTTTTTTTTTCTCGAATTAACACGTTGTATAAAACGAACGAGAACAGTTTATTAAAAATTATCAAACAATTGACGAAACATTTAAAATCAAGCCTAATGAACACAGTAGTCATAAGAACATATTATTATTTACTTTAAATAAATAAATAACTCACATAGAACGAAATGAAAAATTTTCTTTAATTTACAAGAATAAAAATGTATAAAACGAACGAGAAAAATACAACGAATTTTTTTACACTGTAGTATTATTAGCTTGTATTGGCGCCTAATTCAAATCCAAATATAAGCAATTGGAAGTGCAATATATTCTTTTCTAATTAATTAATCATTTAATGACTTAAGCTATGCAAAGAACAGTTACTATTACGCACTATTACGGGACTATTACACAATATTACTTACTATTACATAACTATTACCTATCAATACGCAATATTACTGACTATTACGCACTATTACGTGATATTACGAGTAATACATGGCTATTACCAAAGAGGTGTACACTCCAATACGCAAGAAAATACCCCCTCGGGTGCCGTAGAAACTTATAATTAATTATCCAAATGACCACATTTTCAAAGATTAATTGACACAATTGCTTAACAAATTGTTTAAATTTCCTTCTATAATGATTATAAGCTGATAAATCTTTCGTTTACTATAGTTCAAAAACAGAATAAATTTGACCAAAAATAATACAGAAATTACCAATTCAAAAAGACTTGGGAAAATAAACGTATTTCAAAATTAATTTTTTGGTAAAATTCAAACAAACTTGGGTGAGAGAGACCTTCCTAATGATATTTTCAGTAATTCCTCAAAGTTTGGAATCAAAATATTTATTATTTTAAGAGAAAGGCAAAATTTGCTTATATCAGTGACGTCATTCTCCATCACATGCCCTTAATTTAAAAAAATGTATTTATTGCCATAATTATTGGCTCTCATTATTGGCCTAATCTTCATAGTCAATGATTAATCAATGCTTTCAGAATCATTGGCAGCCAATAATGAATCAATGATGGCTGCCAATCGTCAGCTTCCAATTGGGTTGGTCAAGAAATACCCTCTGTACGAAAATACTTTCTTCCAAAAAATACTGTCGGTCACGCACTGCTGTATTTCATGGCTCGAAATCTAGTAAAATATAAATTTTTAAGGCATCTGTAAAATGATTCGAATCCAAATGTTCCCATAATATTTTTTTAATAATTATTATTGATATTTTTAGTAAAATATATTAGCGTTACATTACACAGGAAATTAAGAATCTTAAAAGTCTTAAAAGTTTTTCTTACAAACATTTCAGATAATATGGCTTGATTTGATTCAAGCGATATTTGAGGGAAAATGATGAAATTAGTAAGTTTATTTTGTAATGCTAACTTTTTGGTGTTTAAATTATTGCCATAAGTAATAATTCACTTTTCAGTAAAATACACTCATATTAGGTCTTAAGTAACATTTTGTTTTTCAGTAAATTACATTCATTACAAGTTTGCAGTTGAATCTAGATCTTATTTATACTGGCAACCGAAAGAGTAAATTAACAACAGGAGATCAATTTTTACGCAGGAGTGTCGGAATAGTGTATTGTGTTTCTAGAAAGATTGACACTCTATGCGATATCGAATGTTTAATTTAACACTCGAATTTAAAAGAACTTGTAGAATTTTATGCTATTTAAAAAAAACTGACTACGGCAGTGTGTATGCTCTAAGGGTTATATTGATGTCTGAAATGTTCTTTACAATTTTTGGCTTATTCCTTAGAAAAGTTCATAAAGGAGATTCTGCACATCAATATAATCTTCATAGAGTTTGGTAGATTTCTTATGAATCGCAAATGAAACATAAGAAATATTCGGAAAAAGTAGGTTTTTCTCTATACCCTGTAACATAACATACTTATTTAAATTTCAAAGAATTTCACAAAGTTTAAAATCTTGAATCCCTCAGTGGGATTATGGTGAAGAAGTAACCTTTTTTAAAACTCAACACTCCAGTTGGTCCTATTCCACCGCCTCTGTTTTTACCAAATCTTTGAAAAAAAATTACACAGGTTAATCTATTTTTATTTTGTAGTTTCAATACTTGTTTTAAGAGAATGCCTATCAAGGACGGATATCTAGAGGAAATAAACAAAACTTATGTGTCGAAAGAATCAAGAAAATTGGTTAGTATTGTAGCGTAGTTTTATGAAAACACAAGTTGGTAAGGGATTTCGCCGAAGCTAACCTTACCTGATCGTCGGACACACGAAAAATCGAAAAGAGTAAAATCCGCGAAACACTCTCAGTACGCACTCAAAACACCGACTATCATTTGATCGCCGTTTACTTTTGTAAATTAACTGCTTTCCGATCTATTGTAAAATCATTTGTTTTGATTTTTGGAAAACATGACGTTTATTTTATAACTTTGCGTTGATTAGAATTTGTAAATACCTATGCAAAGCACAGCCCGCGACCCGCACTGCAAGAACACAACATAACGCAACACCCTCGCACCGAGACGACGAAGCCGATGTGGAGGATCCGGGTGATCGATACCACGATTGTTGGCCAACTGTTCAAGCCGTGTTGACATTTTGCCGAGCAGACGACGCAAATTGAGAGATAGTCCCGAAAGCGACCGCCAGTGTCCAGCAGCGGACGGACGGTCGAGAGTAAAGCCCGGGGCCATCTATCGGCAAACGCAAGCACCTACGTTGTGGGCCCCGGAAAAACTCAGTGTACACTGAAACGCCCCCTCTAGGGGCTGCAAGACCTTGTCGTTGGTGAGGGGGCCCAGAGTGTTTACTCTGCCAAGAAGCAGCCCACCCAATTCCGGAAAAGTGTCACCTATCGTGCTGATGGATGGAAGGTACCAGGGTTACCAAACTCGGGTGTCACTGGGAAGCGACTGCGAAGGGTTCCCCGGTGTAGTTGTTCGGGTAGGCCGCTGTAACGCTCAGTTGGAACCGCCTGAATGGACGAGCCGGGTGCCTGGAGTCGGGTGTTTCTCGGGGACGCTAGCGGTGGTACTTAGTATAGCCGCGTCGAGGGTACCAATAAACGATGGCTTCGGGAAACTGGGCGTCCTCCTGAAGTAAGAATGTCTTGTTGTCGTAAGGGGCTCTGCGACAATCGACCATCCTTCCCCAATACTCGTGGGATTCAAATATGAATGATACTGCAACAAAAACAAAACTAAACACAAATTTAAATAAAGTCGAGATAAGGAGAGAAAGGTCAGCATTTGACTCGGAAGAGGAGGGTGTAGTGATTATGGAAGAGGTAACTGGTGACATGAGCGCACCGAAAAAAGGAAAGAAGTTAAAACGTAAGCGGACTACGTTGGTGAGTGAGATGGAGGATAGTGCTACGGAAACCGAGCACGAGGATGTGGAATTTTTGCGTTCCTGTCGGGGAAAGGCGCTCTCACATGAAGAGCGTTTGAAGCGTATAATTAAAAGATCAAAAGGCAATTTGACTCCGGAAATGATGGCTGAAATACTGCAGATTACGCGAGATCTCACAGGTATGGTGGAGATGCTCTCTGTCAAGGGTGCTTTCCTGGCAGGAAAAGTTGAAGGACGCTAAGAGCAAGAAAAGATGATCGAGGCAGCGATCAAGAGAGCGATAGGCGATAAGGTGGAGAAAGCGACGTTTGCAGCAGTTGCAAGTAAAGTTGTTGAAAAGAAGGCTGAACTAGTGAAAATTCCAGCAATCACTAAGGTTAAGAAACTGCCTCAACTCGCGAAGGTGGTTTTGATTAAATCACCAAACGAGAACGAGAACAGTGACGAGACCAAGAAGGCGGTGTTAAAGATGATTAATCCTGTAAAGGAGAAAATCAATGTTAAAGGTGTAAGAAAAATGAAGACAGGAGGTTTGGTTATTGAGGCGAATACAGAAGAGGATCTTAAAAAGATCCTGGAAAATCCTTCTCTTAAAGAGGGTGGTTTCAGTGCTACTAGGGCGGGCTCCGCGAATCCGCGCCTGGTGGTATTTGATATACCATCTGATTTGAGTAAAGAGGAAGTAAAAGCGGCGATAATTGAGCAAAACGCTTCACGTTTTGCAGAAGTAGACGTTGAGAAGTTTTCTGAAAACTTCCAAATGAGATTTAAGGTTGGAAGGAGAAGGGAGGACTTTGTCAACTGGGTTGTCGAAGTCTCTCCAGAGTTGAGAACTCTTCTAAGAAGAGTAGGGCGGCTTTTTATTGGATGGGGATCCTGTAAAATACAGGACTTCATTTCAGTGACGAAGTGTTATAAGTGTCAGCTGTACGGGCACATACAGAAATTCTGTACAGAAAAAGAGAGTATATGTGCATACTGCTCTAAAGGAGGGCACCATGCTATTGCATGTCCCGAGAAAGAGGCGAAAAAGCCCCCAACATGCTGTGCATGTAAAAAGGCTAAAAAGCGGGCAGACCACGAGTCCAGGTCCTCGAGCTGTTCCGCATATAAAGTGGCATTGGATAAGGTCCTAAGTCGAACTGACTTTGGAAATGTCTAATAACGTTTCCTTGAAAGTTGTGCAGCTGAATGCGGGCAAAGGCAAAGTAGTAAGTGCAGAACTACGAGAGAACATCGATAAACACCTGGTAGATGTTGCTCTCTTACAAGAGCCCTATGTGGTTAAAAATGCAGTTGTTGGCTACGGCTATGCAACGCAGGTAATCACAGGAAACCAAAAAGGCGAAAAACCGATGGTGGCGGTTGTAGTTTTTTCGAAAAATTGTACGGTGATGAGGCTTGGTCACTTGAGCAGTAGTCATGTGGTGTGTGTACAGTTGGTTAAAGGGGGGCTGGAACTCTACCTCATTAGTGGATACTTCCAGTGGTCCCATCCAATTGGCATATACATAGAACAACTGAGAAAAGCGTTAAATGCATTAAAGGGAAAGAAAGTTCTAATCGGACTCGATGCAAATGCACGTTCCGATACATGGTATTCGGGTGAACTTGATGATCGGGGTCAAGACCTTGAAGACTTTTTGGCAGAGATGGGATTGGTGGTGATGAACGTGAGAACGGGACTCACGACTTACTCCTCCTCAACAGGCGAGTCCAACATTGACGTTACGTTAGTAACGGAACCTACTGTGAGTCTCATTAGCTCATGGGAAGTTCAAGATGAATGGACCTCTAGTGATCATAGAGCAATCATGTATGAACTGAACTCGTCTCGGGTTAATCCTGAGAGAGAGGAAATGAAAATGGCACTATTAGATTCAATATTACAAGAGCAAAATGGGAAAAATTTGATAGAAGTCTTATAAAGGCTATATCAAAAATAAACGTCGAAGAGTGCAAAAGCACTGATGATGTTGTGAATCTGGCTAGTGGCATTAGGAAGAGCATTCTCTGTGCATGCAGGGATGCAATTCCTATTAGAAAGACAAAACAGTTCAAAACATGTTGGTGGACACCACAGCTGGATGTTCTCAAAAAGAACATGTATAAAGCGAGAAAGAAATTCCAAAGGTCTAAAAGGCGAGACCCTGATCGGGTCGAATTACGAGACGACTATCGAAAGAAAAACGGCGAATACAAACAGTGTGCGAGGGCAACTGCCCAAGCAAGCTGGGAGGAATTCGTCAATAAAGCGAAATCGAAACCATGGGGATTTGCATACAAGCTATGCTGTGACAAACTAAGAAAGCATAGGACTATCGAGTCCGTGAATAGAGGAAATGGCCGAACAACAACATGGCAAGAAACAGCAGAAGTCCTGCTTGACAACCTCTTTAGTTACGACTCACCTGTGGGCGAAACAGAGGAACAAGCTGAACTGAGGAGAGAGATGTATGAGACGCTTGACACTGCGGGAGTGGCTGAGCCATTCGCTGTGCAAGAAATTGCTAAGGTGATTGGAAAGATAAAGAACGGCAAAGCTCCCGGTTGGGATAAAATTGAAGTTATTGTAGCTAAAAGAGCATGGTCGTTGATACAGATGGCTTTCCTAAATCTGTACAACGGGTGTTTAAAGTTCAGTATTTTTCCAAAAGAATGGAAGAGGGCAAATGTAGTGACACTTTTGAAAAACAACGATAAGGATACGTCGGATCCTTCATCATATAGACCAATTTGCTTACTGCCTGTACTAGGTAAAATTCTGGAAGGACTAGTCCTTAATAGAATTAAGCGCAACGTAGAGGAAAGTTTGTCTGACAGTCAGTTCGGCTTTCGGCCGAATCGATCCACTGAGGATGCGATAAACAGATTCTTGGCACTAAGGGATGAAACAGTTGAAGGATACGTGATGGGAATATTCTTGGATATTTCTGGAGCGTTTAACAACTTGTGGTGGCCTGACGTTATAGACAAACTAAAAAGACTGAACTGTCCAGCTGGTCTGGTCAGTATTTTGCAGAACTATCTTAAAGATAGAACTGTAGAGTACGTAACTGATAATGGCAAAGTATATAGAGTAATTAATAAAGGATGCCCTCAGGGATCCCTCTTAGGGCCAACCCTATGGAATTTGGTGATTGATGATATGATAATAATCGTGGAAAGAGAAGGCTTCAGAATAGTGGTGTATGCTGATGATGGTGTGATACTTGTGATCGGGAAAACCAGAGTTGACCTCGAAATAAAAGGTCAAAAGATCATTGATGCGGTAGACGGATGGTGTGAGAGGCACAAACTTGAGTTGTCTCCAAAAAAGACAGTATTAATGATGCTAAAAGGAAACCTTAGCAGAGCTCCAATCATCAAGCTCAAGGGGCGGAGCATGTCGATGGTTAAAAGTGTTAAGTACCTCGGGGTTACGTTCACTAGCGGAACGAAACAACTGAGTGTCGAAAAACACATTAATGAAGTATCATCCAAAAGTCAGGCTCTCTTCAACGCGCTTAAGCGCATTGCAAGAAGAGACTGGGGATTGAGCTTCAAGGCGTTACTTATCGTATATAAGGGGCTGTTTGTGCCAATCGCAACCTATGGTGCTGCATCATGGTTCGACTTGGCTAGTCAGAAACAACTTGGCAAATTGAGATCGGCGCAAAGAAATGCACTGATTACTGTAGTAAGAGCTTACAAAACGATCTCGGCTCTGGCAATCCCAGTGATTGCGGGTGTCCTACCGATCAGCCTGGAAGCCAAAAGACGAGTGTTCATATACCAGATTAATAAAGGAGTTGAATTTAAGCTGGATGGAGTGGTATATAAGTCACCATTGCTAGGCAATGATGTAACTGAGAACATCGAAGTGTGCAGAACAAGAAATAAGCTCAAGAGCTTGGTAAACGAAAGTTTGCTGAGTAATTGGCAAATTGATTGGGATGCTTGCGAGAAAATCACGCAAAGATACTTTCCTAGTGTCAAAGACAGAATAAATAAAAGGTGGTTAAGAGTAAATCATTATACCTGCCAGTTCCTGTCGGGTCATGGTGATTTTGAGGAAAAACTGAGTGGATTTAATTTAATAGAAGACGATAAATGCGAGTGTGGCTTGACTGGTTCAAGTACACATTTGCTGTTTGAGTGCGAATTATATTGGAGAGAGAGAGAGAGAATCTAATTCTTTCGGTGGAAGAAAAAGGTCATTTATGGCCAGTGAGTGAACAAATTCTAGTCAGTAAAGAACTCTTTGATAAATTCGAAGAGTTTGCAGTGATGGTCCTAAAGGCCAAAAGAGGTTCTAGTCAGTAAAGCGATACCAAAGAGTAACTCCTGTCGCCGGAGTGTGGAGTAGTAAGTTAAGTAACATCAGCGCCTTTACAACCTGCCATGCGTGGCATAAAGTTGGGGCTGCGAGTCGTACGACATTAGGTTGGTTTAAAACCCGATCGCGTCACGGCGGCGGAGCTGAGGAAGTTTATCTTCCTTGGGCGGACACCTTCACGCGGTTTTCCCCGTATACTCTCAATAGCTTGAGAGTATCTAAGGCCGCAAACCCTCTACGGAGGACTCCGTTAAGCTAATTTTTCCTGTTCGTGGCGGATCCCTGGTGGTGAAAGTAGCTCTAAAGTTTGATAAGAGAAAATAAATGGGAGAACGAACAAATGAAAGCAAAGGGAGAAAGATAAGTTCGAAAACAGCAAGTTAATGTGAAGAATTTGGCGTATTATAGCAAAAGCGTGTAATGAACATCCATACCGCAATAAAAGTGAACATGTGAAAATAACATCAAAGGCGATAAAGTTAGTCTCAAAAAGGCGAACAATTCCCACTGGTATGTCCGCAGGACCAGGTACGGTGGGGTAAAACTCAAAGAGTGCACATGGTAAAAATTCTAATCTAATCTGTACACTGAAACGTGGACGCATAGAGAGTGCTGGAAAAACTTCGTTTGTTTGGACCGAGTCTGGTGAGGATTTTGGACGAGTTTGCGGAGGTTGGAGTCGTCGCTGACGAGATCTAAGGCAGCAAATGGATCCACGAGAGATTCTGCGACGACTCGAAGGTCAGTGTTTCTTTTTCTCATCTGTCAAATTGGAGGCTCGAAGAGCATTGCTGTGCGCGGTTGCGGCTGTGCTGAGCCAAAGTATTCAGCTTTCTTTTATTTTGTAATTGTTTTTTTTCTATAGTGTTCAAATGCTGAATTAAAGCTAGTTGACTCGCTACGAGTGTGCTTTATTGTGTGTAACCCGCAATAATTGGTGAGCGTCTCTCGGTAAGTGTAATTCTGTTCGTCTGTCTGTTTCTCTCTCTTTCGTACTCGAGGGGATACACGCCGTGATGGAGTGGTGCTCGGGGCTAGCCGGTCGGGACTTAGGCCAGAGAATCTCAGCTCCAGAGAAGGCCCGGGTGGAGATTTCGACGTGTGCAAAAGAAATTTAAACGGGCTTCACGGGGGTCTCTCGTAAGCCGGAAGAGCGTGGCTTACGAGTCGAGAGGGTTGAAAGTGCCAGTACGCCATTGTGGCAAGTTCCACCTAACATAATCGTTCTCCCTTGCACGCACTCACGGAAAAAAATGAATTAGCTACCGCAGCTAAAAAATTTAGCTGATACTTGTTTAGTCACCACAGCTAAATATTAGCTAAGATAGCTAAAACGTTTGCTACGACAGCTAAAAGTTAGCTGTGGTTCCTAATATTTGTAGATATCATAGCTAAAAAGGTTTAGCTGTCCCTATGACAAATAACTATTTTTAGCTGTGGGATCCACTTCTGTTAGCTTCCACAGCTAACTTTTAGCTGTCTTAGCTAATATTTAGCTGTGGTGACTAAAAAATTGACTGCTAAATTTGGTTAGCAGCAGCGGCTAACTTTTTTTTTCCGTGCTGTCGCTGCGAGTGCATATTTTCAAAAATCAAAAAAATTGCTTAGTCATTTGTATGGAACGTTATGTACGACTTCATGCGAATGAAACTAACAAACGGACACCAAAATCGTTGGCTTAGCGGACGATAAAATAATCGTATAAGGAACGCAAAGTATAGAAATCATGAGCATAAGGGGTCAATAAAAGTCTGAGAGCTGAGAAGAGACAAGCGTTGGATGGATTTCAATGGTTTGGAAATGACCCTGATTAAGAACTGAATAAGATCCTAAATAAGCGCTGTTTGTTACAGACCGAAGATCCTTTGTAGACCCATCTATCGAGATAGATGAAACTGAAGTTCAATGGAAGAACACGATTAAGTACCTGAAAGTCAAGTTGGACAAGAAGCTTAGTTATAACTAACATTTAACATCTGCGACGACAAAAACCATCAAATATAGAAAACATCTCTCCAAGCTTATGTCTAACATTATTGGTTCTAGGGAGTCAGAAAAAAGATTAGTTGCAAGAGTGGTACACTCAAAGATGTTATACATAGATCCAGTGTGGGCATCTGACCTAGAAAAACACACCATCTCTAGGAGACTATTTTCAGCTCAGAAAATAGTTTTGCTCAGAATACACTGCAAAAACATGGTGTCTTAAATTGGACAAAAATGTCTTAAATTAAGATACTTTTGGTGTCTAAGACACGAAAAATGTCTTATTTTAAGACATTTTTGAACAATTTAAGACACCTGTTTTTGCAGTGTAGTATTAGCCTGCTGCACCTAGAGTTGCATATTCAGCGATACGATCGAGAAATTCGAAAAAACAAGAATGAGTCTCGATTCTTTTTTCTCAATCTCCTCTCAATCTCGTTTCATAAAACGAAATTCTTAGTGGACAAGCGAGAACAAGCAAGGAAGGTGTGCAAAAATGAAATATTTGAGCTATTTACAAAATTAGAAACTGGCAATTGTTAATAATCAAGAAACTTGATAATTCTAATATCTTTACCTACATTTTATTACTTTCATATTATTATAATTATAATTATCGTCTTTTTATTGTTCAAAGCGTTTTTAAATGAAAATTTTATTATTTATGTCTGAACCTGCTGAGTCGAAAAGCGATAGGTAAGATGGAATGGGGAATCTCCTAAAAGGTTGCTTCATCGCCTTATTTCCTATCACGCTACTTGGCTCGGAAGGAATTACAAAGAAATTGGCTACTATACGACACAGGCACTAACGAGTCATGGTTGTTTCAGCGAGTACTTGAAACGATTTAAATTGAGGGAGAAAAATTCGTCGCATGAATGGAGAATTACGCCAATTCAAAGTAGTGCTGAAAACTGCGCCATTCCAGATATCAGTTGAAGAACATACTAATTCGGATATCACAATTTTCCCCTTATTTTAGCTTAAAATAAATATAACAATATAATATAACAATAGATAGAAAAAAAATTGCACAATAAATTGAGGCTTAAGTGTTTTTTGACCGATGGTACCCTTATACAGTGAAAATAAAGTTATGTAATTTTTTTTATTTTGAATTTTTAGGTTGACCTTCTATTTAATGAAAATAAAAAAGTACTTAAAACAGAGATACAAAATAGTCTTTTAGACAAAAGTACAAAAAGCAAGTTGATGTACAATTTGGATAGTTTAAGAATTACGTTTTCTAAAAATGAGGATGATGCTTACGAAAGTGAACATAAAAAAATATCTTATGAAGTAAGAAACTATTAATAAGAAAGACCGAGATGAGTTGTAACAAAATAAATTTCTCAAAATCTATATGATCTTTTAAAGATTTTGGAATTCATGGATTTATTACTTCTTGCTTCCTCATGAAGAATGCTTTGTGAACATAGAAATTTTTGATTTTTCAAAAATAGGTTCTTCGATTCATTTTCACCTAAAAAGCATAAATTTTCATTTTTAAGCCAATTTCTTGATTATGGTGTATCTGTAGAGATGTATAGTGAACTTTTTGTCGTCAAGATATCTCAAGAACGTTTTAACGGGTTTTAATAAAATTTGGATTGCTTATTAAGCTTATAAAAGTATAAATTTGGACACAAGGATTTTCGAAAATACACAATCAGTTTTTTTAAACACCTTTTTTCATCGAGAGACATTGTTTTTTTTTCAAAAAAAAAAAAAATTTTCATGCTAAAAAATGTAATTTAATCAAAAAAAAATCATATTTCTAGCCCCAAACCTCAAATTGACTCAAATTTAACATTTAGAACGTTCATAATTACTGTTTACTAAGCAAAAAATTGCTAAGGGACATAATCCATGACTAATTATTATTATTAAACTTCCTAAAATTCTTAATTATGAATAAATAATTAATCTTGATATTATTCTTATATGAACAATTATATGAATTTGTTCTATACAAATTAATCTTATTAAAATTGCCCAAAACAAAAATTAAACAGTTGTGAAGTACATAGAGATAAGATGATTTTTGGCTGATATTCGATAATAATTTATAAATCGATACAACTCATCTCTGTCTCTATTAAAATCATTTAATGAAATAAAAAAATGATTTATTATAGTATTACACAAATCAGTCAGTTATACATAATTATATTTTGAATGCTTTTTTGGTATTCTAAATTAATTACAGTTTGATGTTGGACCAAATACTTTTCATAATTGGTGTCGTTTTAACAAAGCTTAAATTTTAAGCTTAGCTGGAAGTTATAAAAAAAAGAAAACTATTAACAGGTATGATCAATACTCATTTAAGCTTAAAAAATAAATTCAAAATAGGTTTTAATTTTAATTTCTGGCACCATTAATAGACCGCTGTTGTTTAAATATGGGATTTCCACGTCCTTGCTAATAATTGACAAACAATTAGCTTATTATTAGCTGACATCAATAAGCCAATAACAAAAAGTGTTTTTAATTTACAATACCGGAAACGAGTATGTGGACACTTACGCGTGATTTGATTTGAAAAACATACCATAACAATTAAAAAAAAGATCATTAATTTTTTTTTTTTTTTTTTTTTTTTACAAAACAAGTTTAGGAAGGAAAAAATGCCTTTACGCACTTGTTCGTGTGGGACTCAACCACGTGCTGTGGTAATACCGCACTAAAACAACCTCTCCCATTCTTGCCTTACGTACTCTTATCCGCTTTTGCTCCTTCCGTCCTGAAAGGTAAGCAAGAGCGCGATTCTTTTGCTCGAGGTGTTTTCAGTTCACTGTTCTGTAGGTGTCCCTGTCCCTTGCCGCTGTTGTTCTTACGCGGTGGCCAGAAACGCTATTGGATGCTTTTTTAGAGCTACCTTCGTTATATTATATTATGAAGAACAGTGCTGTCGGACCAGATTAAGTGAACCCAGAAGGACAGCCTTTTGCATACGAACCGTCAATGCTTCAGCTTGACGTTCGCAGTTTGGTATCTTTTTCAATTGGCTTATAAATGAAGCTTTAATCCCTCCCAAACAGCCTAGTATGAGAACAAATAATCGGATTTTATAACCTGGATACATTCGGCTCAGTTCAAATATAAGGTCTTGATATTTCTTCCGTTTCTCATCCTCCTTTTGTATGATGTTGCCCTCAGCAGGAGCCGAAAACTCTATCACACAAATGATCTTACTTTTATGATCCTGGAGTACAATATCAGGCTTAGTAGCTCTGATACGATGAGTTGTAGAAAAAGAAAAATTCCAGTAGATCTTACACTGTTCATTTTCCACAACGGATTCCTGATCCCCTTGGGCATACGGCAAGATGGGTTCTTTATCTATACCATACTGGTGTCGAAGGTGATAATACAACACCTTAAGCGCAGCATTGTGTCTTTCAATATACCTGCAACACGCGTACTTCGGACATGCACTTAGAATGTGACTAAGTGTTTCCGGGTATTGCTTACATGCTCGACAGTTGTTATTGTCGACAGGTATATGCATCACACGACTGCGGTACACCAGAGTATTAATTACACCATCCTGACAAGCGAACAAAAATCCCTCAGTCTCCGATCTCAAACCAGCAGATTTAAGAAAAGCAAAAGTCAAGCCTTGAGACAATCCTATTTCACCTATGAGATTATAGAACTGCCCGTGAACAGGTTTGCTTTTATGTTCCTGTAACAAAAGCGCTTGTTCTGCCTCCTTGACACACTTTTTAAGCATCAATGGTGTTAACGATGCTAACCCGTGCTCCATATCACTGGCTTCAAATGGGAGACTAACTTCATTTGCAGCTCTTTCTGCCGCACGATATAAAAACGCCCCAACATTTGCAATTTCATGATGGTGGACAAATTGCATAAGGGGATCTCTACTGTTCATCACCGAACATGCTGCAGCCAGTACAATTCTTCGATGAAGACACTCTAAATTTAATAGACCTCTTCCTCCCCGGTCTCTTGGAAGGTAAATTCGTTGCACAGAAGACCTTGGATGATGACTACGATGGATTGACATCATCTTGCGGGTTTCTCTATCTAGTATTTTCAACTCATTCACATTCCACTTAACAGCTCCAAAGGTATAGAGAAGTAAAGGAATGGCTAATGTATTTGTGGCCTGTATTTTGTTCTTCCCAGACAATTCGGAAGACCAAATTTTTCTGAGAAGCCCACGATACTTTGTTTGGAGTCGATCTTTAAGCCCACACACATCTTGAGTCTCCGGCTGTGGAATTCCAAGATATGTGTAAGTCTCTCCACCAGCAAGATGTTGAATGGTGTTGCCACCAATGAGTTGAATGTTCTCAGAGTCCCTCGGAATTTCAGATGTTTCATTTCTTCCTTTAATCAGATGGATGACGGCACATTTATCAAATCCAAAATCCATTTCTATGGCTCTGGAATACTCGGCCACTGCAAACACCAAAATTCTAAGCGCATCCTTACTGGATGCATAGAGCTTCAGATCGTCCATATAGAAAAGATGGTTGATCATATAGACTCTATTTCTTGGTTTGCCACACATGTATCCAGAGTGTTTTTCTCGAAGTGCAATAGACAGAGGTAAGAGGGAGATACAAAAAAGAAGTGGACTAAGGGAGTCGCCTTGAAAAACTCCTTTTCTAAACGAGATGATGTTAGTCATCACCTGCTGTTTGTTAGATGTTATAACAAACCTTGTCCTCCACTTAAGCATTAGATCCTTTAAGCATCTCACAATGCTCGGATGTACCTTCAAACATTCAAGGAGCTTGATGATCAGCTCGTGACTCGTGGAGTCGAATGCTTTGCGGTAATCAATCCAAGCCATTGACAGGTTACGTCGATAAAATATCGAATCTTGGGTAACACACCTATCTATTAATAGGTTCTCCCTACAACCTGACAGGCCTCTCTTACATCCTCGTTGTTCACCTATCGCACTCCAGACTGGTTCTATAGATGACAATATCCTCTCCTTGAGGATCCCAGTAAATAGCTTGTAGCAGGTGTTAAGACAAGCAATTGTCTGTAATTTTTTGGATTGGACAAAACTCCTGATTTTGGTAGAAGTACCGTTCGTCCTTCCACCAACCACTGTGGTATTGCATGTTCCCCGTTGAGATAGGTAGAGAATATACGGGCCAAATGTTGGTGAGTTGAAGTAAACTTCTTCCACCATAGATTATTAATCTTATCTGGCCCGGGTGCTGAAAAGTTCTTAGTTCTAGCTACTGCTTTTCTTACCTCCTCTTCAGTAATTGGTGGACATATCTCTGCAAATTGGTCAAGCCCCTGTCTGACACAGAAGCTGCGAAAGAGTGACAAAGATAACCCTTCATCGTTTACTGAATGGGATGTCCCATAGATGTTGCTCCAGAAAGTTTCAATCTCTTCACGACATGGGGGTCTTTCGACAGTTGGCGATGGTGGACTGAACAGGCGAGAAGGATTAGTAGCATAGGTATTATTTTGCTTTATCCATTTAACCCGCCGTTCTAAACGCTCTCTTATAACAACAAGAGAACGTATCTTCTCAATCCAATGTTGCTTGATGGTCTGCAACTTCGATTTCTTCAGAGTGTGATGCAATCTTTTTAGAGTCTGGGCTATTTCAAAAACCCTGGATGTAAATTTTCTTTTCGATTCAAGATATACAATCACACTCTGCAATTGAGAAGCATGCCTTCGAGCCACCCCAATCTTAAACTGTACTTGTCTGATTCGTTTAAAGGTCCTATCGACGCGGTCTGAAACAGATTTTCTGTTACTTTCACGAAGCAGGATCTAAACGTCCTTTATGACAACAAGAGAACGTATCTTCTCAATCCAGTGTTGCTTGATGGTCTGCAACTTTGACTTTTTTAGCGTGTGATGCAATCTTTTAAGAGTTTGGGCTATTTCCAAAACTCTTGGAGTAAACCTTCTATTTAAATTCCAGATATGCAATCACACTCTGCAATTGAGAAGCATGTCGTCGAGCTATCCCGATCTTCATCTGCACTTGTTTGATTCGCTGGCAGGTTTTAGCAACGCGTTCCGCAACAGATTTTCTGTTACTTTTGCGAAGTAAGGACACAGCTTTTTCATACACAGCACAGTTCAATGTCCAGAGATCTACACTCTCTGAGAGTAATGAGAGTTCATTGTTCCCTTCAGAGATTTTATCCATTTTAATGGAAACCTTGAGATGAATTTTGGTTTCCCTCGAACTCATGTTTCCTTCTTCGGCTGCGGGCGTTGGTGTTTCACACAAAATTTGTGTATTCTCTGAGGGGTCTTCCTGGTCTTAGAGAAGAGCTTCATATCTCCTTTTTCTCATAGAGGATACCTGATCTCTTAAGTACTGAGGCGTCATTTCCGCGTATTGTGGGTGCATATTGATCCATCGCGCATGTAACCTCTGCATGTATCCTCTTCTGTTAGGGGAACTATTTTGCCAACACAACAAAATGTCCCTCGGAAGTTGGTCTGTCCACTTTAACCTTAATCGAGCTTGTCCCTGGTCGTTGCTTAGTCGTCGCCTGGGTTCTATCCTATTGCCACGCCCAACTAACCCTTATCTCCATCCGAGAGAGACCTATTGTGGGTGGCACTGCGCGTTACAGTCGTCGTAACCGCAAATACTCTGTGTGGGAGGTTATCCCAACACAGAGTGGACAATTATATCGGGTGCCCATCCCTATTTGACTTTTGGTCCGCCCCGGGTATTTTAATTTCCTCGGTAGCTCCCATATCTGAGAGGCCTTCCCCTATCCGCCACCTGGGGAGGCGCCCGATTGGGGTGTCAAAAACCCCATCTCAAATGCCATTCAAGTACTTGACCCAGTCAGCTCAGAAATTCTGTGATATCCAGTAAAGGGTACCACAACTCCCTTACCAACACGATCAAACACCTATACGATGTTCTGCAATGGTCATTTTAGTACTGAGCCAAGTAGGACCAGTATCTTTGAGCTGCTTGGTAACGGAAGCACCAAGCAACCCATTTTTTTTTTTTTTTACAAAACAAGTTTAGGAGAGGAAAATAGTTATTTATGACACAAGGACCTGAAATGGCACTTTATAGTACGAGTAAGTATCGTAATACGAGCCTAAGTCCAATCGCAGCCGAGGCGAAGTAGAGGTGGTGACGAGGCTTCACCGAACGTAGCCGAGGCGAAGCCGAGGTGAAGTGAAGATATGAAGCCGAGGCTCCACCGAAAAGTAGCCGAGGCTCTGATGTGGCTGTGGCGAGTTGTACGATACACGAGAACTTAAGTGCCGAAAGGGTCCAAGTGTCATATAACATTTTTTATCACACAAAAAACTGAGAATTCGAACCTAGGAAGAGGTGGTTATCGTAAAAAACGGCCTCAGGGGGCATTTCTAGGTGGGAGTAGGTCGACAGACTTAGAAATGCCCCCGGAGGGAGGCGAAACCCGTGAACAGCCGTGACGTTTGGGCCAGTTTGGGCAGCTGTACCATAAAGTAAAGGTCAGCTGACCAGCATCAGCCAATCAGATTGCGAGTTCATTTACTTTACGGCCTAGGCCGTGAAATGAGCTCTTAAAGGTTTCCAAACAAGCCGTAAAATCTAACTTTTGATGTAAGTGTGATAAAAAATGCATTTACGCACTTGTTAGTGTGGGACTCGACCACGTGCTGTGGTAATACCTCACTAAAACAACCTCTCCCATTCTTGCTTTACATATTCTAATCCACTATTGCTCCATCCGTCCTGGAGGGTAAGCAAAAGCGTGATTCATTTACTAGAGTTGTTATTTTCGTTTCTTACACTGTTGTTCTCACCCATTGCCGCCGATATTCTTAAGCGGTGGTCAAGAACGTTGTTGGATGCTTTTTTAGAGCTACCGAATAGGATCTTATAATGAACAGTGCTGCCGAACCAGATTTAGAGAGTTCAGAAGAACAGCCTTCTGCATGCGAACCGCCAACGCATTAGCCTTGTGCTCGCAGCTAGGAATTTTTTGTAATTGGCTCACAAATGAAGCTCGCATCCCTCCTAAACAACCGAGTACAAGAACAATTAATCTGACCCTGTAGCCTGGATATATTTTACTCAATTCAAACAGAAGGTCTTGATACTTTGTCCGCTTCTCATCCTCCTTTTGAGTGATATTGCTCTCAGCAGGTGCCGAAAACTCTATCACACAAATGACCCTACTTTTATGATCCTGGAGCACTATATCAGGTTTATTGGCGCTGATACGATGAGTGGTGGAAAAAGAAAAATTCCAGTAGATCTTGCACTGATCATTTTCTACAACGGATTCTTGATCCATTTGGGCATACGGCAAGATGGGTTCTTTATCTATACCATATTGGTGTCGAAGGTGATAATACAACACCTTAAGCGCAGCATTGTGTCTTTCTACATATCTGTAACATGCATACTTCGGGCACGCACTTAGAATGTGACTAAGTGTCTCCGGGTATTGCCTGCACGCTCGACAGTTGGTATTGTCGACAGATATATGCATCACTCGACTGCGATACACCAAAGTATTTATCACTCCATCCTGGCAAGCAAATAAAAATCCTTCAGTCTCCGATTTCAAACCAGCAGACTTGAGGAAAGCAAATGACAAAACCCCAGACAGTCCCAACTCTTTTATGAGACTGAAAAACCGTCCATGTACAGGCTTGTCAATATGCTCCTGTAACAGAAGCGCATGTTCTGCTTCCTTAACACGTTTTTTAAGCATTAATGGTGTTAAAGATGCTAAACCGTGTTCCATATCCCTGGTTTCAAATGGGAGACTAAGTTCACTTGCAGCTCTTTCTGCCGCTCGATATAAAAACGCCCCAACATTTGCAATTTCATGATGGTGAACAAATTGCATAAGAGGATCTCTACTGTTTATGACTGAGCATGCTGCAGATAAAACAATTCTACGATGAAGACACTCTAAATTTAAAAGACCTCTTCCT
Source organism: Ganaspis brasiliensis (assembly GCA_037103525.1). NCBI lineage: Eukaryota > Metazoa > Arthropoda > Insecta > Hymenoptera > Figitidae > Ganaspis > Ganaspis brasiliensis. Next base: position 1,219,729 of record JAZKLR010000563.1, read on the forward strand.
CCCCGATCACGTGGAAGGTAAATGCGAGTTACGGAAGACTTAGGATGATGACTTCGATGTATAGTCATCATCTTGCGAGTTTCTCTATCTAGTTCCTTCAACTCATTCACATTCCACTTAACTGCTCCAAATGTATAGAGTAGTAAAGGAATGGCTAATGTGTTTATGGCTTGTATCTTATTCTTCCCAGATAGTTCAGAAGCCCAAATTTTTCTGAGAAGACCATGGTATTTCATATGGAGATGATCTTTAAGCCCACACAAATCTTGACTTTCCGATTGAGGAATTCCAAGATATGTGTAAGTTTCCCCAACACCAAGGTGATGAATGGTATTGCCACCAATGAGCTGAATATTCTCAGAGTCGCTCGACATTTCAGCTGTTTCTCGTCTCCCTTTAATTAAATGGATAACAGCACATTTATCTAATCCAAAATCCATACCAATAGCTCTGGAGTACTCGGCTACTGCAAACACCAGAATTTTTAATTCGTCCTTGCTGGATCCATATAGCTTAAGATCGTCCATATAAAACAGATGGTTGATCTTATGGACTCTATTTCTGGGTTTTCCACACATGTATCCAGAGTATTTTTCTTGGAGTACTACAGACAGAGGCAAGAGGGAGATGCAAAAAAGTAGAGGACTTAGGGAGTCTCCTTGGAAAACTCCTCTTCCAAACGAGATGATGTTAGTCATCACTTGCTGTTTGTTGGATGTTATAACAAACCTTGTCCTCCACATGAGCATTAGCTCCTTTAAGCATCTCACAATGTTCGGATGTACCTCTAAGCATTCAAGGAGCTTGATGATCAGCTCATGACTTGTAGAGTCAAATGCCTTTCGGTAATCAATCCAAGCCATTGACAGGTTACGTCGATAAAATATCGCGTCTTGGGTAATACACCTATCAATCAATAGGTTCTCCCCACAACCTGCCAGACCTCTCTTGCACCCTCGCTGTTCGCTTATTGCACTCCAAACTGGCTCGATGGATGTCAAAATCCTCTCTTTGAGGATGCCAGTGAATAGCTTGTAGCAGGTGTTAAGACAAGCTATGGGTCTATAATTTTTTGGAATAGATAAATCACCAGATTTTGGTAAGAGTACCGTTCGTCCTTCCACCAACCACTGTGGTATTGGATGTTGACCGTTGAGAAAGGTAGAGAATATTCGAGCCAAATGTTGGTGAGTTGAAGAGAACTTCTTCCACCAAAAGTTATTAATCTTATCTGGCCCGGGTGCTGAAAAGTTCTTCGTTTTAGCAACTATGTTTCTCACCTCCTCCTTAGTAATTGGTGGACTTACCTCTGCTGGATGGTCAAGCCCCTGTCTAAAACAGAAGCTACGAAAGAGTGTTAAGGATGACTCTTCATCGTTCACTGAATGGGCTTTCCCATAGATGTTACTCCAGAAGTTTTCAATCTCTTCACGACATGGGGGTCTTTCGACAGTTGGCGATGGTGGACTGAACAGGCGAGAAGGATTAGTAGCATAGGTATTATTTTGCTTTATCCATTTAACCCGCCGTTCTAAACGCTCTCTTATAACAACAAGAGAACGTATCTTCTCAATCCAATGTTGCTTGATGGTCTGCAACTTCGATTTCTTCAGAGTGTGATGCAATCTTTTTAGAGTCTGGGCTATTTCAAAAACCCTGGATGTAAATTTTCTTTTCGATTCAAGATATACAATCACACTCTGCAATTGAGAAGCATGCCTTCGAGCCACCCCAATCTTAAACTGTACTTGTCTGATTCGTTTAAAGGTCCTATCGACGCGGTCTGAAACAGATTTTCTGTTACTTTCACGAAGCAGGATCTTTGCTTTTTCGTACACAGCACAATTTAATGTCCAGAGATCATGTAGATCTCTGGACATTAAATCCTCTGGGACATCCTCTGGGAGTAATGAGAGCTCGTTATTCCCTTTAGCGATTTTGTCCATTTTAATGGAAACCTTTAGATGTACTTTGGTTTCCCTAGACCTCATGTTCCCTTCCTCGGTCGTTGGTGTAGGTGTTACCGTCGGAACCTGAAGGTTCTCGGAGGGTTCTTCTTCTTCCTGCTGAAGAAAAGCTTCATGTCCCTTTTTTCGCAGAAAGGATACTTGGTCTCTTAAATACTGAGGTGTCATTTGAGCGTATTGGGGGTACATATTGACCCATCGCTCATGCAACCTTAGCATGTATCCTCTTCTGCAAGGACTACTGTTTTGCCAACACAGCATGATGTCCTTCCGAAGTTGGTCCGTCCATTTAAAACGTACTCTAGCTTGTCCCGGGTCAATGCCTGGTCGTTGCCTGGGTTCTGTCCTATTGCCACTCCCAACTGAACCCTGATCTCCATCCGAGAGAGACCTATTGTGGGTGGCACTGCGCGTTACAGTCGTCGTAACCGCAAATACTCTGGGTGGGAGGTTATCCCAACACAGAGTGGACAATTATATCGGGTGCCCACCCCTATCTGACTTTTGGTCCGCCCCGGGTATTCTAATTTCCTCGGTACCTCCCATATCTGAGAGGCCTTCCCCTATCCGCCACCTGGGGAGGCACCCGATTGGGGTATCAGAAACCCCATCTCAAATGACATTCAAGTACCCGACCCAGTCGGCTAAGAAACTCTGTGATATCCCGTAAAGGGTACCACAAGTCCCTCACCAACCCGATCAAATACCTACACGATGTTCTGTAATGGTCATCTTAGTACTGAGCCAAGTCGGACCAGTATCTTTGAGCTGCTTGGTAACGGATAAACCAAGCAACCCATTTCGGGTTTCCCACGGGGAGGAGAGTGTCTTTTAATAACTAAAATATTTAAGTGGGTATCTTAATCGTTTTATTTTAGTGTAGCGCTGTTGTTTCAATGTATTAAAACATCTCATAAAAGACACATTATTTCCTCAAGCGTCAACGCTTAAACAAAGCTTCGACCGTTTCCTCTCGAAAGTTTTTCATCTTTCGTCTTAAAGATCTCCAATTTCTTTGTGAAATGGAGAGAGGTAAATTCCTTCGTTCGTTACGGTTATTGAACCAAGAACGAGGAATAGTTAGATGCTCAAATTCTAACTGGTCGAGTTGAGCGTTATTCAATTGAATAGGTGGACCTTGACCTTCCTCTATTGCGACTACTTCAGGAACAGGAAGTTGCGCTGGTGGAGCATTACAAAACTCATCAGACTCATTTTCAGGAATCAGGTAATTCTGAAAGCCTTCCAACTCGTCAGGTTGGGTTGTGCTAACACAACACCATGAGCGTGAACCATTGGAAATGTTTTGATTCACTTCGTTTATTTTTAACCTTTGGTATCCGAAAATACCGCCAGCTCCGAATAAACCGTCGGATTCTTTTGAGGAACAGAAAACAACATTTTCAGCGTCGTTATAGTTTTCATACGTTCCTATGGACTCAGGCTTCTCAATCATCAGCTGACAAATTGATCCACTTGTTCCAATTGATGCAATCGAGACTGATTGCATTTTACATGTTGGATAATGACTCAGAACAGATGATATCTCAATCATTAGACTGAGGCTGAACCGAGTATTAGCAACACACTCAGGGAAAGCTTGTTCACCGACCCCAGCTAGGATCAGAAACCTTTTCAATTCTTCCGTTCTCACGGAGAGGGTACTATGACCTATTAAGTTTCTGTTAGGGATACAGTGATTTGGTAGTATGTCGTAAGCCACGACATGTCCGGGAAGCGCATTAGTAGAAGCCACTTGTAGGAGCCGCGCTGGAACTCCCAAAGTTGGTATCTCTTCGTAGAGGTTATGCGTAGCACGCGTAACTACTCCGAAGGTACCAGCCATGTTACCAACAACCACATTCGGCAAGTCAGGAAACGTTGGTCTTAAATGTAAGCCAGAGTTCGAGACCATTCTACCAATTGAAGATAGATAGACGAATATTGGTTGTGGAACGTTAAAGTCTACTTCTTTAGTCAATTCCTTGATTTGTTTTTCAACAGAAGAGAGTGGATTTTCACCAATACTCTTCAAAGCTATTTGCTTAAGTGCAAATACGCCATGAGCGTAATACACGAAAGCTTCCCTGCATAAGATCTCACTCGGCGCTGGAACAGTCTTGTTCATATTCTCCCATGTATCAGATACAAGTTGAGTATAGGAACTAGCGTTGATATTAAAATCAACATTAGAGTCCACGGCACGAGTAATCACTTTATTAGAGAACCTACTCTCCTTCAATATGCTCTCGTTTCTTAGAGGAGTCGGCTTATAGCCATACTGGTCCAGATGGGACGGTCTGAGCTTAAGCTGCTTTTTGTCAAGGTTTAAGCCAAACTTGCGTTCGGGCTTTCCATCATTTTGCACATTAACCTTTCCATGAGGATTGGGAAATGGCATTTTGTTATGCTTTTGAGCCATAACACTATTCAATTGCGAGTATACCACTGCGGATTGACACTTTGAATTAGTTCAGTAACTAATTCACTGGATAAGTTAAAAATATAATTTCAGAAATTATAAATTTTTCGATACATCCATAAATCGATTGATTTTTAATAATATTTTATTTTTTTTTTTTTTTTTTTTTTTTTTTTTTTTACAAAACAAGTTTAGGAGAGGAAAAAATGCATTTACGCACTTGTTCGTGTGGGACTCGACCACATCCTGTGGCAATACCGCACTAAAACAACCTCTCCCAATTCTTGCTTTACATACTCTTATCAACTTTTGCTCCTTCCGTCCTGGAAGGTAAGCAAAAGTTTCTTTTTTTTACTCTGTACAGTTTCAGCATTCTGTTCTTTGGGTCTTCATGTCCATTGCCGCCGATGTTCTTATGCGGCCGACATGAAATTGTTGGATGCTTTTTTAGAGCTACCTTTAAAGATGTTTTTTTTACAAGGAACAGTGCTGTCGGACCACAAAAAGGGAATTCAAAAGAACTGCTTTTTGCATTCTACCTGCTAACAGATTGGCTTGACGTTCGCAGGTTGGGATCTTCTTCAGTTGGCTCACAAATGAAGCCTTCATCCCTCCTAAGCAGCCGAGAATTAAAACAATCAAATGGACTCTATATCCAGGATGCATTTTACTCAATTCGAATGAGAGCTCTTGATATTTGATCTGTTTCTCATCCTCCTTTTTAATGATGTTTCTCTCGGCAGGAGCAGAAAACTCAACTACATAAATGATCTTACTTTTATGATCTTGGAGGACCATATCAGGCTTGGTGGCACTGATATGATGAGTGGTGGGGAAAGAAAAATTCCAGTAGATATTGCACTGGTAATTTTCTACAACGGATTCTTGATCCATTTGGGCATACGGCAGAATGGGCTCTTTATCTATACCGTACTGGTGACGAAGGTGGTAATACAAAACCTTCAGTGCAGCATTGTGTCTTTCTATATATCTGTTACATGCATAAATCGGACAGGCCCTTAATATATGACTAAGTGTCTCCGGGTATTGTTTGCATGCACGACAGTTGGAATCGTCAACAGGTATATGCATCACACGGCTGCGGTACACCAAAGTATTAATCACTCCATCCTGACAAGCGAACAAAAATCCCTCTGTTTCCGATTTTAATCCAGCCGATTTAAGGAATGCAAAAGACAAACCTACAGACAATCCCATTTCTCTGACGATATTATAAAATTGTCCGTGAACAGGCTTACTAACATGTTTTTCTAAAAGAAGTACATGTTCTGCATTCTTTACATGTTTTTTGAGCATCAAAGGTGGTAATGACGCTATTCCATGTTCGGTATTATTTGTATCAAATCGAAGATTAAGTTCCTTTGCCGCTCTATTTGCCGCTTGATATAAAAATGCCCCATTATTTGCAACTTCATGATGATGGACAAATTGCATTAAAAGATCCGTACTATTCATCACTGAGCATGCCGCAGCCAGTACAATACGGCGATGAAGACATTCTAAACTTAGTAACCCTCTTCCTCCCTGATCTCGTGGAAGGTATATTCGAGTTACGGAAGACCTTGGATGATGGCATCGATGTATTGTCATCATCTTGCGCGTTTGTCTATCCAGTATCTTCAGCTCATCCACATTCCATTTAACAGCCCCAAATGTGTAAAGTATTAAAGGAATGGCTAATACATTTGTGGCCTGTATCTTATTCTTCCCTGATAATTCGGATGACCAAATTTTTCTGAGAAGACCTCGATATTTAATTTGGAGTTGATCTTTAAGCCCACGCACATCTTGAGTTTCCGATTGTGGAATTCCAAGATATGCGTAAGTTTCTCCTTCACCAAGATGATGAATGGTGTTGCCACTAATAAGCTGAAGATCGTCTAAATCGCCTGATGTTTCAGATGTTTCCAGTCTTCCTCTATTCATATGGACAACAGCACATTTATCAAGTCCAAAGCTCATTCCAATTGCACTGGAATACTTGGCCACTGCAAACACTAGAATTTTTAATGCTTCCTTACTGGAGCCATAGAGCTTAAGATCGTCCATGTAAAACAGGTGGTTAATCTTGTGAACTCTATGTCTTGGTTTGCCACACAAGTATCCAGAGTGTTTTTCACGAAGCACAACAGACAGAGGCAAGAGGGAGATACAAAACAATAGAGGACTAAGAGAGATTTTTTTTTTTTTTTTTTTTTTACAAAACAAGGTTAGGAGAGGAAAAAATGCATTTACGCACTTGTTCGTGTGGGACTCGACCACATCCTGTGGCAATACCGCACTAAAACAACCTCTCCCAATTCTTGCTTTACATACTCTTATCAACTTTTGCTCCTTCCGTCCTGGAAGGTAAGCAAAAGTTTCTTTTTTTTACTCTGTACAGTTTCAGCATTCTGTTCTTTGGGTCTTCATGTCCATTGCCGCCGATGTTCTTATGCGGCCGACATGAAATTGTTGGATGCTTTTTTAGAGCTACCTTTAAAGATGTTTTTTTTACAAGGAACAGTGCTATCGGACCACAAAAAGGGAATTCAAAAGAACTGCTTTTTGCATTCTACCTGCTAACAAATTGGCTTGACGTTCGCAGGTTGGGATCTTCTTCAGTTGGCTCACAAATGAAGCCTTCATCCCTCCTAAGCAGCCGAGAATTAAAACAATCAAATGGACTCTATATCCAGGATGCATTTTACTCAATTCGAATGAGAGCTCTTGATATTTGATCTGTTTCTCATCCTCCTTTTTAATGATGTTTCTCTCGGCAGGAGCAGAAAACTCAACTACATAAATGATCTTACTTTTATGATCTTGGAGGACCATATCAGGCTTGGTGGCACTGATATGATGAGTGGTGGGGAAAGAAAAATTCCAGTAGATATTGCACTGGTAATTTTCTACAACGGATTCTTGATCCATTTGGGCATACGGCAGAATGGGCTCTTTATCTATACCGTACTGGTGACGAAGGTGGTAATACAAAACCTTCAGTGCAGCATTGTGTCTTTCTATATATCTGTTACATGCATAAATCGGACAGGCCCTTAATATATGACTAAGTGTCTCCGGGTATTGTTTGCATGCACGACAGTTGGAATCGTCAACAGGTATATGCATCACACGGCTGCGGTACACCAAAGTATTAATCACTCCATCCTGACAAGCGAACAAAAATCCCTCTGTTTCCGATTTTAATCCAGCCGATTTAAGGAATGCAAAAGACAAACCTACAGACAATCCCATTTCTCTGACGATATTATAAAATTGTCCGTGAACAGGCTTACTAACATGTTTTTCTAAAAGAAGTACATGTTCTGCATTCTTTACATGTTTTTTGAGCATCAAAGGTGGTAATGACGCTATTCCATGTTCGGTATTATTTGTATCAAATCGAAGATTAAGTTCCTTTGCCGCTCTATTTGCCGCTTGATATAAAAATGCCCCATTATTTGCAACTTCATGATGATGGACAAATTGCATTAAAGGATCCGTACTATTCATCACTGAGCATGCCGCAGCCAGTACAATACGGCGATGAAGACATTCTAAACTTAGTAACCCTCTTCCTCCCTGATCTCGTGGAAGGTATATTCGAGTTACGGAAGACCTTGGATGATGGCATCGATGTATTGTCATCATCTTGCGCGTTTGTCTATCCAGTATCTTCAGCTCATCCACATTCCATTTAACAGCCCCAAATGTGTAAAGTATTAAAGGAATGGCTAATACATTTGTGGCCTGTATCTTATTCTTCCCTGATAATTCGGATGACCAAATTTTTCTGAGAAGACCTCGATATTTAATTTGGAGTTGATCTTTAAGCCCACGCACATCTTGAGTTTCCGATTGTGGAATTCCAAGATATGCGTAAGTTTCTCCTTCACCAAGATGATGAATGGTGTTGCCACTAATAAGCTGAAGATCGTCTAAATCGCCTGATGTTTCAGATGTTTCCAGTCTTCCTCTATTCATATGGACAACAGCACATTTATCAAGTCCAAAGCTCATTCCAATTGCACTGGAATACTTGGCCACTGCAAACACTAGAATTTTTAATGCTTCCTTACTGGAGCCATAGAGCTTAAGATCGTCCATGTAAAACAGGTGGTTAATCTTGTGAACTCTATGTCTTGGTTTGCCACACAAGTATCCAGAGTGTTTTTCACGAAGCACAACAGACAGAGGCAAGAGGGAGATACAAAACAATAGAGGACTAAGAGAGATTTTTTTTTTTTTTTTTTTTTTACAAAACAAGGTTAGGAGAGGAAAAAATGCATTTACGCACTTGTTCGTGTGGGACTCGACCACATCCTGTGGCAATACCGCACTAAAACAACCTCTCCCAATTCTTGCTTTACATACTCTTATCAACTTTTGCTCCTTCCGTCCTGGAAGGTAAGCAAAAGTTTCTTTTTTTTACTCTGTACAGTTTCAGCATTCTGTTCTTTGGGTCTTCATGTCCATTGCCGCCGATGTTCTTATGCGGCCGACATGAAATTGTTGGATGCTTTTTTAGAGCTACCTTTAAAGATGTTTTTTTTACAAGGAACAGTGCTATCGGACCACAAAAAGGGAATTCAAAAGAACTGCTTTTTGCATTCTACCTGCTAACAAATTGGCTTGACGTTCGCAGGTTGGGATCTTCTTCAGTTGGCTCACAAATGAAGCCTTCATCCCTCCTAAGCAGCCGAGAATTAAAACAATCAAATGGACTCTATATCCAGGATGCATTTTACTCAATTCGAATGAGAGCTCTTGATATTTGATCTGTTTCTCATCCTCCTTTTTAATGATGTTTCTCTCGGCAGGAGCAGAAAACTCAACTACATAAATGATCTTACTTTTATGATCTTGGAGGACCATATCAGGCTTGGTGGCACTGATATGATGAGTGGTGGGGAAAGAAAAATTCCAGTAGATATTGCACTGGTAATTTTCTACAACGGATTCTTGATCCATTTGGGCATACGGCAGAATGGGCTCTTTATCTATACCGTACTGGTGACGAAGGTGGTAATACAAAACCTTCAGTGCAGCATTGTGTCTTTCTATATATCTGTTACATGCATAAATCGGACAGGCCCTTAATATATGACTAAGTGTCTCCGGGTATTGTTTGCATGCACGACAGTTGGAATCGTCAACAGGTATATGCATCACACGGCTGCGGTACACCAAAGTATTAATCACTCCATCCTGACAAGCGAACAAAAATCCCTCTGTTTCCGATTTTAATCCAGCCGATTTAAGGAATGCAAAAGACAAACCTACAGACAATCCCATTTCTCTGACGATATTATAAAATTGTCCGTGAACAGGCTTACTAACATGTTTTTCTAAAAGAAGTACATGTTCTGCATTCTTTACATGTTTTTTGAGCATCAAAGGTGGTAATGACGCTATTCCATGTTCGGTATTATTTGTATCAAATCGAAGATTAAGTTCCTTTGCCGCTCTATTTGCCGCTTGATATAAAAATGCCCCATTATTTGCAACTTCATGATGATGGACAAATTGCATTAAAGGATCCGTACTATTCATCACTGAGCATGCCGCAGCCAGTACAATACGGCGATGAAGACATTCTAAACTTAGTAACCCTCTTCCTCCCTGATCTCGTGGAAGGTATATTCGAGTTACGGAAGACCTTGGATGATGGCATCGATGTATTGTCATCATCTTGCGCGTTTGTCTATCCAGTATCTTCAGCTCATCCATATTCCATTTAACAGCCCCAAATGTGTAAAGTATTAAAGGAATGGCTAATACATTTGTGGCCTGTATCTTATTCTTCCCTGATAATTCGGATGACCAAATTTTTCTGAGAAGACCTCGATATTTAATTTGGAGTTGATCTTTAAGCCCACGCACATCTTGAGTTTCCGATTGTGGAATTCCAAGATATGCGTAAGTTTCTCCTTCACCAAGATGATGAATGGTGTTGCCACTAATAAGCTGAAGATCGTCTAAATCGCCTGATGTTTCAGATGTTTCCAGTCTTCCTCTATTCATATGGACAACAGCACATTTATCAAGTCCAAAGCTCATTCCAATTGCACTGGAATACTTGGCCACTGCAAACACTAGAATTTTTAATGCTTCCTTACTGGAGCCATAGAGCTTAAGATCGTCCATGTAAAACAGGTGGTTAATCTTGTGAACTCTATGTCTTGGTTTGCCACACAAGTATCCAGAGTGTTTTTCACGAAGCACAACAGACAGAGGCAAGAGGGAGATACAAAACAATAGAGGACTAAGAGAGATTTTTTTTTTTTTTTTTTTTACAAAACAAGGTTAGGAGAGGAAAAAATGCATTTACGCACTTGTTCGTGTGGGACTCGACCACATCCTGTGGCAATACCGCACTAAAACAACCTCTCCCAATTCTTGCTTTACATACTCTTATCAACTTTTGCTCCTTCCGTCCTGGAAGGTAAGCAAAAGTTTCTTTTTTTTACTCTGTACAGTTTCAGCATTCTGTTCTTTGGGTCTTCATGTCCATTGCCGCCGATGTTCTTATGCGGCCGACATGAAATTGTTGGATGCTTTTTTAGAGCTACCTTTAAAGATGTTTTTTTTACAAGGAACAGTGCTGTCGGACCACAAAAAGGGAATTCAAAAGAACTGCTTTTTGCATTCTACCTGCTAACAAATTGGCTTGACGTTCGCAGGTTGGGATCTTCTTCAGTTGGCTCACAAATGAAGCCTTCATCCCTCCTAAGCAGCCGAGAATTAAAACAATCAAATGGACTCTATATCCAGGATGCATTTTACTCAATTCGAATGAGAGCTCTTGATATTTGATCTGTTTCTCATCCTCCTTTTTAATGATGTTTCTCTCGGCAGGAGCAGAAAACTCAACTACATAAATGATCTTACTTTTATGATCTTGGAGGACCATATCAGGCTTGGTGGCACTGATATGATGAGTGGTGGGGAAAGAAAAATTCCAGTAGATATTGCACTGGTAATTTTCTACAACGGATTCTTGATCCATTTGGGCATACGGCAGAATGGGCTCTTTATCTATACCGTACTGGTGACGAAGGTGGTAATACAAAACCTTCAGTGCAGCATTGTGTCTTTCTATATATCTGTTACATGCATAAATCGGACAGGCCCTTAATATATGACTAAGTGTCTCCGGGTATTGTTTGCATGCACGACAGTTGGAATCGTCAACAGGTATATGCATCACACGGCTGCGGTACACCAAAGTATTAATCACTCCATCCTGACAAGCGAACAAAAATCCCTCTGTTTCCGATTTTAATCCAGCCGATTTAAGGAATGCAAAAGACAAACCTACAGACAATCCCATTTCTCTGACGATATTATAAAATTGTCCGTGAACAGGCTTACTAACATGTTTTTCTAAAAGAAGTACATGTTCTGCATTCTTTACATGTTTTTTGAGCATCAAAGGTGGTAATGACGCTATTCCATGTTCGGTATTATTTGTATCAAATCGAAGATTAAGTTCCTTTGCCGCTCTATTTGCCGCTTGATATAAAAATGCCCCATTATTTGCAACTTCATGATGATGGACAAATTGCATTAAAGGATCCGTACTATTCATCACTGAGCATGCCGCAGCCAGTACAATACGGCGATGAAGACATTCTAAACTTAGTAACCCTCTTCCTCCCTGATCTCGTGGAAGGTATATTCGAGTTACGGAAGACCTTGGATGATGGCATCGATGTATTGTCATCATCTTGCGCGTTTGTCTATCCAGTATCTTCAGCTCATCCACATTCCATTTAACAGCCCCAAATGTGTAAAGTATTAAAGGAATGGCTAATACATTTGTGGCCTGTATCTTATTCTTCCCTGATAATTCGGATGACCAAATTTTTCTGAGAAGACCTCGATATTTAATTTGGAGTTGATCTTTAAGCCCACGCACATCTTGAGTTTCCGATTGTGGAATTCCAAGATATGCGTAAGTTTCTCCTTCACCAAGATGATGAATGGTGTTGCCACTAATAAGCTGAAGATCGTCTAAATCGCCTGATGTTTCAGATGTTTCCAGTCTTCCTCTATTCATATGGACAACAGCACATTTATCAAGTCCAAAGCTCATTCCAATTGCACTGGAATACTTGGCCACTGCAAACACTAGAATTTTTAATGCTTCCTTACTGGAGCCATAGAGCTTAAGATCGTCCATGTAAAACAGGTGGTTAATCTTGTGAACTCTATGTCTTGGTTTGCCACACAAGTATCCAGAGTGTTTTTCACGAAGCACAACAGACAGAGGCAAGAGGGAGATACAAAACAATAGAGGACTAAGAGAGATTTTTTTTTTTTTTTTTTTTACAAAACAAGGTTAGGAGAGGAAAAAATGCATTTACGCACTTGTTCGTGTGGGACTCGACCACATCCTGTGGCAATACCGCACTAAAACAACCTCTCCCAATTCTTGCTTTACATACTCTTATCAACTTTTGCTCCTTCCGTCCTGGAAGGTAAGCAAAAGTTTCTTTTTTTTACTCTGTACAGTTTCAGCATTCTGTTCTTTGGGTCTTCATGTCCATTGCCGCCGATGTTCTTATGCGGCCGACATGAAATTGTTGGATGCTTTTTTAGAGCTACCTTTAAAGATGTTTTTTTTACAAGGAACAGTGCTGTCGGACCACAAAAAGGGAATTCAAAAGAACTGCTTTTTGCATTCTACCTGCTAACAAATTGGCTTGACGTTCGCAGGTTGGGATCTTCTTCAGTTGGCTCACAAATGAAGCCTTCATCCCTCCTAAGCAGCCGAGAATTAAAACATTCAAATGGACTCTATATCCTGGATGCATTTTACTCAGTTCGAATAAGAGCTCTTGATATTTGATCCGTTTCTCATCCTCCTTTTTAATGATGTTTCTCTCGGCAGGAGCCGAAAACTCAACTACATAAATGATCTTACTTTTATGATCTTGGAGGACCATATCAGGCTTGGTGGCACTGATATGATGAGTGGTGGGGAAAGAAAAATTCCAGTAGATCTTGCACTGGTCATTTTCTACAACGGATTCTTGATCCATTTGGGCATACGGCAGAATGGGCTCCTTATCTATACCGTACTGGTGACGAAGGTAGTAATACAAAACCTTCAGTGCAGCATTGTGTCTTTCTATATATCTGTTACATGCATAAATCGGACAGGCACTTAATATATGACTAAGTCCCCTACAATACCTACTGTGTACGTCCTCGTCGTGTAGGGGGGGCAACTTTAGGTTCCTTTACGGTTCCGAAAAGGCTAAACACAGAGGGTCTACAGATTTGGTGCACCTGTAGGCGGCTGTAATAGCATCGGGTTTGTGAGACGAAAGTTGCTAGTTAGCTCTGGCTGTCTGACTTAACTAAGAGCTAGGGTCCATTGGTAGTATGGGAGTCCCCGTTTCGGATCCGGGGGCAGCTCAAGCCCAGGCCGCTTGATAGTACCAAGGCCCGGGTCAAACTAGCCACTTGATCGGGCTGCCTTGTAGCAACAAGTGAAAAATGCACTATTGTCCGAAGCAATTCAGCTGGCAACTGAGTGGGTTTTGTTAGGAGGTAGTGATGCACCTCTCGAGATCACTGTTCGAGGAGCGGAAGGACACTAGTCAGGGCGAAGCTAGCAATTAGTCAAGCAAAAGAACGATCTTTGAGGCCATTAGCCAAAATCCAAAATAAAACAAACATGAACAGTACAACAAAAAGTAATAACGTTCAAGTTGAGCAAAAAACCGGGGACTGCCCACCCCAAAATAAACCTAATAAGGATGGTTCTAATGAACTAGTAAGTGAAAGGCGTAGGATTCGGCTAAAGAATCGTAAAAAATCTGAGTTGAAAGCTGAAAAAGAAAAAGACTAAACTGAAACTGACATAAATGAGGTTGAGATGGCTGAAGCTCCTCCTCCTCCCCGACCTAATAAAAGAAGCTATTTCGATAGCAGCGAAGACGAGGATCGGGATAAACATCCTGGAAAAAGGGAAAAATCTGGTAAAACAGAACCCTTAAGTCACTCCAAGGAAACCGGGAGTGACGTAAATGACGTCTTAAGAACAGACGAGGTGCCAGAGTACGCTCTAGAGCACATTTCAGCACTACGAAAGCTTCTAAAGGATAGCGCTAAAGCTGAGGACAGCCTTGATGCCCTCACGCTTGTAATAGCGCAACTTACGACGAAGTGCATTCGGCTAGAATGTCGTCTAGAAGGTAAAAGCGAGATGGTGAACACGGCACCATCTTATTCAGCAGTTACAAAAGGTGCGGTGAAACTTGTTGCACCAAAAGTGCAAAAGCAAGCGGTAATCAAACCTCCGCAAAAAGTCCTTTTCATTAAAACCAAAGGAGAAGAGTCTCCTGAGGTAATGAAGAAGGAATTGATGAAAAGCTTCTGCCCACAGAAATTGGGGGTTCAGATCAGAAACGTCAAGACAACCCGAAAGGGGCTGATTGTCCAGGCCAACTCTGAGGCTGACCTTGCAAAGCTTGAAGCCAGCAAAAAGGTTAAAGAAAAGTTTGTGGTCGAAAGGCCAAGGAAGAAACTTCCGAGGCTCATTATCTATGATGTTCCTTCGGAACTAGATGGTGAAAAACTTGCGACTGCAATTTTCCAGCAAAATAAGGACATGGCAACCTCTTTAGAGGAGTTTAAATGTAAATTTAAACCTAAATTCAGGACCGGTAAAAAGGATAAAGACACAGTAAGCTGGGTATGCGAAGTTACGCCGGAAACCCGTAACAAACTCCTAGCAGCAAAACGAGTGTATGTGGGTTGGCTTGCCTGTAGGGTTCAAGACTTTCTCCTGATTACTCGTTGCTACAAGTGCCTAAACTTTGGGCATGTAGCCAAGTTCTGCGACAGGGTTCAGTGTTGCTCCCTGTGTGCAGAGGAAAAGCATAAACACACGGACTGCCCTAACAAGGAAGCTCCTAAGAAATGCATAAACTGCAAAAAACAGAATAAAGAGCATAAACATGACACAATGAGCAAGGCTTGTCCTTCTTATAAAGCGGCATTAGAAAGATCTGTTAACTCAACCGATTATGGATTGTGAAACCATAGGAAGTGAGTGTCAGTATACTTCTATTAAAGTTGCGCAATTGAACGGAAGGGGAGCAAAAGTCGTCATTCCGGAATTAAGGGTGAAAGCCGTTGAGACTGGTGTTGACGTACTTATCCTTCAGGAACCTTACTCAAGAAATAATGAGATACCGGGTCTTGGTCTTGGCACAAGAATCATTAAAAACGACGGTCAAAAGCCATGGGCTGCCATTGCAGTACTCAACCCTGAGTTAACAGTACTTAAACTTACACATCTATGCACAACACATCTTGTTGTTGCAGAAGTAATAAAAGAGGGCAAAAGTATATATATCATTAGCGGTTACTTCCAACATAGCCACAAAATTGAGCCTCATTTAGAGGTACTCAATAAAGTACTGATGACGCTCAGAGGAAGAGACATTGTGATCGGCATTGACTCTAATGCAAAATCACCCCTTTGGGGAGCAAAAGATTCTGACAAAAAGGGTTTGTTAATGGAGGACTTTGTTGCTCGGTGGGATCTGGAGGTGGTCAATGACCCCAACTGTCCTACCGTGTCCAGCGAAGTGGGCGAAGGTTTTCCAGATGTCACTTTAATAACATCTGACAGCCGTTATGATGTTAAAGACTGGATGGTTAGGAGAGGGTGGACCTCGAGTGACCATTTAACTATCACCATGTCTCTGATCATCAAAAGAAGAACCCCAAAAGGGTCAAAATATAAAGATCAAAATAGAATAAAAGGCTATGTGACACTGAGAGCCGATTGGCCCAAATTCCATAACATTCTCCATAAAATCTGGAGCGATGTGCCCAAAGAAGAACCAAGATCCCGGGACTCTCTGATTCTGAGAGTGAGCGAACTGAATCTTGCTCTTAGAACAGCGTGCAACGGTGCCATACCGAAAAAGCGTGGAGTTGCCAAAAATGTCCCGTGGTGGGATGGCAACCTCACCGAACTTAAGCTCAGGACGAACAAAGCTCGTAGAGTGTTTCAAAGAAATAAGGACCCTGATCAAAGAGTCTTGCTAAAACGAGAATATCGGGAGGCAAGAGTCGAATACTCGAAAGCGGTCAGACATGCCAGAACAACTAAATGGCAGCAATTCGTTACTGTCAATAGTAACGAAAACCCATGGAGTTTTGTATATAAGCTACAAACAGGCAAACTCAAAGCACAAACGGTCAAAAGTAATGTTAAGAGCGAGGGAGAGTTTACGTTAGACTGGAACAGCACAACGAAAGTTCTGCTTAACAGTCTCTTTCCAGACGACATAATAGAAAGCGAAACAAATAAGCAAAAACAAATAAGAGTTGATAACCTTACTCTTCCGGAAGGTCCATGTGACCCTTTCACGGGTGAGGAGCTGCTCAAAGTTTTGGCAAAAATGAAAACAGGCAAAGCACCAGGACCCGATAGCTTCGACCTGGTGATAATAATGCAAGCGCTACCTGTCATTTTTGACGGGCTGCTAAAGATCTTCAATGCATGTCTGAAATATAGTGTCTTTCCGAATATCTGGAAAATAGGGAAAGTTGTAACTATCCCTAAAGAGGGCAAGGATCCTCTGGATCCATTGTCCTGCAGACCTATATGTTTATTGTCGATTCTGGGGAAGGCCCTTGAGGCACTTATTCTCTCCAAGCTCAATCCATTCTTAGACCGATTTTTCTCTTCACGACAGTTTGGTTTTCGAAGTGGTAAATCCACAGAAGGAGCCATTCTGAAGTTTAGAGAAATAGTTGACGGGAGTGACAAGAATTATGTTCTTGCGATATTCCTTGATATTAAAGGAGCTTTCGATAACGTCTGGTGGCCTAGTGTCCTAAACGGTCTGAAAAAGCTGAATTGTCCTAAAAAGCTATACCTTCTGATAAGAAACTAGTTAAGTGATCGCTCTGTCCTTATTAGAGATGGTAGCAATGAGTACATTAAAGAGGTTAGTAAAGGTTGCCCACAAGGATCGGTCCTCGGACCAGCACTGTGGAATGTGGTCTTTGACTCAAATCTAAAGAAACTTGAAAACGAGGGTCATGAAGCCGTGGCTTATGCCGACGACGAAGTGATCATTGTTGATGGCGACTCAAGAAGAGAACTTGAAAGTAAGGGTCAGGCGGCCATTGACTTGGTTGCGAACTGGTGCAATGAAAACAAACTTGCATTAGCGCCTAATAAGTGCGAAATGCTAATTGCTAAAGCAATAAGTCGCAAAAATAAAAGCCTCATTATAAATGAACCGTTTCATCCCAAAGCACCACCTGTTATTAAGATAAACGGTAAGCGATTAAAACTTGTCAAACAGTTCAAGTACCTTGGCGTGACGTTCGGCCCGAACTTGAAAGCGAATCAACACGTAGATAAAATCTCTGCAAAAACGAGAAACCTATTCAGAAGCCTTGCTAAACAGGCAAGATCTGAGTGGGGATTGAGATACAGAGCTTTAAACAGCATATACAAAGGCTTATACATTCCCATAGTGACGTATGCCGCAGCAGGGTGGTATGATAGGTCCTGGGAAACTTCGAAAACCAAGCTTGAAATGTCTCAGCGCTATGCACTCAAGAGGGTGGTCGGTGCATACACGGATGTATCGGCTCACTCAATGACCGTATTAACCGGTAATATACCGGTTACACTTGAATGTGAAAGACGAGCAGCACTATATAACATAAGGAAATCTATCAACTTTGAACGAAAAGGTGAAAGCTTTAGCTTTGATAACCTTAGCGAATCGGAGTTGGCTGACAAACAAAGACAGTCGACAAGACTGATTCTGAACTCTCTAATTCAAGAATGGCAGGAAGGCTGGTCCCGGTCTGAAAAAGGCCGAACTACCTTCAAATACCTTCCGGACGTAAAAGTCAGAATGAGCTCCAATTGGATTCAACCCTGTCGTTGGATCACCCAGTTTGTAACTGGGCACGGTAACTTCAAAAGTTATAAGAAGCACTGTAAGATCATTGAGGATGATACTTGTACTTGTGGTGAACGAGACACACCATATCATGTTCTGAGGGAATGTGAAAAGTATGAGCATCTTCGAAATATTCTAGTCACAAATATAGGAAGCGACTTCACAGAAGCCGACCTCCTTTCAGAATCAAAATATGAAGCATTTAGTTGCTTCGCCAAAGACGTATTAAAAGCTAAAGAGGTCCTTGAAGCATTTGAGGATGATTTACAAGATCAAGATCAATCTTAAATAAATATAAAAACTAACATCTAACAAACTCTAAAGCTGAATGGGCAAGTAAAGTAAAGAAATTTATAAGACTGATTTAGAAATTTAAGTATAGCAAAGAACAAATTTCACAGGTATGCCAAAGGCTAGGAACTGTGAGAAATAAAACAACGCAAAGCGTTGTTAAGCGGCATTTTTTTTTTTTTTTTTTTTTTTTTTTTATATGACTAAGTGTCTCCGGGTATTGTTTGCATGCACGACAGTTGGAATCGTCAACAGATATATGCATCACACGGCTGCGGTACACCAAAGTATTAATCACTCCATCCTGACAAGCGAACAAAAATCCCTCTGTCTCCGATTTTAATCCAGCCGATTTGAGGAATGCAAAAGACAAACCTACAGACAATCCCATTTCTCTGACGATATTATAAAATTGTCCGTGAACAGGCTTACTAACATGTTTTTCTAAAAGAAGTACATGTTCTGCATTCTTTACATGTTTTTTGAGCATCAAAGGTGGTAATGACGCTATTCCATGTTCGGTATTATTTGTATCAAATCGAAGATTAAGTTCCTTTGCCGCTCTATTTGCCGCTTGATATAAAAATGCCCCATTATTTGCAACTTCATGATGATGGACAAATTGCATTAAAGGATCCGTACTATTCATCACTGAGCATGCCGCAGCCAGTACAATACGGCGATGAAGACACTCTAAACTTAGTAACCCTCTTCCTCCCTGATCTCGCGGAAGGTATATTCGAGTTACGGAAGACCTTGGATGATGGCATCGATGTACTGTCATCATCTTGCGCGTTTGTCTATCCAGTATCTTCAGCTCATCCAAATTCCATTTAACAGCCCCAAATGTATAGAGTATTAAAGGAATGGCTAATACATTTGTGGCCTGTATCTTATTCTTCCCTGATAATTCGAATGACCAAATTTTTCTGAGAAGACCTCGATATTTAATTTGGAGTTGATCTTTAAGCCCACGCACATCTTGAGTTTCCGATTGTGGAATTCCAAGATATGCGTAAGTTTCACCTTCACCAAGATGATGAATGGTGTTGCCACCAATAAGCTGAAGATCGTCTAAATCGCCTGATGTTTCAGATGTTTCTAGTCTTCCTCTATTCATATGGACAACAGCACATTTATCAAGTCCAAAGCTCATTCCAATTGCACTGGAATACTTGGCCACTGCAAACACTAGAATTTTTAATGCTTCCTTACTGGAGCCATAGAGCTTAAGATCGTCCATGTAAAACAGGTGGTTAATCTTGTGAACTCTATGTCTTGGTTTGCCACACAAGTATCCAGAGTGTTTTTCACGAAGCACAACAGACAGAGGCAAGAGGGAGATACAAAACAATAGAGGACTAAGAGAGTCGCCTTGGAAAACTCCTCTTTTGTAGATGATGACGTCAGTCATCACCTGTTGCTTGTTTGATGTTAATACAAACCTTGTTCTCCATAAAAGCATAAGCTCTCTCAAGCATCTCACTATGTCTGGATGTACCGCAAGACATTCAAGAAGCTTAATAATAAGCTCATGACTGGTGGAATCAAACGCCTTACGGTAGTCAATCCAAGCCATGGACAAGTTTCGTCGATAAAATATCGAGTCTTGGGTGACACACCCATCAATCAGTAGGTTCTCCCTACAACCTGCCAGACCTCTCTTGCATCCTCGTTGTTCGCCTATTGTACTCCATACTGGTTGAATAGATGACAAAATTCTTTCCTTAAGGATACCAGTAAATAGCTTGTAGCAGGTGTTAAGACAAGCTATTGGTCTGTAATTCTTTGGACAAGTCAAATCTCCACATTTTGGCAATAGTACCGTACGTCCATCCACCAACCACTGTGGTACGGGATGTTCTCCGTTGAGAAAAGTTGAGAATATGCGGGCCAGGTGTTGGTGTGTTGAAGTAAACTTCTTCCACCACATGTTGTTAATTTTATCCGGCCCAGGCGCTGAAAAGTTTTTAGTTTTAGCAATTACATTTCTCACTTCCTCCTTAGTAATTGATGGGCATTCCTCCGCATGATGGTCAAGCCCTTGTCTAAGACAAAAGCTACGGAAAAGAGGCAAAGAAGCGTCTTCTTCATTCAACGAATATGAGGTTTCATAGATGTTTTTCCAGAAGTTTTCGATCTCTTCGCGACATGGTGGTCTGTCAACGACCGGCGATGTTATACCCAAATAGGCGGGAAGGATTAGTTTCGAAAACATTATTTTGTTTTATCCACTTAACCCGACGTTCTAAACGTTCTCTTATGACTACAAGAGAACGTATCTTCTTAGTCCAATTCTGCTTGATGGTCTGCAGCTTAGATTTATTCAAAGTATGATGCAATCTTTTCAGAGATCGGGATATTTCTAACACTCTAGGTGTAAATCTCCGATTCGTCTCCAGATAAGCAATCACACTCTGAAGGTGAGAAGCATTCCGTCTAGCCACCCCAATTTTGAACTGAACCTGCCTAATTCTTTTACAGGTCTTGGCAACGCGTTCTGAAACAGATTTTCTGTTACTGTCACGAACCAAGGAAACTGCTTTTTCATAGACTGCACAGTTCAATGTCCAGAGATCTACATCCTCTGGAAGTAATGAAATTTCTCTATTCGCTTCAGCCATTTTGTCCATTTTAATGGAAACCTTAAGATAGATTTTGGTTTCCCTTGCTCTTATGTTTACATACTCAACTGTCTGCAAAGGTGTTGTTGTGAGAACTGATGGTATGTTCTCAGAGGGTTCTTCTTGAAGAACTTCATGGCCTTTCCTTCGCAAAAAGGATACCTGATCTCGTAAGTACTGAGGTTTCATTTGTGCGTATTGGGGATGCATATTGCTCCATCGCTCATGAAGCCTCAACATGTAACCTCTTCGGTCCGGAGAGCTCTGTCGCCAACAGTCTAAGATGTCCCTTCGAAGTTGGTCCGTCCATTTTAAACGTGTACGAGTTTGTCCCTGGTTGAAGCCTGGTCGTTGCCTGGGTTCTATCCTGTTGCCACTCCCAACTGAACCCTGGTCTCCATCCGAGAGAGACCCATTGTGGGTGGCGCTGCGCGTTACTGTGGTCGTAACCGCAAAAAACTATGTGTGAGTGGTTAGCCCAACACAAAGTCGACAATTATATCGGGTGCCCACCCCTATCTGACGTTGGTCCGCCCCGGGTATTTGAATTGCCCGGTTCCACCCATATCTGGGAGGATTTCCCCTATCCGCCACCTGGGGAGGCGCTCGATTGAGATGTCAGAAACCCCATCTTAGATGCCACTCAAACACTTGGTCAAGTGGACCAAATATTTCCTTGGTGTTCGGAAGAGGGCATCTTACCTGACCTAGCCGGTACAAAATACTCTAACCACTGAAAGTGCAAAATTACTAACCTAATTTTATGTTTCAATATAAAAGTAATAGTTAAATATAAATTAATAAATTGAATAAAAAGAAAGCAATGAAAAACATTGTTATTATTACTCACCCATATAAATCCGCAGAAGATTAACACGTGAAACTCACTAAATAAACACACCACTTCTCTTATAAAATTAAAACACTATTAACCACTAAACACTTCACAGATTTTTTTTTTATGAAACACTTTTCGCCCAAAGTAAATTAAAATTTCAATTAAATATTACAAAATTACAAAATAAAAAGAGAACAACTAACCTAAAATATTATTCTTAGCAAACTATCACCAAAATAGCAACAAAAGACTATCGATAAGTATCGAAAATATTGTTGACTTTTTTTTCAACTTAATTAAAATTATTATAATTTTAAATTCCCAAAATAATAAAATGTCATGTAAAATAGGTTTGAAATTAAATTGTAATATTTCACTATAAAAATTAGAAAGTCGAAATCGAAGACTATGTATTATATCCACTGACCAATAAGATGTCACGAAAGGGCCTTACACGTCTGAAGTTAATCACTACGTCTGTTCCTTTTTAGGATAGGATTCATCCTATTCTCATTTCTATTATTCTGTCTATATTTTATTTTCTTCCTGTCTCTATTTCGTGTCACTGACCTAACTAACGAGTCTTTGGATAAATGCATCTGTAAATGTTTTCTTTGAACTTTTTATTTTTAAAATTTTTCAATCTTTTAAATTACAAATTCCTTTTATTCGATCTTTCCTGTTATACACTACCTGCCTAAATTGAGGACCACTTACAGAAATCGAATTAAAAATATGAATATCCTTAAATGCTGAGAACTTTGCTGGAAATAATCGAAATGAGCGCTTAATAATCTTCCAAAAATAATTTGTATCGATAGAGAACCGACTAAAAATTAATATAAATTAGTAATTATAACCCCATCAAACCACAGAAAAGAATTGTGTAGGAATCACCAGAGCATTCTATAATAGTTGCGTCGAGAATCTCGGTCTCATGACACATTAGTATTGGTGTCGTACCGGTGTGTCCAAGACCAATTGCAAATTCAATATATATAAATATATATTTGTATGTAAATACTGTGTGTTTTTTTCTGTATAGGAGTAGGAGGCGAAGATACATCGAAAGTAATGCGCATTACGATCCAGAGAACGAAATGATTCGTAAGTATATGTTTAAGTATAATTTATATAATGTATGTTAAAATTAGTAAACATATTTCATCCAGGGGAGAATGGATAACAGTGAGACAGTTTTTTTAATCAAACATTTTAATATTCTGAAAAATAATTCAAAAAGGCTTAGATTTTTGCCAGGACCTTAATTTGACTCCGGTCAAAAGACTCAAAAGTTCATTATTTGCAGATGATCTCACATTAATATACTTCGGAAAGGTACTTAGCACAATTGAGTAATGAAAAAAGCCTTAATAAACTTCAAAAATTACCAGAATAAACTAGATTTAAATTTTCGAAAGCTATCATTATCATTAAAATTAATCTTTCCAATAAATAAAACTTTAAACAGAAAAGAATTAAAGCTTTCTTTTAAATTAAAGAAATAATAGAGCATTAAACATGGTTAATTTAGCATAAATCAAAATCGAATGTATATATATGTATAATCGATTATATATTATTAAATCCATAGCTTCCATAAACTACGGAGAAGATAAAAATTCCATTTTGAAAATCTGCTGTGATATTAGACTAGCATAAAGAGCATTCAAGACAAGCCCAGTGGCTGTCAAGCATTCCAAAAAAAAAATTCCAAAAGCTATGGCTACTTTTTTGAAAAAAATGCAAATTTTTGACGTTCTTGATTCAAAAATGATATTTTTCAATGTAATCAGTAATTAGAAAATTTCTCTCCCTTAAAATATCGCGTCTACAATATCCAATCTTCGAAGTGATGGACCATACATTAAAAAATTTCAAGATGGTGGATCCAAAATGTTGACGTCAGAAAACCGCCGAGTAGCAAGTTCCAAATAAATCCGATTAATTTCAAAAATATCGACAGCGATATTGGGTTCGACATTTTAAATTTCTTAAATCTGACTTTAGATTCACAATCAGCGAGCCCAAAAACCCCCGAGTATAAAGTTTCAAATAAATTTGTTTAATTTCAAAAATATCGACCGCCATATTGGATCCGAGGTTTTGAATTCTTTGCAATCTGACTTCATATTTATGATCCGCGACTCAGAAAACATTTAGGTAGTCATTTTCATATCGATAAAAAGAGAATTAAAAGAAACGACCAATGGGTGTCAATTATTTGAAAAAAAAAATTCTGTCGTCGCCATTCTGAACCCGCCATTTTAAAATTTTTAAATGTATGGTCCATCACTTTGGAGCTTGGATATTGTGGACGCGATATTTTAAAGGGGAGAAATTTTCTAATTACTGATTACATGGGAAAAAAATCATTTTTAAATCAAAAATTTGCATTTTTTTTCAAGAAAGTGGCCATAGCATTCTGCAATTTGTTTTTTGCAATTTTGATGACAGATTCTGAAAGAGCGATAAAAAAATGCGATTAAGAAAACGACTATATAAACCAATTTTTATTTTCACAGTTATCCTATACGGATCTGCCATGTTCCCGTTTTTTGTTCCAGAGGCACCACTGTAAGTAAATTGTTTAGGTGAAATAGAGTTACTCGGGGATTTTGGGTTCGACTCAAGAGTCACTGAATATGAATCTAATGTTGAATTCGTATTTAGTATAACCTCAAGAAACCACGAATAACAAGTGTTTAACTTCGTCAAGTAGGACGTGGTACAGGGCACGTTGAATTAACTTTAAAACTCGTTGCTGCTGCTATACATTCGATCAAAAAGACTACAATCGATATTTATTTTAAAAATCAAATCTAACTTTAATAAAGACTACGTTTTAAGGTGGTGGTTGATTAGCAAGTAAACGAGAGCGCTGCAAGGAAAGAAGCTTCTCGCCTTAAGTAGACAAACTTCATAGATCGGTGCGCATAGATCTGAAAATTGAGCGCAAGAAGCAATACGACGACATCTTGTACTACAATAACGCGCGTACATATTTAAATTTAAATTTGTAAAAATTACAATTATAATTCAAATTAGATTGATTAAGATCAAAATTATGATAATCTGAACAACAAGTTTCAAGCAACTACATCTGAGTGATTCTCCATTTAGGCTTTTCAGCTTTTTTCATGATTGAATTCTGTCCTCATCATTTTGCGTCTTAGTGTGGCTCGTTAATAAAAAGTAAAAACTTAACAAAATCTAGTCTTTAATTATCACCACAGCCTCGCAAAAAAATTTAAGTATCTTAGTTGAGGTATGAGACCTTATATTTCTATGTATATTTATGCTCTGAATCCAAATTCGCCATCAAAATTGGCCCAGCACGTCTGGGATTGACCCTAACCTAAAGAAACACCTAAAAATCGCGAAATCGTCACTTTCTATCTATTAGAATTTATTTATTCTTAATAAATTAAATGAGTAATAGCGTAACTCGTAAAACAGTAAAAGATCGGTGGGGGAGGGTTCGGAATTTTATCCAAAATTTTTTAGGCTCATTTTACTGATGGTCTTAGTTATTTAAATAGATTAGTCTCATTTTAATATTAAACATTTTATCAATTGCTTTTATTTTTATATCAACAGTCCGGTATACTATGGAATCCTGGGCTCTGTTATTGGTCATGAAATTACTCACGCAATTTTTGGAGGTATTTATCAAATTTTCAAAGTGAAATAAGAGGTTGTGCATCAAGTGCTGAAAGTAGTTGTTTTCCTACGAGTAAAAAGTTTTTTTCTACACTCAATTTATAATTTTTTCTTTTTTGTCTTTCTTCACTTTCTTAGAGTCCCAGATAACACCGTTTTACCTAGAAGTTAACAGGAAGTTAACCCTGTTAAGTTCAGGATATGGTAATATCCTGGAGGTTTGTAGCAAATTTTTTTGCATGAATTTAAGAAATAAAAAATTTGTAGTTTTCTTAGGATGTGTGAATTTTTTTACAAACATACCTGTGCCTTTAAAGGAAGGTAATTTAAAACTACTGCGCAGCCCTAGCTGTCATAGAAAACTATTGCGCATACCTATTGAAAACTATCATGTAAAAAGTCATACAGAACTTCATATGAAAATCGATATAAAAAAGGACATGATGAATGAAGTTCAAAAGTATCTCAAAATTCATATGTAAAACTATGTAATAAAATGGTGTCAAAATTTATATGAAAATAATGTGAAAAATGCCATAAAACTTATTTTTAAGGGGTTAGATCACCGTAAAGTACGAAAATTAGACCTAATTTTATGAGTTTTTTTACAAGGTAAAAAATCGGTAGAAGGTTGTTAATAAATTTTTTTTTCTTTTTACTAGAGAAAATGAACATTCTTCCATGAAGAATGTTATCATATATCTGCATACCAATTTTTAAGTAAATCGGTCAAAAACTGTGCGAGAAAAGTTACCGGCCAGTTTGAAGAATGTGGTTTTGAGAAAAATGCGTTAAAAGTTCAAGTTTTGACACGGTGGTCTAGAAGCAGTCAGAGGTATGACAAAAATGGGTATGAAAAGTGCAATGTGGATCTTTTTCGTGACTATTTCTAGTTTAAAAATTCGTTTTGACCAAAATCCTAGAGCCCCCTTTTCTCAAGATATCGTCATTTCCGTTTTTTCAATCTTTTTGCTCTAAGTCAGACGAAAAGCGCGTTCTCAGGAAAATTTCAAAGATTTTTTTCTTCATTTCTTATTAAAAATATATTAAAAATGTATATTTTGATTAATAATTTTGTTTATTTTTTATGAAAAATTTTATTGAGTTTTATATATTTAATTGAGTGAAAGGAAAACGGCAAAAACGGTTATTGGCAGATGTTAGAAAAAGTAAAGTTAAGTAAAAGTTTAAAAAGTATTTATTAATAAACAATATATGAACAGTAAACTATAAAAATCTCAAATGTGTTTAGATGAAAATTCCACGACTGCCTGCTTCAACTTCTTCGAATACAATTCATGGTCAATCTTGTTAATTTTGTACTTACTCCAAAATTGGTCCAAAAAAACTCGGTGTATCGATTCGCCACTTTGTTCTGACCAGTTACCTAAACCATCTCCATCCAGAAATTGCAAGCAGTCCGACAAATGTTCTAATACACAATGTATTTTTAAACTTTCAGAAACTTCCGTTGCCTGAAAACATTTCCGTAGATCATTCACATGCTTATTGATCTCATTGGCGTTATTAGTGGCAATTTTTCTCGTTGAAAAGTAGAGATTCACGATTTTGTCCATTACTTTAAATACAGAAATAAACGGCGTGATTGCAAGGGGTCCAAGATTTCCATAAATTTCTGGATCATTTAGTTTGTCAGACTCTTTCAATAGTTTCCTGCATGCATTGCTCTAAAAAATTTCGCCTTGATACTCTTTTGGCACGAGCCCCATTTTAGAGGGCCAAAGCAATGCCTTTTCCTTACCAAGCAAATTAACAAGTCCATTCCAAAAAAGGTGATTCACAAAACCTTGTAAAATATGCAGCTCGGGAAGAACGCACTTCTGAATCACGCAAACGTCATTGTCTTCGATAAACAATGGAGAATTCACTGTACTATGGGATTTTTTCGCTAACTTCTTATTAGCTCCCAAACTACAAAACTTGTCATAGTCCTTCTTTAAATGTCCATAAGTTTTTAAATCAGAAGAAACGTGATTAACACTGCAATCGCAAGCTATTTCAACCTCCACTTTATTTCGTAAATTAGCTAATGGTATGAACAGAAGGGACAAGGAAACGATGCTGATGCTGTTTGCTGCCCGTTAACAATAAGCAAAAGCTTAAAATCCGAAGCAAACTTGAATAGAATGTTATTTAGCTTTGTTAAATCAAATAAAATCTTAATATTGTCGTATGTCTCTTCTATTTGAGGAACTATGGACAAGATAATTAATGTGTTAACACTAGTCAGCATACTTTTTTGTTCAGTGGTACCTCCTTCCGAATATAAATGTCTTCTTTTTGTATCACTTTCTTGATTTTCATAATCGTCTGAGAGCACTGACATGCTAACTTTGAAAAATCCTTGACCTCCATCTGCCATTACTTTAACATTAACATTCCCTATCATTTTTCGTTTTGTGATAATACTGTCTGGCAATTCTTCAGCATCGGCATAAATTACAGGCCTTTTCTGTTTAGTAGCACAACTTTTGACATCGAATTCTAGTACTTCTTCTTTATAAATATCCTCGAGAATTTTTGAATTTTTAGTCATTTGCGTTTCATAATAAGCAGGTACGGATTTCCTACCTACGTTACACCTTAAAAAATTTAAAGTTTTCTTCATTGTTTTATCAGACATTCCCGTGTTAACTTGGAAATTCTTCAAACTCTCACTAGAAAATTTGGTTTTCGATTCGATTTTTTCTGAATTGACTAGAATTTTCAACTTTGATCCCCCCGTAGAAAAAAGGTA
Source organism: Ganaspis brasiliensis (assembly GCA_037103525.1). Taxonomy (NCBI): domain Eukaryota; kingdom Metazoa; phylum Arthropoda; class Insecta; order Hymenoptera; family Figitidae; genus Ganaspis; species Ganaspis brasiliensis. The sequence continues at coordinate 1,248,253 of JAZKLR010000563.1, forward strand.
ATCACCAGTATTACAGTGAGTGGAATTCTTGTTTTCAGCATCCAAAATTTCTGCAGCATCAGAGATTTTTCGTTTGACAGTTGAAGAAATAATTTGTTCTTGTTGCTTGTCTGGCAATTTTTCCAATATTTTTTTCACATTCTCACGAGCCACAGCAAGAGATCCACACTGATGCATTATGCCTTTTCCAATTTCTTGATAACAAGTTGAACATAATGTTAGTGAATTTTTATTTATTTTTTTTAAGTCTTGTTTTTTCGGAAGGCTGTTGATGATGTTTTTAGAATTTCCATGAAGTCCATTAGATTGATCAATTTGATTTGAAAGGTTGCGTACATAGCCCCATCCTTTTTCGATTACTACTGTACCTGGATTATTTCGACCGGTCAAACAAATATAACAATCACAATTATTATTTCTCGTCACATTAGGTAGAATCATGTCACCATAATTTGGCATTTTTTGAAGAGGTCTCTTAAAGATTTCTTTTTCATGTTCTAAATTAGTATTGCGACATGTTGAACATATACTTATTGGGTATTTTGAATCCGTCAATGAGAAATCAGAATTGTACAAATCTTGAATTAACTTCTCGTGCTTTCCATTTATAAGGAAATTATCTGGTTTCTTTTTTCCAAACAAAATTTTCTTACCACATGGTGCGCATACTTTTTTTCTATTTTCTTCGTGAGTACATTTAGTAATTGAATGACTCATCGTCACCCCTTTTTTAAATGTTTGGACTTTTTCACATTGATTTCACTGCAAAAGATTTTCCAAATATGATCAACACTGAATATTGTGAAATTACGTTTTTATGTAAGATTGTCATAATAATAATAATCCATGATTTTTAGTGGTTTATTATTGTAATTTGATAATAACAAGTTTTACTTACTTTAAAAGATAGCTGCAGTTGAAAGCGAAGGTTATATTGACAAATTAAAAACGTCAAACGTTGAATCTACTGAAAAACGACTAACTTCATATGATTACAGGATTTTGTTTATGTAGAATTCAACTTAACATTCAATATTGATCTAAATTCAGACGTTTTTTTACGAGGTAGTGATTTTTTACTTTCATTTAAAATCGTTTACGGTTAAATATTGTCATTTAATAGCTTATTTTTTCACTTACCATTATTTTTTAAATAATAAATATACGTTTGAGATTGAATAAAAATAATAAAAACATAAAAAGTTAAGTAAAAAAGGCGCGCGGTTTTGGCTTGACTTTGCGCAAGAAGATTGAAAAATAAAAATGACGATAACTAGAGAATAGGGGGCTCTAAGATTTTGGTCGAAACGGATTTTTAAACTAGAAATAGTCACGAAAAAGATCCACATTGCACTTTTCATACCCATTTTTGTCATACCTGTGACTGCTTCTAGACCTCCGTGTTGACACCATTTCACTAAATAAATTTTTATATAAATTTTGAAATACTTTTTTGAAATACTATTTTGACATCATTTATCATGTCCTTTTTTATTTAGATTTTTATATGAATTTCTGTATGACTTTTGACATGATAATTTTTAATGAGGATGAAAAGAGTTATTTAAACTTTTCTTTTTCTCTGCAAAGTTTTTATTTATAACTTTTAGGAAGTTATCTTTCGGAACTTCAAATCGGAGGAGATTTGAATTAACAGGATAAGTACACTGATAAGTACCAAACTTAACACGGGTAACTTCCTACTGTTAAATTCCTGAAATGTTGGTGTTATCTGGGGGTTGATTTAAAATGTTTATGTTACCTTTTTGGGACCAAAATATTCCAAGTTAGGACTTGTGACTTGTGATTTATTTAGATTCACAGACTGTTCACTGTAAAAGTTGCTGGTGCAATAGGTCTCAAAATGAGACACTTTAAGACGCATATACACATTGTATCTCATTTCTAATTGCGAGGAGTACACCCTTTTATTGTCAATATAAACAGAAGATATTAACAATCTTAGGAAGAAAAAATTGAAATATTTTAGTTCAAATTTCTTTTTCTAAGATTGTTTACATCTTCTGCTTAATAATACTAATTGTATGTTTATAATAGTAATTTCGGAAGAATTGTATTCAAATGGAAACTTGGCTAATTCTACAAAGCAGGCTTGTGTCCGTAAATAGTCTGATTCACTATAAAAGTAAATTCTATAGTGAAGTAGACTATTTACGGACCCAAGCCTGCTACAAAGCAACTGCTTAATGAACAGTCCAACTGTTTCAAGGAAAAATATGACAAAGCCGGAGTAAGTAAAATTTAAACTGTTTACTACACGGAAAAAATTTCAGCACTTCTGACGTACCTATAGGTAAGTCTATAGTGCAAAATGTTAGAACGCTCTTATTTATCCATTTGGCACGTCTGCCGTGTCTTTTCGGTGAATTAGAATTACATTTAGCGCACTCCTGCGGTACATTCTGAAAGTACAAAGACTTTTGCGTTGCTGTATTTCCAAATTTGGCGCAACTGACGTGCGCAAGATCTTCTTGTGACGTGCCTAACCTGTAGTACGAATGCCGTGCTATATCAGAAGTGCTGAAATTTTTCCGTGTACTATAACTGTTAAAAAAATTTTAAGACTGTGACTTCGTAATTTAGTAGAATTTTTTGAATGACATTAGATAAATTCTTATTATAAGAAAAACATTTTTTAAATATCAAAGATTTCACTAATTTTGATTCGTTTTGCCTCTAGAAAATTTAAAAAGCTTCCAATATTCTGGAAACTTTCTAGGACCAAAATTAGTAAAACCTTGGACTGATTTTTTGTATCCTCGGAAAACATTTTTAAATAATTTTCTTTTCATTTTTGCTTCCTCATGAAGAAAGCTTTGTATTCATTTAAATTTAAAAAAAAATTTAAAATGCTTTAAATTAACTTTCCTCTCTCTAGAAATGTGTTATATGAGTTCCTGACTAAATTTCCGGAATATGTGAGCGTGTGTGTGTGTGTATGTGTGTGGATGTAACTTTTTTTATGAACTCTATGGAAGAGAATTTGAGTTTGACTAGTGTCCTAGCAGAGGATTTGATTCGAATTTCTTTCTAAACATAATCTTACCCTCTTGTATCTTTAAGTTCAAAACTAATTCCTTAGTCTTCACCCATCAATGTTCTATGATTTCATTATCTTTATGATGAAAGTGCTATGTCCGAAAGGGACATTTACAGTCGCTATAAAGTTTATAAATTTTAAACCCCCGATTTATTTACAAACCCAGCAGGATTTGAACTAAGAGAACGGAGAAGGAAATCCACTGAACAATTTTATTCATCACAAAAAAGCACATTTAGTTTATTTTATCAAATACAATTAGCAGCTGGCGCTAAGCGTTTTTTTTTAGCTTAAAAATGGTTTAAGAGGAGGAACAGCTTTGATAATTCAAATCCTTGTTTGCGTGTGAATCATCATCCACTGAAACAAAGGATAATGTTATTGACAAAGAAATGGTTGGTTTAGGAAGTGGGTATTGATTTGTATAAACTTACTGAGTTAAATAAATTGAAGATCTTTAGTTTGGTCCCTCAACTCCTCAGTATCGTATCTGTGTTTAAAGATGTACACCAGAATATCGAGGGGAGAATTTTACTATATCCGCAGGAGGTCCTAGGTTGGAATTGGAACTTACAGACAATGGGGTGAAGGTGCATCTGTCAATCTTACTGGACTCGTAGATGGTTTGGTGATGCTCCTAATAGGGTGGAAAGAAACTCTTCTTTGTAGGTCAGGGTTCCGCGCAATTAATTGATACTTCTGTTTCGTGTTTTGTAAGGATTTTAGGAGTCAAGGAAAAAGGGTTTACTCCGAGGGGCTGATCACTCTCGATTCAAAGACTTTTAAGAAACTAGAAAATATTCGACACGCGGTAATACTAGTAAATTTCGTTGGCAGTAATCGAATACTATCGAATATATTCGATAGTGAACTGCGATTTATATCGTTATTTAATCGATTTCGCATCACACTCAGCTGAATTTTTAAAAAAATTTCATTTTGAATATACTGAATACAAACATATCTTAGAAGAATGACATTAAAATAAAGCAATTCTCAGAAAATCAGTACGATTATACGTAAATCTTATACGATTCATTCAATACGACTCAAGGAATATTAGGATTATAACAATATACAATATCAACAAATATCAACAAATACTAGCGAATATCAACTAATTCTAAAATGCCAAACTAATTATGTTGAGTTTATTCGAAAGTCTTCGGAGTGAACAGCCCCTCGGTTTACTCTGAGAAATTAAGGATAAAAATGTTAAGGCTTTTAGGATTTCACTCACTTCAAGGTTTTACACCTATGCTGACACAAATGCACACTTAGGATTTACAAATTAACCCTTTTTCACAAATTCACAAGTCCGATTATTTAACACTTAGGTTCGAAGAATTTGATAATGATTAAGTTATAATTAATGAGTTTTCTGGAATCGGAACTAATAGTTGACCTTACCTCAAAGGGTTAGAGAATTTATTTAAAGACGTTAAGAATATCATTTGGATTTCTCAAATGTTATCAAGTTATCCCGGTTTTAACACTTGCGGATTTTTAAAAGGTTACAAATTAAATGACCAAAGAACTCGGTACTATCAGAGATTTAAGTACTTGTTGTCTTCTTCTTCTTGAATGACTTTTGCCTTAGCCAACTGTCAGGACTAACTCAAACGAAGAAGATAAGCAACTATTGTGATTCTCTTAAGGCAAGCAGCGGTCAAACGTATGTATGTTCCTTAAAATCCCTACTGAAATGAATGTCCTTCCACAATATCCGTGAGTCATCCAGCTTACTATAGGTATAAAGCGTTTTAGGGAGAGGATAAGTGGGAAGGGATGAAATATGCACCCGGCAATATGTAGAACAGAGTCAAAATATTATTGACACCTAATCAAAAGAATTGATTAACCATCAGTTCAATCATTAGGTATTACCATCAACAATTGTTCTACAGAAGAACCGTTAGCACTGATGTCTTGAGGATACTCAAATATCCTCAATTTTGAAAAACAAAATAAAAAGAAATCCATACCGACAACAATGTTCCCAATGTCAAAAAACAAAAAAATGAATTTAGATTACAGGTTTTACGATTGAGTTGAGCTGAATTGGCCATATAAACAAAGATTAAAATTCAGGGTAATATTATAAGTGAGTTTATAAGAAAGGCCGTAGCAGGATAAGCATGTAAAAAGTGCCCCCGCTGGGATTGGGTCGCCAATTGGGGAATAATTTAGTCCCATTATGAAACAAATTTACACCAAGTACCAACTCAAAAAAAAAAATTTTTTTTTAGTTATGAGCTTTTTTGAAAAAATCAAAAATGCTAATTTTCTTCTAATTGGCTGAACCGATTTTCATAAAAAATAGTATATTACGACCCAAGGCCAGAAAGTTGAAGTTCCTGGCGTGCGCGATATAAAAGCCGAGGCGTTTTATCACGCACATCAGGGCATCCAACTTTCTTGCCGTGTGTCGTATACGATTTTTCTTCATCTCCAGCCGAAAGTACGTTGAAAAGTTGAAGAAAATGTTCTAAAAAGCGTTGACAGCTGCTAACTTGCTGTCAGCCATATTTGTTTACTATTCTTTTGTAGCCTACGTCAGCGCGCTCTACTGGCTACCTTGCAAAGCGTCTCGCAAAATGTTCCTCGATCAGCTGAATTCTTGTATGGAAATTTGATTTTGCCCGCCCGACTTTTGCAAAACCGAGGTGAAGCCGAGGTTTTTGCTGGTCGGGGCGGGCATCAACAAATAAGTAAAAACATATAAAAAGGTAAGTATCATATCAGTCATGTAGATTTTTTATTTATTTTTATTTCAATTTTAATACTAAACAACATGCTCAGAATTTACTGTGACAAAATATCAGAGACAATTATTATTTATTGTTTTGTTTCATTTTGACATATGATTGAAAGCATATTTTTAGTTATTTTAAGTAATACAAAAATTTAAAGACTGATATGATACTTGCCTGGAAGGTTAGGATTAAGAATGAACAATATTTTTATTCTTTTTTTGTCAATATTGTGTGGTTATTAAATTAAAAACTGTTCCTGTCAAACATCGCAATACAGGAACCATGATGAACTTTGCTATGATACCGAGCCACAAAATCTCGTAGCCAATCAGAGTGCACGAGAGCTCGAGCAGGCCGCAAAAGTCATTATTCCTGGAACGAAGTTAGTCCAGAAAGAGCGTACTTTCGGATAGGGGATGAAGAAAAAATATATGTTGTACAACTAATAAAAGCTATTTAAAAAAAAATTGGCGACCAAATTCCTCCACTAAAAGAAGTAAAAAAAAATTATTTTTACTTTAAAAGATTTTTTTTTGGTAGAATTCGTTTCGGCACCACTGACATTTTTTTTTACAAAATAGTCTTCTTTTATGCAACAACATAATTTATTGATAAGATAATCGAAATGGGACAACACATGTTTAAAAATAAAAAACTATTCTTTGGCCCCTAATTAGTATGCTCCTCTGTATAAATGAGGGGCCAAGATTTTGTTCAATTGAAAATTAAAGAAAAAGTTAGAAAATTATACATATCCAATGTTTGAGAACATTTTTCAACCAACTGTTTAAAAAAAATTATAAAAATATAAGTATATAATTGCTGACATTCGCCAAACTAAATCGCAGTTTGTCTGAGGTACACCACGTGGAGGTTGTCAGTCAATTTGGTACCTCTTTTTCCTATTTACACTATTTACACTATTAACACTATTTAATCTATATACACTATTTACAAAAGTTTTAAAATCTCTCTTAGCATTAAATTTCATTCATTTGATTTATGAATAGGAACCTGCGTTCGCTCGAATATGGTATATTAGAGCGTGGACTATGACTACTTTAGTCTTCCTCGCTATCTTTGTTAATTACTGGAGCCAAGTTGTTTTGCACAAAAAGATTGCTTAGAATTTCAGCAGGTCTTACAATTTTTGCTAGGTATCTAGGATGAGACAAGTAGTAAATAATAGCTGCAACATGGGAGCAGCAGCCCACTGTTCTTTTGCCATTAGCACATTCACAAGTATACCTTTTGATTCCAGCAACTCCTACGGTATTTGGACTGTACTCTATGAAACATCTGTATTTTTTACGGCTGATGTAAAAAAGAAGAAGTAAGAAACTGATTGTAAGAGCTGGTAAGAACCTGTAAATAAAATCTTCAAATCTCTTTCTGTCAGTTCTGGAAAATCCAGAATATCATTAGACGAAACATTTTGGAACATTAATTTCTTGCGACACCATCCTTTCTCTTCAATTTCGTTTGCCAAAGTGTTTTCGACATCCATCTGGTTTTTCATTCTCATTAGAATTTCTTCTGTCAGGCCTGAATCTGATATCAAAGGTTTTCCAAATTCATTATGAAGAAAGGCTGCAATTTTAAAGTGCAAACCAACTTTTGGAAGAAGTTTATTATCTATAACATGGTCTAGTAGTCTATGCTTTTGTTTAATAATGCCATGAACAGCTTCTACTGGCCATCGTCCTTTTGTCACCTTTCGAGATTGATTTGATTCTTTGCATGTTAGTTGATTGCGCTTCCCCTTTAAAGCAGGCATTAGTACCGTGTACCCTTTTGATTCAAGATCTGTCTTTGCATCTCTGAATCCACGATCGAGAACAAATATGTCACCTACCTCCATCAATTTACTCAAACCATCAGAATCTTTCATAATATTCATAATGATTTGAGCATCATTTTAGTTTGCTTCAAAGGGTCCTACCATGTCGATCACAAAGCCGGTGGTTGTGCAAATTGTAAAAGGTTTACACAAAGGAACCTTTTTTTGCCCGGAATATGATTTGCGTTGGTACTCATTGTTACTACTCTTTTGATGGCGAGCATATGTCCCATCACATATTAATATCAGTTTATCATCAGCATCGAATAATAATACGTCTTCTTCGAAAGATTTGAGTATGGATGCAGAATACTCCGAGACTAATTGTTCTTGCTCCAATTGAAGCATTGCTGCAACTAATTTGTTGGAGTTACCTGTTCTCAATTTTGTCAGAAATACTACAAGAGCTTGCGTGGCACTCCGTGTTTCACTATTTCGCATAGAAAAATCACTAACTCTGTCAAGAACAGTTGTATCGCACTCAATTCTCAAGCCTGCTAGTAATTCTGACAGTTCTGAAGTTTCCACCTTTGTAAAGTTCGAGTAAACACGTAAATGATTAAGTTCTTCATCAAAAAATCGATCTTTTATGAAATGAGATTTACAGCAACGATTACCAAGTGGAACATAAATTCCGGTTTTAGCGTAAGCTTGCAATCGTGCTTTTTTTCGAAATTACAATCAAATTTTTTGTTTTATAATACACACAACAGTATATGAATGAATTACATAGGAATGTATTCTGTGTCATTTTTCTTCTTAGGGTGTTCATTAACTTCAAAAGTTTTATCATTGTCATTATCTTCTGAGTCCATAAACTCAGTATCTGCCTCATCCGATTTTTCGCTCTCACAATCAGAATCAATTTGAGATTTAGTGGCAGAATTATCTTCAACTAATTGACATTCTTTTTTTAATTTTTTTTTTTATATACAGAAGTGCGGCATAAACCACATAAAATGTCATTAATTCCAATATTTTTTCTTAAATAGCGAGAAGCATTATCCGCTTCCTCAGCAGATTCAACTTTTTTTTACGCCCTTTTACTTTAACAACTTGCTTATTACAAGCTACGCATTTTTTTAATATATTATCATTAGAAGACATTATTTGCAACAGGAGAAACGAAACAAAAGCGGAACAACATTAAAGTGCCAAAAATGTCTTAAAAACGATTGAGGTTAGATTAAAAATTAAAATGAGACCTTTAACGAAGATCGTGATGGGAGAATAGAAATTCTCGAAACTGGAATGTGAATCGTAAGCTTTGCTACGAAAAGATATCGAAATCGATGTTTAAAATTTTATTGTCTACAAAAAATTATTGTCTTATTTTAATGTAAAATTCAATACTTATACCTTCGTTAAAATCAAAAGAAACAATAGCTAGTCATCGCGACTAACATTAATTAAAGTACCTACCTCGGTGTGCTTGTACGCTGTGTCCTCTCTGGTCGATGGTTCGGAGAAAAGTGTGATCCCAAGCTCCTTTGTAACTAAGTGGGAGAATACATAACGGGGAACTCACACGTGATTGGTTCGCGCTCGAGCCAGCGGAGTAGAAGCAGGACCGCCCACTGACGCGTAACACAGTTTTTCACGTAATACGTCAAGAACACTGTTTACCTCAAACAAACTGCGATTTAGTTTGGCGAATGTCAGCAATTATATACTTATATTTTTATAATTTTTTTTTAAACAGTTGGTTGAAAAATGTTCTCAAACATTGGATATGTATAATTTTCTAACTTTTTCTTTAATTTTCAATTGAACAAAATCTTGGCCCCTCATTTATACAGAGGAGCATACTAATTAGGGGCCAAAAATAGTTTTTTATTTTTAAACATGTGTTGTCCCCTTTCGATTATCTTATCAATAAATTATGTTGTTGCATAAAAGAAGACTATTTTGTAAAAAAAATGGCGGTGGTGCCGAAGGGCCCGTATCATTTTGACACAAATTTTTTCGGACAACTTGTTATATTGTACTCCCGAATATGAATGTTATATTTTACTCCTTCTGAAATCAAAGATTTTTTAAGTCTTATTTATTAAATAATTGACTTTAATACATTAAATTAATATTAAAAGACTTAATTAATCCCGTAAGTTCAATTATTGAATAATTAAAACTTAAAAATCTTTGATTTTAGTAGGAGTAAAATATAACATTCATATTCGGGAGTACAATATAACAAGTTGCAAGGAAAAAATTGTGTAAAAATAATACGGGCCCGTGCCGAAACGATTTCTACCAAAAAAAAATCTCTTAAAGTAAAAATAATTTTTTTTGACTTCTTTTAGTAAAGGAATTTGGTCGCCAATTTTTTTTTTAAATAGCTTTCATTAGTTGTACAACATATATTTTTTTATGGAAATCGGTTCAGCTAATTGGCGACCCAATCCCAGCGGGGGCACTTTTTACATGCTTATCCTGCTACGGCCTTTATAAGGAATGGGGTGGCATTGATAAAAGTAAACAAATGAGATAATACTTAGCTGATTCGTGTATACAACCTTGGCAGACGAAGAATGGGTCAAATTTCAGTACAAAGTGCTTTTAATTTGCAGAAAAATAATAAAAAAAATGTAAAACGTTGATTTGGCAGGTTGATGATTTCTCCTCAATGATGTTTTAGTAAAACAGAAAGCTGGACTGGTTCCATGAAACTTGCGGCGCACACGGAACAAGGGTCCCGAATGTTGTTAGATGTTAAAGTAGACGATATGGAATTATGGGGAAAGGATGTTTCGACACCGTGTCACATTTCGGACAAGCACAAGTCTAGCAGCAGCAGTTTTATAAAAGAGTCTAATTGTTTATTTTATTTCGTTAGAGTCCGCAGAATTTAGGAAATACGTGGCGTGAGGGAAGACTTACAAAAACCCCCTCTTCAAAGAATTTCTGACTTGCACTAAAAATGTCTATTAATTTTTATTCTTGGAACAAAAAAAAAAGGTAAACATTAAATGGTTCCCTTCAAAAACCATGTTTGGGTTCTTCCCTGGTCGTTGCAGATGCTAGATGTTGGTTGAAGCTCAGCTTTAGGAAATACTTCGATCACTATAAATTTAGGATAGTTTGTTTGGCTTTCCGACCATATCTGGTGGATGATTTCTAATTTCTTGGTAACAGTTCTAAACGCCAGACATTTTCGGTCATTATCTACAATTCTACATCACTGTTTAGGGTTTAAACTATTTTAAAAAGTTAAAAATAATAAAACAAATATAATTCCATTCAGTAATCATTGTATTAAAAAAATACAGAAAATATTTTTTGTGAATTAAATTGTTAATAAGAATAATATCACATGCATATCAAATTGCTGCTGGTTTGAATTACCCTAGAATATTGTCAGTTTTTCTCAATTTATCAAATTATATTTCCGCACAACACAGGTCAATGGGACTATTACTTTCCAAGAAAATATTGCAGATGCTGTTGGGATAAAAACAAGTTATAAAGCATTCAAACGACAAAATGATGTAAATAACATTGGGTTACCAGGACTTGAAAATATCGTTGGGAATAAATTATTCTTCATATCTTATGCTTCTGTAAGTATGAAAAACAATTGAAATTCGTTTTTGCATAAAATAATTTAATTTTCTTTATCCACATGTTAGAATTATTGTAAAAGGACTGTTAAGCATACGAATGATGTACATTCACCAGGAGTCATAAGCATTAATGAGGTAGTGCATAACGTAGAAGAATTCGCTGAAATATTCAGTTGTAATCAAGACAATGTTCTTCCTCAGAAGAAAACATGTAACATTTTATTGTCAAAAGACGATTTTAATAATACAAAAAACTAATTGAAAATCAATTAAAAAGATTATATTTTCTGTGTAAGATGTTTATTTTATAAATAATTAAACTTTTAAATAGACAATGGAAATTAATTTTGCCAAAAACCTTTAAATCCCTGTTCACATAATACACTAAAGCGTCGATTTTACAAAATTTTCTTATAATTGGTTAGTTATTAACAAAAATATTAAATAAATGTGAAAATGGTGCTTCTAAGTGATAATTTAAACATTTTTGAATTTTGATATACTTGTGTTTATCGTTAAAAGATTTTAATAATTTTTTTTTATTATAATCTTGAAATACTGTGCTTTAGAAAACCAATTATTTAATAACTACACTCAAATCTTGATATAACGAGAAGTCAGGTATTCCAGAATTTCCGTGAGAGGAGCCCCCACTTTTCAATTGACTTCTTTGTGTGAATGCATGTGTAATTAATGTCATGTGCATAGCGATGCGCAAATGTTTACCGCGAATGTGTTTTAAATTAAAGATGAACTGTTAAATCAAATATTTTTGCAAGATAACTGTCAATCATGGAGACAGCTAGTGATACGTTAAGTTTTTAATATAATTAAATTTAAATTCTTGATTAAAATATAGAATTTCTAAATGATACCTCTTTTTTTAACATTCATTTAAAACTATTAAATTCTATCTTTTTGAACTTGGCACATTTGATTTTCCGTAATTAAATAACCTTAAAATTAAAGTTTTTTTAATCTTTTCAATCTCATTTTATAAAACTTGTGGGTTATTACATTTTTGAAGATTTTGGTGATAATATTTTTTATTTTAACTAATTTATTATGGAAATTGAAGCATTATTTATTTGAAATAAAAATACATGTTATTTACAATTTAAGAACGTTAACTGTAATATTCGTTTAAAATTTTATTAGTTTAAAGTTTGTATATTAATATTATTGAATTACTTTTAGAAAAGTACGCGAAAGTCACTAACGATGTAGCAAAAATTTGAAATATTACAAAAATTGGATAAAGGAGTAAGAAATTACAAAATCTGTGATGAATATAAAATAAGCAGTTCCACAGTTTCAACAATCCTAAAAAACAAAGAGAAAATTGAAAATCATTATAAAAAATTTAAAGATGTCAATGGAAATCGAAAGTGGAAACGCGTTAAGGAATGTGAATTTAAGAATTTGGAAGAAACAGTTTATGCGTGGTTATGTCAAAAAAGAGCAATCGGAGAACCAGTTTCTGGAGTGCTTTTACAGGAAAAAGCGAAGTTTTTTTAGAAAATTAAGGAAGAAGGTCAACCACCGACAGATCAGAGTGATTTTAAAGCTAGCGTTGGGTGGCTATCTAATTTTAAAAATAGATATGGACTTAGAACTCTTCAAGCAAAAGGAGAAAAAGCTTTGGCCAATGTAGAAGCAAGTGAAAACTTTATTTCAGAATTTAAAAAATTTTGTCAAGACAATGATTATAAATTAGAAAACGATTACAATGCCGACGAAACAGGAGTTTAATACAGGTCTTTACCGGAAAAAACTTTGGTTCTAGCGAATGAAAAAGAAATATCAGGGCATAAACCAGTAAAGGATCGATTCACAGTCATGGTCTGTGATAATGCAACTGGATGTCATCAAATTCCTCCCTTGGTAATTGGTATAGCAGCAAAACCTAGATGTTTTAAAAAAAACGAACCATTACTTTTGCACTATCAAGGTCAAAAAAAAGGATGGATGAATACGGATATTTATCTTAATTGGTTCCAAACCAGTTTCTTACAAAGTGTCAGAGAATTAAAACCTAACGCTCGGTACTTGACATTCTAAATTTTAATATTTTTACATTATCTAATTTTTAAAGTATATTTACGCATTTGTTTATTTTCAGCATTCTTCTTCTACCGGACAGCGCTCCTACACATCCATCAGAAAAATATTAAATGTCATTGACGAAAATTGCTTGATAAAGTATCTTCCCCCAAATGTTACTAGCTTAATCCAGCCGATGGATCAAGGCGTTATTTCGGCTTTAAAACGTCACTACAAGTCTGGATTTCTACACGAACTACTGTCACATGATCACACTACAAGTAAGGAAGTTGTTGAGTCAGTAAAAAAGTGGACAGTTTTAGATAGCATGAACGTTCTCAAAGAAGCATGGATTTCTCTAACTCCAAAAACACTTAAAATCTCATGGAATAAGCTTATTCCGAAAACCAGCCAAGATAATAATCAATTAATAAATGAAAATATGAATTCATCAAACAACGAACTGGTTCGCTTAATAAATCACATGCCTGGACGAGTAATATGTTCATCATCAGACGTAACAAATTGGCTTGAAGAAGAACAAAATTTACCAACCTTTGAGATTCTTAATGATGACCAGCTCTTAAATAAACACGCTAATTTAAGTTTAGCAGTAGAGAGAGAATTTAAAGAAAACGATTCTGATGAAACTGAGGAATTTGACGAACCTACTGACTCTAAATCTTTAAATATGAATGACGTTTTAAAGGCTGCACAGTTAGTAGTTGAATGGACTCGAGGTAGCGGCGAATTTACGGACGAAGAGCGACTAATATTTATTAAAGCTCGAAATCTTGCTCTTATGTCAGTGCAGCATACTGTTTAAACCTTTTTTACAATAAAATGAAAATTTCTCAAAATTCTATATAATTTATAGTTCTTAAATTGTGTTATTGCTTAATTGATTTCATGAAATGAAAACTGTGTTAAAATTTATAAAATTGTTGTTTATTAAATGTTCGTTTTGTAAATAAATAAATTAATCAAAAACTGTGTTAAAATTTATAAAATTGTTGTTAATTAAATGTTTGTTTTGCAAATAAATAAATTAATTAAAAGATCTTTTATACACAATTAACATATTTAACATTAGCATAGCTATGTAAAGAATTGAAAAGAATATCAATATTTGTTAGGTTATATTTCACATTTTAAAATTATTATTACAAAGCATATCAATTAATAATTTCTATAATTTATAAACATACATTATTAGCTGCAGTAATGCAAAATTTATTACATTTTTTAATTGATCAATGTCCACAGATTCAAATTCACGCGCGCTTTTGTTTTAAATTAGTGGGGATAAAAGAGAAATATTTCTCGTTGTAAAGAGAGTTGACAGCTCGTATTATCAAGAATTCGTTTTATCTAAACTCGTTATAGTAAGATTCGAGTGTAAAAGCATCTTGTAAAATTAAGAAAATTGATTAATATTTTGATGAAACTTTGCGGGTAAGTTAGGAAGGTGAAGTTCGTCAATTTATAAAACGCGCAAGTAAGATACGTTGAAGATTCGTAAAGTACGCAAAGCCACTCATTTATGAGAAAAATTCTAATTTTTTTAAATACAGTTAAATGCTTAAGGGGTTACACCACTTTAGAATTTTCAAAAACTTAATTTTTTTTATTGGCTTAAAAGGTACTTTAAACCTTCTAGAATAAGAGAAAAAATATTAATTTAGTATACATATTTTTTAAATTCAACTTCTAGACCGTGGAGTTGAGAGTTGTATGCTACAGTGTCGTCATACATAACGTATGGTTTAAGGGAACGTCTCCAGTGCCGCCATTTTGAATTTTTTTTAAATGAAAAATATTTTTTGTTTACTTTAAGACATGTGTAATAACATCCTGTAATATTATTATTCTCTTCCTTTTTCTTCCACGTATAGAATTTTCACAAGAAGTCCTTTATTTTACCCGCCTAAAATGAAGTTGTTACAACGTGTTTTTCTCAAAACTACTTTTTTTGAGCTGGCCGAAAACATAACTTTCACAAATCTTAACAGATTTACTTAAAAATTTAACTGTAGCTTCTTAATAACATTATCTAGAGAAAGACGTAGGGATTTTTTTATGTTGCATATTTTCTTAGTTATAAATAATTTAATGTCTATTTTTTAAAGAAAAAACTCTGTTTTTTCTTAAAATGTTCACCATTTTTGCAAAAATCGATTTAAAAAGAATCCCCTACGTCTTTCTTTAGCTTTTGAGATGTAAAAATAGAAAAAAATTTCTTTCTGTTCTAGGATGAAAATTGTACCAAAAACTTTTCCGGCCGCGAGGCCATTCCCCTCAAAAAGGGTTTCCATCACGTACCTATACAGTGATATTTAAAAAAAATAATTAATGAAGTATATTTTTTTTCTCTTTAAAGTGTACCCAATCAAGATATATAAACATATTTTTCATTACTTTTAGAATTTCTTTAAAAAAATATTAAAATTTGGCCTTTTTTGGACTTCTAGAGTGGATTAACACCTTAAAACATTATTTTAAATGTAACAATGAAAAAAATTTTCTTCTAAAGATGTTTCATTGTATAATTTAAATGTTTTTTAATTTATATGAACATTTGTATTTTGTAGGTACCTTAATCAATATCATACATAACCTCAATTATAAAACAAATTTATAATTACTTGTTAATTATATAATTTTGTAATTATAGTTATTATTACGATAATTATTTATTTAATAATAATTATTATTATTTGTAATAAAATAATACAATAAGTAAATAAATAATTGATTTGTTTAATGCATAGTATCATATTACTTCAAACACTGCTATTATATATTCCTCTTTACTTTTAACTTTTCACAATTAATATTTATCTTCTATGCATACAATATATTAATTTGAAAAAGACAAGGAGTAAAAACAATAAATGCGTTACAGTCAAAGAAACCCAAAAAAGCTGTTAGTAATAAGCCTAAAAAAAAGGAGAATATTAGCAAAATAAAAACTCGCTTCTTGGTGCGAAATTGTAAGATTTATTTGCGTTGTATTTATTTTTTATTCACACTGTTTGTATTTTTAAAATAAAATAAACTAAAAATTAGTTTACAATATTTAATTAATTATTTCTTACTGCTTTTGAAAGTTTTTTAGATTTCTCGGTATTAAATTACACATTTTGATTTTTCAAACTTTGATTTCTTTTATAATATATGTATTTAGGGTTTAAACTAAGTTCATATTCGTAATTAGTGACCTAAAAACCCTGTAGGCACTAATTTTTATGAAAATAGAGTAATTAAGAATTTTTTACGCCATATTTGAACCGACATTTTGAATTTTCAAAATTAAACTTTAAATTTTATGTACTTGATTAGAATAAGACTAAACCATAAATCAAACTTTGTATAACTTTGTGCCTATATAAACCAAATGTTATAAGGTTAAGAATAATTTAATGTATAATTGACACTGTCAGGTTACTAATACAACGTAACAATGTGTAAAAATAAGTTACGCAATTTTTTTTATATTTGATCAATACTGAAGACAATAAAATTTGTTTCAAGAATGTGCCTTTAAAAAAATAAGTTTCCGAATATCTAAAAGTTTAAAACTTCTACAGATATACCCATATATTCTGCTAACCCATAAATTTATTCTAGGTAAGTGACGTAACAAGTTAATGCAAAGGAAACCCGATTTAGATGATTGTAAAATTATGATAAATTGTCATTCGAGAAGTTGATGTTATTTTAATAATAATTAGATAAATACAATTTATATAAAATAATCATTTTATAATATAAATATTATGTCAAATAGTAGTACTTATTTTGAATTAATTTCAGGTTATATTTTAAAATTAATTCGTCTATTTGAAAAAAAAATAATGCTGTGGTCCCTGAATAAATATGTTATTTGATGTATATGTTTAGTATTTAATTTTTTTTTATGAAATTACAATTCTTAGTGACACGAGTCTTTTAAAAGACTTTTGTACGGAGGAAGAAAATTATTCGACCCTCAGTTACTTGACAGCTCTCGGCGCGGTTGTAGGCCTGTTACTGAGGTCTAATTTCAAAAGTGGTTTACACATGTAAATTTAAAAATTACTGCACTTTTTTATGATAGTGATTAATAATTCATTTAATATTTATTTTGTTGGCCTAAAAAATAAATACTTAATACCACATGGCATAATTTTTTTAAAAAAAGTCAAACCTTATTGAATTAATAATTTATTGAGCTCTAATAATCATATAAAAATAAATATTTATTTAAATGCAGATCAGTTTTAAAACGTAAATTTAAGTTGACCTTATCGGAAAAAATTTTTTTTAAATATTTTTTCTGGCTTTGAAGTTTTTTAAATAAATTATATTACTTAATCATCTTATTTAATTATATTTTATAGTTATAAAATAGCGGTAAATGCAAGACTGTAAAATTACATAGAATATAAATTTGAATAATAAACTAGAAAATAAATTAGAAATATATTTATGTAAAAGTTTTTAACGACTGGAATGTTACACATTATTATAATAAAGTAAAATGAAATGAAATAACGTATAGCTGGTTTAAAATGCAGTTATAAATAAACAAAATTTTTCTGAAATCATTACAAAAAGAGTAAAAATTTCCAAATATATATATTTTTTTACATAAGTCGACGATTTTAGATCTATGTTCCAAAACTAATGATTTTTTCAAAACAACATAGTACTTTTTTTAAAAAATTGTCATTTTCATGTACGATTTTTCTATATAATTTTAAATAAAAAAAATACTTTGGGTGGGTCCGGAAATTATTGAATC
Source organism: Ganaspis brasiliensis (assembly GCA_037103525.1). NCBI lineage: Eukaryota > Metazoa > Arthropoda > Insecta > Hymenoptera > Figitidae > Ganaspis > Ganaspis brasiliensis. Next base: position 1,266,302 of record JAZKLR010000563.1, read on the forward strand.
TTATGTACAGGATGTGGCTTGAAACTGGATACACGTGCACCAGTGGAAAGTGAAAAATTAAATTAAATGAAACTGACCAAAGTAAAGAAGAAAAATACTAATTTTTTATTGAACCTGATTTTCACACTTTGTATTTTTATTTATTATTAACAAAAAATAGAGTTAATAAAAATGAATCCCAACGATGAAACGAAACCCTTAATACCAACTCCGTCAACCTCAGCTGGACATGAAAGAATCTCCTATCGTTCAATTATTTTCGTAAGTAAAAATTATTTTGTCTTTTATATGAAAATTGAAAAAAAATTCTCTCACCTTTTTCAAAATTTATTATAAAGAATTTTCTGTTCTTATTTGCTAATTTAATATTAAGAATCTTTTTTCATCTTTCATTTATTTTCCTGATTACAATAATTTTTTGTAATCTATGCACAAAAATTATAAAAATATTTGACAAATGCAAAGTTTATTATGAAGAATCTTTTATTTTTGTTCAATAGTTTAATAAAAAAATTCTTTTTTACTTTTTACCTTAAAACTTTAAATAATATTTTAATTTTCACCCAAAAACTTGATATAATTTTATATTTTTAAAAGTATATAATGAAGAATGTTTTACTTATTTTTTAAAAATTAAAATTTTATATTTTATACTTCAAGACTAAACTAAAACGTCGTATAAATTTATTTCACAAGTAATCTTACCACGTATATTGAATTGCATCAATTACGTGATAAATCTTCTGGATTTTTATAATATTCCTGTGTGACTGGATCTTATATGACTACTGAATTTTTATCTGGTACATTAAGTTTATTTAGAAACAAAAATCTAATACGAAAAGTTTTTTACATACTGCATTTATTGCCTAAGAACAAAATAATAAAACTAATAAAAATATAAGGTTCATAAAGACATGATTTGTAACCAAAAAAAAAGAATTAAATAAGTAAAAAACAATGATTGTTTCGAAAAAAAAAATTAAATTCGAAAAAGAAATTAAATTACAAAAAGGACATACTTATTCAAGTTAAAGTATTAAAAAGAAAAATTATTATTCTAAAAGAAAAAATTGCAAATTAATCGAACATCTGTAATTGAAATGATAAATTAAAAATTGTTATTCTTGACTAAAATTTTGAGAAATAATGAGAAGTAAGTTAAGAATTAAGGGTGAAGAGACTGTTGAAGCCTTATCAGGAATAATGGTACTTAGCATCATTTTGGCTTCACCCCAGAAATTTAAAACCACTAAGATTATTTATTTGAGTCAATAACCCCTCTTAAATTTAGTCTTTTGATTTAAAGTTGTAATTCTAATTTGTTTTTCTGAGTCATTGACCCTTTGTAGAACTAGTTCTTTCATTTAAAATTATATTTCGAAAGTTTAAAAAACCGCTACAGAGTTTTAATTTTGTAGACAATAAATTGTATTTATATCCCAAGTAGAAAAGAAATTTTTATGTGGTTAACCCATAAATTATTTTTGACTCAGTGCATCTGACCACATGAAAATGTTGTTTGCTATGTGTCTCATAGTGAATACTAAAAATTATTTCAAACTTTGTATTGCAATTAAAATACAATATTTATAAACTATCTATCGGCTTTTTGAAATGTTTAAATCAATTCAATTTACAATTAATTATTTTTTAATTTGCTTCTAATTTTCAATTTAAAAATCAATTTAAAGGATTCTCACCTTGGAATTACATCACAAACTCCCGAGACGTCGATGCAAATGGAATCATTTCATGGTTCGAATTCAGAAAAACTAAATCCTGTTGATTCGTCTGATAAGATCACCTACACCTGGAGTGACGTCAATGTCTTCGCAGCAAAAAAAAATGAACGTTTTTGGAAGAGAATGTTTTGGAGGAATTCCAGACGACCTGTTCAACAAAAACATCTTCTTAAAGATGGCAAGCATTTTCTTATAATTTATAATATAGGTTTTAATTAAAAATATTAAAAACTTAAGCCGGTGATGTCTACAACTTTTATAATCGACGATTAAAAGATTTTAATGAGGAAAATAATAAAATTTCTGGCCTAAATATCTTCCTCTTAAAAACAGTTGAGCGATAAACTTTTAAAAAAAATCGTAAAACATAAATTGTAAAATTTAAACTAAATTAAAAAATAGATTCTGTTCCATATCTTATTTCAATTTATGTGATAAATTATGTATACCTATAACTATTTTAATACCCAAAAATTAGAAAAAAATATTGTAATGTTTTAAAACTGTAAACATTTCAAATATAGATTATTACAAATTAATTTTAAAAAATTTGAAATTATATCAGGAAAAAGAAAAAATTACCTTTCAATATGAAAACATAAACAGGGAAAAATAGGCTGTAATATTAAAAGTAAACACAGTAGAAGAAGGATCTAAGTAAAATGTCGGTTAGATCATTCTAAAAATAACAAAATGATTTCTTTATTTTATTTAACGCAAAATAAATAAACAACAAAAAGTGAGAAAAAAAAGAAATCAGGTTCTAATATTGAAACTGCACACAACTTTTGTGGAAGAGGGATCTAAGTAAAATTTAGCAGTGGCGTACCAAGCATTTTTGGCGCCCGGGGCAAAAGAGATTTTTGCCGCCCCTTATTGGAAATTATTTTATCGATTTGCCGCCCCCAAATGCATTGGGCTCGAGATTGGCACCCGGGGCGACTGCCCTAAAAAATGAGGGTTTAATATCTAAAGTAATTACAACTTTTGTGGTAGTGGGATCTAAGTAAAATGTCAGTTAGAGCCTTCTTATATAAAAAGTGTTTTTGTTATTTTTTTACACGAAAGAACTAAAATATGAGAGAAAAAAGAAAATTAGACTATAATATTAAAAGTAAACACAACTTTTGTGGAAGAGGGATCTAAGTAAAATTTCGATTAGATCCTCCTTTAATAAAAAAAATTTTCTTTACTTCTTTAACACGAAAAACCTAAAATATGAGAGAGTAGGGGGGATTATGCTTTAATATCCAAAGTAAATGTAACTTTTGTGAAAGAGGGATCTAAGTAAAATGTCGGTTAGATCCACCTTTTATAAAAAATATTTTCGCTATTTTCTAAACACGAAGAAATTAAAAGATGTGAGAAAAAGGGAAATCAGACTCTAATATTGAAAGTAAATACAACTTTTGTGGAAGAGGGATCTAAGTAAAATGTCAGTTAAATCACACTTTTAAAAAATATATTTTCTTTACTTTTTTAACACGAAAAAACTAAAATATGAGAGAGTAGGGGGAATTATGCTTTAGTATCCAAAGTAAATGCAACTTTTGTGAAAGAGGGATCTAAGTAAAATGTCGGTTAGATCCTACTGTTATAAAAAATATTTTCGTTATTTTTTTAACATGAAAAAAATAAAAGATGAAAGAAAAAGGTAAATCAGACTCTAATATTGAAAGTAAATACAACTTTTGTGGAAAAGAGATCTAAGCAAAATGTCGGTTAGATCCTTTATTCTATGAGAAATGTTTTCGATATTTTTTTAAACAAAAAAAAACTAAAATATAAAGTAAAAGGGAAAATTAGGGTCTAATATTAACAGTAAATACAACTTTTGTGCAAGAGGGATCTAAGTAAATTATTGGTTAGATCCACCTTTTATGAAAAAAATTTTCCTTAATTCTTTATCACGAAAAAACTAAAATATAAGAGAGTAGGGGAAATTAAGGTTTAATATCTAAAGTAAATACAACTTTTGTGGAAGTAGGATCTAAGTAAAATGTCGGTTAAATTCACTTTTTATAAAAAATCTTTTCGCTATTTTTGTAACAGAGAAAAAACTATAATATGAGAGAGTAGGGGAAATTAGGCTATAACATCCAAAGTAAATACAACTTTCGCGGAATAGGAATCTAAGTAAAATGTCTGTTAGATCCTTCTTTTATAAGAAATAATTTCGCTTTTTTTAAACACAAAAAAACTAAAATATATAAGAAAAGGTGAAATTAGGCTCTTATATTGAAAGTAGATACAACTATTGTGGATGAAGGATCTAAGTAAAATGTCCGTTAGATCATTTTTTTATGAAAAATGTTTCAGCTTTTTTTTTAACGCGAAACAACTAAAGTATGAAAGAAATGAATATTTTTGACACATTTTACCTTTATTAAAACATTTTAAACCAGGGACTGACACGAAAACCGAAACAAAATATATTTTATTTTTGTTTCGTTTCGGTTTTGAAAAACTGGAACAAAATATAAATTTAATTTTGTTTTGTGTTGAACCTGAAACGAAAAGGCTCTGAATTACGTTTTCGTCTCATGCCCGAAACGAAAAGACTTCGAATTTTGTTTTCGTTTCATGCCCGAAACGAAAATCCGTTCCGAATTCCGTTTTCGTTTCTCATAAAAAAGGCTCTAAATTTCACAAAAACAATTTTAAACACAATTCTTTTCTTGCAGGAGACGAAAACGAAATTCAGAGTCTTTTCGTTTCGGGCATGAGACTGAAACGAAATTCGGAGTTGATTTTCGTTTCGGGCATGAGACGAAAACGTAATTCAGAGCCTTTTCGTTTCAGGCTCAATACAAAACAATATTGATTGTACATTTTTGTTTCGTCACAACAATTCAAAACAGAAACAAAATTCGGTTTTCGTGTCAGTCCCTGTTTTAAACTATTATTTGTTTAAAAAAATGTGATTTTACTTTTTCTCAAAATTTACATTTTACTAGTTAGGTCCCTTTTTATGTGCGGTTTCAATTACTGAACAGTGGATCTTGATATGTTTTTTATTTTTGACATTTAAAACCTTGAAAAGGCCTAGAAATTCTTTTAAAAAGTTGCTTGAAACTAGTAATAGATTGACCCTTATATTTCTAGTTTTATCATTATATTAGGAATATTATTTACAGTGTGTGGAGCAGCATATCCAGGGGAGCTTTTAGTCATCATGGGATCTTCTGGGGCTGGAAAAACAACCCTTTTAAATGCCCTGACATTTCGGTCAGGTCGAGGGGTCACTGTTTCTGGAACCATGGCAGCTAATGGTCAAAGGATAACTTCCAGTGTTTTGACCTCGAGGATGGCATACGTCCAACAAGATGACCTTTTTGTTGGTACTCTCACTGTTCAAGAACATCTACTTTTTCAAGCCATGGTGCGAATGGACAGGCACATTCCTTTCAGACAAAGGGTTAATAGAGTTGACGAAGTCATTTCCGAGGTTCGTTCTAAATTCTAACCTAAAACATTCAAATATTATTGTTTTTTTTTATTTTATTGTTGTTGATATTTTATTTTATTTATTTTAAACAGTATTTTCACCATTTTCTTATAGAGAACTCCAAAGACGACCCTTTAAATCATTTAATTAATTCTTATTAAAAAAATTAAAAACACCTTTCTTTTTTAAATTTCAAAAAAAGAATTCAAAGAGGAATTGGACACATAATCGAAGGGAGGTTATGTTTGGAGTTATATTTTGCTTTTTAATTAATAACACAGGCCTGCAAAATTTTGTTCATGTCAGTTACAAAAAGATGGTAGGAGATTCTTGTAGATTTTTTGGCGGAGAATCAGAATCCGACCTGAAAAATGGCCCACCACGGCAGGATTTTTTTGTAATAAAAAAAAAAGCAAAAAGTGGACACTCACTCTAATTTTGGAGTGAATTTCCACTCAAACTGAAGTGAAATTTCACTCTATAAGATTGAGATCTCAATCTTTTAAAGTATGTTTCTTACTCAGATTGGAGTGACTCAATTTTCACTCTTTGTGGAGTGGAATTTTACTTCAAGAAATTTAGAGAGATGTTCTATATACACATTTGACTAAATCAAAAACTTCAAATCTGCATAACTTTTTTTTAAAAAATCGTAAAATAATTTTCAAAAATGGGTTTTGAAGCTTAAAAGAGTAATCCTTTACGGCACCATTTAGAAGAATGAAAAAAAAATTTGGTAAGCCACAAAAAAATCACGAAAATGGCCATTTTGGCCATTTGTTGTCCATTTATGCTAATATATTACAAAAAATCTTGACATGATGGGCATTCTTAAGGTCAGATTCTGATTCTGCGTTAAAACAATTCGTAAAATCTAACTTTTGATGTAAGTGTAATAAAAAATACATTGAAAGTTAGTTTTTATATTTCAAAAAGCAAAATAATGATTTCAAACATAACCTCTTCTTGAGTATGTATCTAATTCTCCCTCAAATTTAAATTGAAAGAAAAAAACAGTAAATTAATTCGAATCAGTTTTGTTTCTTGGATCCACCCTTGAGTTTAATTAATTATTTAATTTCAACTTAAAAAAGAAAAATTATCAATCTATCTATTGTAAATATATAATAATTTTGTGCACGACTTGTAAACTATTTATATTACATTTTTTAAAAATAGAAAGCATTGATAAATATTATATAATAAACTTTTCAGTTTTTGAAGAGGACCCGGCAAGAAGGGTGGAATAACCTAGAATTAATTTTATTAATTCTACTTAATACTTGAATTTCCCTTCATTTTATGATTCTGCATTATGAATTAAAAATAACAAAATTCTATTCCTTATAATTCAGTTTTTGAAAAAATTTTAATAAATATAAGAATCGATCCCCAATTTTTATGTTACAAGTTCACGAAAGTAACCACTGAGCTACACGTGACTTGAAAATACAAACATAAATGAACCTTTTGAATTGAATGTGTGAAGAGAATTGCCAGAGAAAGAAAAAATGTCTACTGTATTTTCTATTACGGAATTAAATATTTTGTAGACTCAAATCAGAAGGAATTATTGGGAATAGAAAAATCATGAATGCGTATGCTGTTTTACAGAATAGAAGAAGTTTCTGGGATTACAAACATTTTAATTCTATTCTGATGCATGGAATACAAAATCATTTTGGAATAAAGCAGAATCAATTTCAAAAATATTCTTTTCTATTTCTGGAAGTAAGTATTTGAGGGAAATTCAAGTATTTAATATAAAAGAAATCATTGCGATTTTGAGTAAATGTCAAATAAATGTAATTCTTTTCTTTTCAAGGCTTCTTGCCGTCGACGGCTGTGCCGTTGAAACGTAAAAATTTTGTTTTTCATTTTCTTGACCTGACTCGGAGTGATCGTTAAAGTCGCATCTTCAATATTATTATTACTCTATTTATTATATTTTTCATTTTTTTACATTTTTACAAAATTAAGTTTATTTTAATTAAATTAAAAAGAAATAAGATATCTTTTCTGCAACATTTTTACCGATTAATGAAAAAATTCATGTTGCACTCAATCAACAATTTTCATATTGTTTAGCTGGCTTTAACAAAATGTAGAAACACGGTGATAGGAATACCTGGAAGACTTAAAGGACTCTCAGGTGGAGAAATGAAACGACTCTCTTTTGCTTCTGAGGTATTAACCGATCCTCCTCTCATGTTTTGTGACGAACCCACATCAGGTCTTGATTCATTCATGGCACATCAAGTCGTTTCTGTTTTAAAAGCCTTGGCTGGTAAGATATTTTTAACTTCATTAAACTAAAAAAAAAACGAACAATTGAGGTTCATTTCAAAGAAGTAAATTCTAGAACTAGATTTGTATTTTTCAAATAAAATTGATTTACTCAACCATATTGATCATCATTTAAAAAAAAATAATAATAATAATTTTTCAGCTCGAGGAAAAACAATTGTTGCAACACTTCATCAACCATCGTCCGAATTATTTGCACTTTTTGATCGAATTCTTTTAATGGCAGAGGGAAGAGTTGCATTCATGGGAACTTCAGACCAAGCTTGTTTGTTTTTTAAATCGTAAGTTTTATTTAATTTATTTTTATACATTTAAACAACTAAAAACCTACTCTTTTAAAATTTCAGTTATTCTTTAAGATTAAGTTCCATAGTTTAAAAAAAAGTTCTAAGAAAAACTGAAAACAAATTATGCGAATTAAAATCAATTAAAATCAATATATTTATTATAAAATTAAAGGAAATTAAAAGAATTCGGGTTTAATAAAATTAAACTAGGTTTAAGAAACTTCAGGACTCAATAAATTTAAATTATGTCCTACAATTTTAAAGTTATTTATAGAAAATAAAATTAAGTTCTATTTGATTAAATTAATCTTTTATGCTTAAATTTTGTTCCAAAAACTTAAATCAAGTTCCACAAACGTAAATTATGTTCTGTAAACTTGAATTAGGTTCCATGGACTTAAATAAAGTTTTATAATTTTAAAATCTGTAAAAAATGTACTAATGTTGAAATTAAATATTTTAAATTGAAAAACGTTTCAAGAAATGTTTAAATAAAAGTCAAAAAAATTTTAGATAATACTCTTTAGTCTAAAAAAGAAATGTTTAATATTTTCTTTCTATATTATATTAAATTATTATTACTTTTATTATTACTATTGAATTAAATGCTAAATTTAAGTAATTAAGCAAATTTATAAGTTAGAATCAGATTTTAAATATTTCAATTACCTATTGTTTTAGGGAGGAATTAGACACATACTCAAGAAGAGGTTAAGTTTCAAATCATTATTTTGCATTTTAGAATAGAAGAACTAACGTTTAATGTAATTTTATTTAGACAAAAAGTGTCAAATTCAATTTAAAAAATAAATGAACCATTAAAACTCATATTTGGATCGAAAAAGACCATTTTTGAAATTCAAAAACGTTTTAGAGAAAAGACAGATTGTTTCTAAATCTCACAAATCTTTCATTTTTACCCAATTATGAATTTTAACGGTTTATTTCGTTTTAAATTAAATTTGACACCTTTCGTATTAAAAAAATTATATAAACGTTAGTTTTTCTATTTGAAAAGGCAAAATAATGACCTCAAACATAACCTCTTCTCGAGTACGTGTCCAACTCCTCCCCAAAATAACTTTCAAAATGCAAATTTCGCAACAATAATTTAAAATATGAAAATAAAAAGTTTAGGAGCGGGATGTCCGAGCAATTACAATCCTGCGGATTATTTCGTTCAAATGTTGGCCATTGTTCCTGGACACGAGGTTTCCTGTCGTCAGTCGATAAATTCTATTTGCGACAATTTTCAAAAAAGTGATTTGGGCACGAAAATTGCCGTGGAAGCTGAAACAACTCAAGGTGATTATGATGATTTGATGGATTGGAAAATTGGTACTTCTAGAAAATCCTCACCCTATAAAGCTTCTTGGTGCGAACAATTTCGAGCAGTTCTTTGGAGATCCTGGCTTTCAGTCATCAAGGAACCAATTCTCATAAAAGTCAGACTTCTTCAGACAGTGGTACGTTATTCCAAAAAAAAACCTTGGAAAAAATGGAACTGAAACAGCAATTTTAATTTTAAATTAAATTAACTAATTTACACATTAAATTATTATCGTTAAATTATTCCGAAATTTAATATTGATCTATATTATCTTGATCTATTTAATATTTTTCTATAAATTGACGCGTTACGAAGAAACGGACCTAAGAAGTTGAAAATGTTAGGTTATATTCAGTGATAATTTTACCTAGGGTTGTAAGCTGTGAATCGTTTCATTGAAACATTGAAACTTTCATTGAAAGTTTTAATGTTTCATGGACGAAAGTTTCAAAGTTTCATGAAACTTTCAGTGGAGGGGATAGAATTTAAATTTCGCGCCTTCAAATTTATTTGTCAAGTAAGGTAAGGTTAGTTTGCCCATGTATTTGCGCCATATTGAAACTTTGAAATGTTTCATGAAACATTTCAATTAGGAAAGTTTCATGAAACTTTCCAACCCTAATTTTACCTGGATTAAAAGTTCCTTTTTAATTGTGTAAAATTAAAATTAGTTTTTAATGAATATTTTGGGCGGAATATAGAGACTATAAGTCAATGGTTTGTATTGAGAGCTGATTTTTCATTCCAAAATTACAATCATAACCTAAAATTTTTTGCTTCTTATTAGGTCCCTTTCTTCATAACATACATATAATTTTATTCACAATCTTTTACATTCTTATAACTTTTTCTAATTTATTTCTGTTTTATACCAATTTTTCTTTATTTTTCGATTTTACTTATTATAAGAATTTATAATAATTTTTTTTCTATTTTCTATTTAATAATTCTTTTTTTTCTCAGATGGTCTCACTTTTAATCGGAGTAATTTTCTTCGGACAAAGATTGGACCAAGATGGAGTGATGAATATTAATGGAGCCATTTTTATTTTTCTTACAAACATGACTTTTCAAAATGTATTTGCAGTCATTAGTGTAAGTGACGAAAAAGACTTTTGGTCAAATCTCTTAAACCGATTTTTTTTATTATTTTTATTTCTTTGTGTGGTTTAATTTTTTTTTAATTCAAATTCAATTTTAAATAACATTTTTGAAAAAGTAAATTTACTTAAGTAAAACCTGAAAAACGTTAGAAAAATAAAATATTTTAAAACTTATTTTTAAATTTTAATAACAATTTATTTTTAATCTCTCAAAATTTAAAAAATACATTTTTTAAGATTCAGGATAATTTGAATATTTATAATTTTAATTTAAATAATTAAATAAATATTCAGTAACATTTTGCTTTTTTTAGGTGTTTTGTGCCGAATTGCCAATTTTTTTGAGAGAACATCGTAACGGAATGTACAGAACTGACATTTATTTTCTTTGCAAAACTTTGGCAGAGTGGCCAATTTTTATCATAGTTCCTCTTATTTTCACTTTTATCGCTTATCCCATGGTCCGACTTTATCCTGGAATTGATCATTTTTTTATTGCCGCTGGAATCGTCACTTTGGTCGCAAATGTTGCTACCTCATTCGGTAAATATTTCTCAATTTACAACAAATTATTAACAACATTTTTTTTAACAAAAAAAAAAATATTAAAATAATCATAAAAAATTGTCTCAAAAATATTTCCTAATAGAAAATATCATTTAGGCAACATTTTTCAAATTAGGTCAGTTCAAATGCCATTTTTGAAAAAAAAAAACAATTTCTGTCAAATCTGTAACAATTTTACGGATAATTTTTTTGGATGAGTAACTGCTGCAACATCAATTTTTTTACATTACGAATGATGCGATGCATAAAGGTGCGTTAAGCATAAAGGGATATTAGTTTGCTACTGGATATTATATATTTATGAGAACCAGTAGCTACTTCTTCAGGAACGGATTGGAAAACGATTCTCATAAACGGTAAATTAAAATGCGAAACCACAGAGAGAAACTTTTTCACATCCACACTTAAAAAAAAATACGTATTTTAAGGAGGAATCAGGCAAATAATCATGAAAACGTTAATTCAGCTTCATATTTTTGAATATTTTAAATTAAAAAACCGTCTAAACTTTAAAAGCGTTTAGGTCGAAGAATAAAGAATTTTATTTTTAACATTTTCATCAAAAACTTGCAATTGAAAATAAACTACCATTTCTGTTTATTGGAAATGACTTTTAAATTGTAGGTTATGTTTACTTTTTCCAATAAACAAAAAATTGTAATTGTTATTTAACAGCAACTTTGAATTGATAAAATAAAATTACTTATCCTTTTAAAATATATTTGAATTTGTTTTCTTCCTCGATTTAATTAATTAAATAATTAATTTTAATTAACAATTTTTACGTAATAATTGTTTTTTCCTTTTTTGAATGAAAATATGGAACCGTCCCTGATTAATTGCGTGTCTGTCGCCAAGAAATTAACCCTTTGATATGTCTGGGTGATATTTGATTCGTCTTGCGATTGTACGCATACATTGATACACTGCTAGAATTACTACCTTATTCTCGAATTACCAAGCAGCTCAATAGACACGGTTATTGTGATATACAATGGTTTATTTGTAACGACATATCTTACACGTTATATTTTCTTCACACATTAAATTATTATATAATAAAAAAAATATTTAATATTTACCTGGGGCATGTGGCAGAATTTCCATTAAACGAGTATCAAATACAGAAAATCATTTTATTTGCAATTTAATCCCATACTCGAGGATTTTCATTTTTTTTTTTTAAATTAATTTTTTACGTATTTACTTTTCATTCACTATTTTATTTAATATTAAAATAAATTATTTTTACCATTTTAAAAAAGATAATAATTAAAATAAAAAATTACCGGTAATAAAATTATTTTCAATTAAATATTATTTTTCAAATAATTATTCGAGAAGTTAAATGTTTTTCAAACAAATAAAAGAAAATTGAACAACATTGAAATAAAATGAATTAAATTAAGGAAGCAAAAAAAAAAAATAAATATAAATACTGAATGACCTTACGCAAATTAACAATTAATTAAATTTTTTCAGGGTACTTAATTTCCTGTGCCAGTACAAGTATTTCCATGGCTTTATCAATAGGACCACCAGTGATAATTCCATTTTTACTTTTTGGCGGTTTTTTCCTCAACACAGCGTAAGTAATTTATTTGCAATTATTTTCTATATTTTTAAACGATTTTTTAAAAAGTTTGACAAACAAATAAACTTTTTACGAAGTTTTCTTTTATCAAAATCCCATAGTTTCCTTAATTATTTGTAACGCGTTACGAAGAAAGGGACCTAAGAAGAATATTCAACATTTTGGACTGGTTTACATTTTAAATTGATCCTTTTTGGGTATTTTCATTCCAAAAATCACAAACATAACCAAAAATTCTATGCTTCTTAGATCTCTTTCTTCATAACGCGTCACATTTAGTATAATTATTGATTTTTTGAACTTGAATGAAAAAATTACTTTAAATGTTCCCAGTTCCGTTCCAGAATATTTTAAGTGGTTTTCGTATTTGTCTTGGTTTCGATATGGAAATGAGGCTCTGTTAATCAATCAATGGAAAGATGTGGATTCGATTGCCTGCACACGAAGCAATGCAACTTGTCCAAAATCTGGTCATATGATCCTTCAAACATATAATTTTAAAGAAGTAGGTCTACCTAAAAAAATATTTGATTTAAATATGATTTTAAATTAAATGCAAATACAATGTTTTTCTTTTAAATTTAAGGAGGTTCTCTCCATTGACATAACCTCAAACTAGAAAGTGGTTTTTCAAGCAAAATAAAAGTATTGTTGATTTTATAAAATGTTGAAAGATCCCGTTGTAATAATATTTGTATTTTGCGTGAAAATTCACTTTCTAGTTTGAGGTTATGTCAATGCAGAATCTCATTGTAAAAGCAGTTTCAATGTTGAACACTTTCACCTAAAAAAAAATTTCTCAATGTCGGAAAAATCGATAAACTAATTTAAAATCAAATGTAATCTTAAAATACTAATAATGTATTATATAAACCGAATTTTTAATTTTGATTTCAGGAAGACTTTATGATGATGATTGTCAGTTTGATTGGACTTATAATTGCTTTTCGATTCATTGCCTTTTTGGCCCTACTTTCCAAAACTTATCGCTCAAAATAATTTTTTTTTATCTCTATATTTTACTGTTTTGAATGTAACATAATAAATCAATGTATGTAGGCTGTGTATTGCTTTTATTTAAAATGAAAAAAATAATATATTTTAAGAACTGTAGCAAATCGTTTTTATTAACAAAAATACGATTAAATAATATAAAATATAAAATAGTTTAAGTATTTAAAACACCTAATTTATTGCAAATATGTTATTCATATAATGAAAATGGAGAAATATACATGTACAAAATTTATATTAATAAATAAATGTTGGATTGTTATAAAACACAAATCATATTATTTCCTTTTAATTTAATAACACCAATTTTAGAATTTAGGTTTTAATTTTAAAAAATACAAATGTGACGCAACATGAAGAAAGGGACCTAAGTCGGAAAAAATTTCAGGTTATGTTCAGTGATAGTTTTACCTTGATTAAAAGTTCCTTCCTAAGTATGTAAAATCAAAACCAGTTTTTTAATATTTTGGATGTAATGAAGACTTAAATATCAACAATTGGTATATAGAAAGTTGATCCTCTTTGTGAATTTTCATTTCAAAAATCATAAACATAACCTAAGATATTTTCCTTCTTAGATCCCTTTCTTCATATTGAGTGACAAACATTCTAGAACATTTAAATTTAATCAAATATTTTTAAATATAGTACAATAATTTAATTTTTAGAAAAACTTTATTATTTATTTAGTTTTTTGTTAAACAAAAAAATGTGTTTTATTATTAAATAATGTAATTATTCTTAAGTTAAGCAATTATACAATTTAATTGTAAAATATAAATAATTTAAAAAAAAACTATATCCAGTGTTTAATGTTAGTAAAAAAAAGTTGAACAATTATTTAAAATAATACCATGAAAATACTTTTAGATTTAGAATAATTTTCACAATAGAAGTTTTTATCTTGGCTCTTTTTTTTTCCTTTATTTCCTGTCGAATTAACCACATTGCCTCTATAAACCGGTTGTTATTGAAACCGTGTGATAAATCCGGCAGAAAAAAATCCCGTAGAAAAATTTCCAAAAATAATTAACAATCATATTTTTCAAAATTTGCACGATCCAGAATTTTTTTTTCCTTAATTAATTTTAGTCTCAAATTTATTATTGTATTATATATTATTTTATGTATTTTCCATTTCCTAATTGATATTGATAACCAAGGATAAATTCTTGTTTTATTAATAAAAAATAATGTGTTTATAATTTGAAAGTTATAAAATGATTTTTTGTTGTTCGGGTTGTATTCTTGAATTTCATTAAAGCCACGAAGATTATGGTGAATGCAAATGTCAAATCGATGATCTGCATTATTATTCAACATTTTTCACCTTTGGGGGATCAATATGGGATGAAAATCTGGATTAACCACAAGTAGATCGTAAAAATGGCTCCTTCAAGTATGGACTTGAGACTCGAGAAGATTATGACATGTAATAGAAAACCGAAACCCTATATGTTCGAGGTGGCTAATGTCTAGTACCAGCTTTTCAAATCGTAAATAGAAATACCTTCACTATTTAACGATTTCAAACAAAATAATACAAAATATAATTACTGAAAATTGAAATTTAGGAATATTATGGTATTGTATGATTTTATTCGCGATAATAATTTACAAAATAAAGTAAAAGAAGAAAGAATGAAGAAATAATAAATAATAATTAAACAAAAAATAAATAAATAAAGGAATTTTAAATAGAAGAAATATTTAATTAACTAAAAATAAATATATATTACAATATAACAAATATTATTGCAGAATTTATAAAGTAGGTAGAAAAAATTATAAGTTGTGGACAAATGAAACAGAAAGAGGATAAACATTAAAAATAATTGAAGCTGCGCTTGGAAAAAGGATCTGACTAGTAAAACATTTGAAAATAAACAAAACAAACTTTTTTTTTTTTGATTTATAACGAAAAAGTACGTAATATACTAATTTCTCTCAAATTTAAGGTGTTTCAATATAAAAGCGTAATTTCACCTTTTCTCTCATATTTTAGTTGTTCTGCGTTAAAAAAAAGCTAAAAGATTTCTTCTTAGACCTCTTTTCCAAAAAAGTTTTATTTACTTACATTCAATATTAGAGTCTAATTTTTTTCTTTCTTATATTTGAGTTGCTTTGCGTTAAAAACATAGCGACAACAGTTTTTATAAAGGAGGGATCTAACCGATATTTTACTTAGATCCCTCTTTTACAAATGTTGTTTTTCTTTTCAATATTAGATCACACTTTCCTTTTTTTCTCATATTTTAGTTGTTTTGCTTTAAAAAAAATAGAGAAAACATTGCTTATATAGATAAAAGGATCTAACCGACATTTTACTTAGATCCCTTATCCACAAAAGTTGTATTTACTTTCAATATTAGAGCCTCATTTTCCCTTCTTCTCTTATATTTTAGTTGTTTTGCATTAAAAATAGGTAAAACATTTCTTGTAAGAAAAAGATCTAACCGATATTTTACTTAGATCCCTTGCCTACAAAAGTTGTACTTACTTTCCATGTAATTCCTAATTTTCTCCTAATTTCCACTTTTCTCTCATATTTTAGTTATTTTGCATTAAAAAAGAGCTAAAACATTTCTTGTAAAAGAAGATCTAACCGACAATTTACTTAGATCCCTTGTCTACAAAAGTTGTATTTACTTTCCATATAAAAGACTAATTTCCCCTTTTCTCTCATATTTTAGTTGTTTTGCATTAAAAATATAGCGACAACAGTTTTTATAAAGGAGGGACCTAATCGATATTCTACTTAGATCCCTCTTTCACAAATGTTGTATATACTTCTAATATTAGAGCCTACTTTCCTTTTTTCTCTCATATTTTAGTTGTTTTGCGTTAAAAAATAGAGAAAACATTGGTTATAAAGAAGAAGGATCTAACCGACATTTTACTTAGATTCCTGGTCCACAAAAGTTGTATTCACTTTCAATATTAGAGCCTCATTTCCCTTTTTCTCTTATATTTTAGTTGTTTTGCATTAAAAATAGGTAAAACATTTCTTGTAAAAAAAGGATCTAACGGATATTTTACTTAGATCCCTCTTTTACAAATGTTATTTTTATTTTCAATATTAAATCTCACTTTCCTTTTTTCTCATATTTTAGTTGTTTTGCGTTAAAAAAATAGAGAAAACATTTTTTGTAAAAGAAGATATAACCGACATTTTACTTAGATACCTTGTCTACAAAAGTTGTATTTACTTTCCATATAATTCCTAATTTCCCTCTGATTTCCCCTTTTCTCTCATATTTTAGTTGTTTCATGTTAAAAAAAAGAAGAAAACACTTCTTATAGAAAAGGGATCTAACCGACGTTATACTTAGATCCCCCTTCCACGATACAGAATTTTCGGTTTGTAGAATATCGTTTTAATGAAGTTTTCCTTTTATTATTTATTAAATAATTTTTTTAAGTATTTCATGAATTCTCTAATTTTTTTTATAGGTTACATGATACATTTATTATATTGTTAGATCTCTTTTATACAAAGTGTTTAATTTCAATATTGGAGCCTAATTTATTTTTCTTTCCTCGAAATTTTTTTAATTTTCTGAATTATATAGATTTTTTTTACTATTATCTTCCCATACAAAAGGATGATGTTCTCTTTTTCCAGATAAATGTCAATTTTTAAAAATTAGTTCTTAATTAATCTATAGATTATTACGGCATTAACAAAAAATTACCTTTAAATATTTTTCAGTACAATGTCCGACAGCCACAAGGACTTAGTGAAATATATGTATATATATTTTTTCTTCTTTGTACTAGTTAGGTACACATTATTAAACAATTTGTCGCAAAGCATTTGTATACATCTTTTATAAAAGGGTATATTTGCCCGTATACTTTATAAATAAATAAATAAAAAAAAAATAAAAAATGAAATGGTAAAAAAATTAAATATAATTTGTAGCATAAAAAAGTGAAAAAAGGGAAATTAGACTCTAATATTGAAAGTAAATACAACAGTTGTGAAAGAGGGATCTAAGTAAAATGTCGGTTAGATCCTTCTTCTACACGAAAGATTTTCGATGTTTTTTTAACACAAAACAAACAAAATGTGAGAGAAAAAGAGAAATTAGGCTCTAATAATGAAAGTAAATGCAGCTTTTGAGAACGAGGGATCTAAGTAAAATATCGATTAGATCCTTCTGCTATAAGAAATATTTTCGATATGTTATTAACCCGAAACAACTAAAATATGAGAGAAAAGGGAAAATTAGGCTTCAACATTGAAAGTAAATATGCATATTTTGAGGAAGAGGGATCTAAATAAAATATCGGTTAGATCCTTCTTCTACATAAAAAATGTTTTACCTATTTTGTTAATGCAAAACAACTAAAATGTGAGAGAAAAGGGGAAATTAATTATTGAAAGTAAATACAAATTTTGTAGATGAGGGATCTAAGTAAAATGTCGGTTAGATCCTTCTTCTGTATGTAATGTTTTCGCTATGTTTTTAAAGCAAAACAACTAAAAATATGAGAGAAGAGAAATTAGGCTCTTGTTTTGAAAGTAAATACAACATTTTTTAAAAAAGGGATCTAAGTATATGTCTGTTAGGTCCTTCTTCTACAAAAAATGTTTTAGCTATTATTTAAATGCAAAATAACTAAAATATGAGAGAAAAGAGGAAATTAGACTCTAATATTGAAAGTAAATACAGCTTTTGTGGAAGAGGGATCTAAGTAAAATTTCGGTTAGATCCTTCTTCTACAAGAAAGGTTTCCGATATTTTTTTTTAGTACAAAGAAACTATAATGTGAGATAAAAAATGAAATTAGGCCCTAAAAATAAATGTGAAAACAATACTTGTGAAGAGAAATATAGTAGTGTGTTTTAGTGTTTTGCCTCATCGAAAAATGAGGTTAGATTTCACAAATTTAATTTATTTTCGAAATGTCTTAAAAAATTCTAGATAAAAATACTTTAATCTACCTATTTCTCTACTTTTATTCTTTTTCGTTAAATATTTTAACCAAAAACTGTTGCTAAAAGATTTTATTTAACTTGCGAATTCAATCTAGAAAAAGTTCACTTTCTGACTGTTTTACTAACCTCAAAAATAGCATTTTCAAAGCATGAGTT
This sequence comes from Ganaspis brasiliensis, assembly GCA_037103525.1. Taxonomy (NCBI): domain Eukaryota; kingdom Metazoa; phylum Arthropoda; class Insecta; order Hymenoptera; family Figitidae; genus Ganaspis; species Ganaspis brasiliensis. The sequence continues at coordinate 1,284,798 of JAZKLR010000563.1, forward strand.
GGAAAAATAAAATTAAATACACGAAACATTAAATGAATTATACGTAAAATTAAATATAAAAATGAAATAAAATATAAAAAAGAAATATAATTATTAAGCAAATAAACAGAGAAACAAGTCAAAAATTTTAAAAATACAAAAAAGAAATAAAAATATAAATAAAAGAATATATTAATAAAAAGGAAAAATTAACTTTTCTACGGCCCTGAATTCCATTCTAGAATATTACCTGTTCTCTTCCACTCTCGTTTTATTCTCGCAGTGCTAAGGTTTCCAGGTCCCCGAACAGGCGGTTGACAACCGGCGTCTAACCAATGAAGAAATTTTTGCAAAATAAATTTTCTGTAAAGAAATAGAGTTTTCCCAATTTAGGGAAAACTCTAAATTGTTGATAAATCATCGCATCCCCAGAATTTGGGAAATTTGCGATGTACCAAAAACAGCTTAGAGACTGTGGGGGTGAATCTGGTATAAGGGGTGTGACCCTTTCGTGGCAGAATCTCAGTGTTTTTGCTTTGGATCGAAATCGAACGATTTGCAAGCAATTAATTAATAATGGTGATTATTTAGTGATAGAAAAAAAAATGAATTGTGGAGATAATATTGAAAATTGGTTTCAGTGAGGGGGGCAATCAAACCTGGAGAACTCACGGCAATTTTAGGAGGAAGGTAATAAAAAATATTTTTTAAATAAATAAAAGTAGCTGTAAATATATATTTAATTATAAGTGTATTAAATTCACTAAATAAGATAAACTTTTAAAAAATATAAAATTAATTTTTTTACCTAATTAACAAAATAAAATATTAAGAAAATTGATAAATTATTTTAGATAAAATAATAATTAAAAAATTAGCAATTTGTGAGTTTTTTTGAGAAATTAAAAAAAATATTTCGAAATTTTGAGGTAGAAAATTTTTCTGAATATTTGATTAATGATTATGGTAATTGAGACTTTTTAAAAATATTTGTTTAGTAGCAATGGTAAATAATTATTATTTTTTAATTATTTTTGGACGTTAAGAATTTAAATCTTTCAATAGTAATTCCCAAATAAAGTGAAAGAAAATTCACAAATTTATTATTCTTTATCCAATAGTGATCGTAAATTAATATAGTTTTTAATTATTATTTTTGTACGTTAAGATTTAAATATATAAAAAAAATAATTTGCGAATAAAATTAAAGGAAATGAAAAATATGAAGATTGATAAACAATTAACTTAATATTTAAGTGAACACAATATATTACAATCAATATTTAAACTTTTTTTTTTATTTTTAGTTTTTGGACAAACACTTTTAAAAAATAAAATTTTGATCTTTGGTATATATACAACTTTGCTAAGAATTAAAAATAAATGATTACAGGATTAATTTATAATTTTTTTTTTTTTTGGATTTCAATACCTTTTGATTTTTTGGCCTGGAGTTTTTGGTTTGGACTTTTCGTCCGGATACCAAAATAAATTAATTAAATTATTTTTACTAAAATTATTAAAATTTGTCAATTTTAGCTTTTTTTTACTTTTTTTTTAAAAAAAACACTGAACTGTTATTAAAAAAAGGAAAAAAGAATCAATATGAATTATTTTCTCTGTTTGTTTTCAAAAACTACAACATTCTTATTTCTTAAATATTCTTGAATTAAAAAAAATAAAAATAAATAAATATTCTTGGAAGTAAAAAACTAAATTAAATACTTTCTAAAGAAAATGTCCTTGTTAGTGGAGCAGGAAAAAGTTCTTTGATGACAGCTTTGGCGTTTCGAACACCTCGTAAGTAATTTTAAAAAATATTTTAAGGGGGAATTGGACACATACTCGAAAAGAGGTTTAGTTTAAAGTCATTATTTTATTCTTTGTAATAGAAAAATAACCTTTTAATCTACTTTTAATTAGACAGAACGTGGCAAATTTAATTTAAAACAAAATAAACCATTAAAACTTACAATTGGATAAAAATTAAAGGTTTTTTAGATTTAAAATCTTCTTAGAAAAACATTAAATTTGTTTCCGAATCTCTCAATTTTTCTGTCTTTATCTAATTATGAATTAGAATCGTTCATTTTGTTTTATATTAAAGCTGTCACCTTTCATCTAAAAAAAATTACATGAAAGTTAGTTTTTCTATTTCAAAAAGTAAAATAATAGCTTTAAACATAACCTCTTCTCGAGTATGTGTCCAATACCTTTATCTAAACTCTGAGTCAATTAATAATTTTTCTAAAATAAATAAGCCGGAGTTATCGTCCATGGAGAAATCAGAGCAAGTGGAAGAGAAGTTGATTTGTCTTATATGAGACGGTACAGTGGTTTTATGCACCAAGAAGATGTTTTTATAGGAACAATGACAGTATCAGAACATCTTTGGTTTATGGTGAGTGTTATATAAAATTATAAAAGTACATTAATAGAAATATGAAGCAATATGCGAAGAAAGGACCTAAGAAGGTAAAAATTTTAGGTTATGTTCAGTGATAGTTTTACCCTAATTAAAAGGACTAAAAGTTACTCTTTAATTTTGTAATATCAAAACAAGTCTTTATTGAATATTTAAGATGGATTTCATTCCAAAATCACAAACATAACCTAAAATCGTTTTCTTCTTAGGTCCTTTTCTTTCATATTGCGTCACAAAAATATTTATTTAATATTTAAAAATTACACAATTTGTTAGGCTCGAATGAAACTGGATAGAAGAATATCAACTCGAGAAATTAAACAACGGATAGAGAATCTTTTACGAGAAGTGAGTCTCAGTTCGAGATGTAACGTTCAAATTGGAAGTGGAGGTGACGATAAAGTGTTATCAGGCGGGGAGCGAAAAAGACTTGCTTTTGCTACCGAGGTCTGATTCATAATAATTTTTTTTTGTCCCGATAATTTAAACAATAGTCTGTTTCAAATTTCAATTTTTAATAGCTTTTAACGGATCCGAAGATTTTATTTTTGGACGAACCAACAACTGGTCTTGACGCACATTCAGCTGGTTTTCTAATATCCCAATTAACTGCAATTTCTGGTCGAGGACGAACAGTTCTCTGCACAATTCACCAGCCCAGTTCGGCAATTTTTGACCTATTTCAAAAAATAATTTTAATAGCCGATGGCAGAATTGCCTTTGCCGGAAGCAGTGAACAAGCTCTTGAATTTTTCTCAAAGTGAGTACGATTATGAAAATCTAATGTTTATTTTCACTAGTTAATTTTTAATTATGACAAATATTTGTATTAATGACAGGTAGGTCATTTTTTCACGACAGAAATGACAGGAAAAAATGACACAATTTTTTTTACTATTAATAATAATTAAAACATGTTAAATATGTTCTTAAAAAAGCAGATTAGTTTACGCGCAGGAAAAATCAATGGTAAAAAGATGCGCAAAAACTAACCTGATGTTTTATAACGACCGTGGCCGTACCTCTATCTTTCAGGGTTGCCAACCTTGGCGATTTTTTATTTTATAAACAAGCTAAATGTCCTACATACCTGTAACTAATTTCTTGCTATTAATTTTCACAGGTTATTTGTAATTTGTCTTTATTTCGATTTTATTTGTTTTACTACTTACGTACTTAAACAGATTAAAGTTCATCCTATTGACATAACCTCAAATTAGTAAGTGGATTTTTTTCCTTTCCACATACCAAAATAAAAAAATCAAACTGGTTTTCATCAAATTCTAAAAGACCAACTAGTACATTTTTTAAAAAAAAAGTATTATGGAGCTAAATCTTGTTGTCAATTCTGTTTGTTAAATTTTGTTAGTAATATTTTATTCAAAATTTATTAAATAAATATAACATTTGATTTTTAAATAGTTTTTAAACAAAACATTATTTAGCAAAATGCAACAAATTTTTTCCCGAAAAATGTACAACGGTTTTTCAAAATTTGATGAAATCAATTTTAATGATATTTTCATTTGGTGAGAAAAATTACTTTCTAGTTTGAGGTTATGCCAAGCGGATGAATCTCCTTAATCAAATCAGGATATTATAAACTAAATATAAAGATATTATATTTAGATATTATAAAAAAATTGTTTTAATTTTATTTAATCTAACATCTCAAAAATCATAATTTTCAATACATTTTTTCAGTTTAGGCTACGAATGTCCTGTATCATACAACCCAGCCGATTTTTTTGTAACAACTTTGGCGATTGCCCCAAAAGATGAAGACAGTAGTCATAGAGCAGCTCAAAAAATTTGCGATGCTTTTCTCTCGAGCGACGCTTGTAAGGAAATTGATATTACGGTTCAACTTGAACTTCACGTCGCGGGAACTTTTAACGTAAATATTTTTAAAAAAAACCCAAAAATAATCCTAATTTATAAAATATTGCATTCTCATAGAGAAAGTATTGTTTTTTATTATTTGATACATTTTATTATCCGTAAAATTAAATAGAACATAAAATCAATTCTTTTCTATACCAAAATCAAATTTTAAAAATCATTACACTAAAATCAAATTTTGTTTCTTAATTTTAGGAAAGAGCAGAATCCGATGAAATCGATGACTTGTAAGTCATAAAAAAAATCCATAATTAAAACTTGTTGACAAAATTAATGTTATTAAATTTTTAGCGCACAACCGTACTGTTGGTCCAGAATGTTTTGGTTGACCCATCGAGGATTTTTGCAAGTTTTGCGAGATCCGTCAGTTCAACTTCTTCGAATTTTACAAAAAATGGTTAATGTTAAATTATATTTTACATTTTATTTATATTTTATTTATTAAAAAAAAACATTGTTTTTATGATTTTTTTTAGAGTGTGGCTACAGTAGCAGGACTTTGTTTTGTGGGAGCAATTAAATTGGATCAATTAGGTGTTCAAGCTGTTCAGGGAGTGATTTTTATTCTAGTAGCTGAAAACACATTTTTTCCTATGTACTCCACTTTAGCATTAATTCCTCAAGAATTGCCACTTTTTCTCAGGGAATATCGAGCTGGAATGTATCCAGCTTATGTTTATTATATTGCTAGAATGCTGTCATTGGTATGTGAAAAAAACAATTTTTAATTTTTATAGAACTTATTTAACACTTATTTTTATAGGCAGTAAAATAATTTTAAAAATTGAGTAAATCGTTGAAAAAAATTTCACAATTTTATTAATTATTTGTTCAAATTAATACATTTAAAGTAATTGACATTTTGAAAAATATGGATTTTTATGGATTTTTTGTAATTAATTTTCATTTAAACTCTAGTCTAATATATAGTAACCAATTCACAGATATTTTTAAAACGCGTCAAATGACCTTAAAATTTTTCTACGACATAAATTCAAGAATCTATTGACCTCTAAAAAAATCAAATTTTATTTTAAAAATATCTAGCATTTTTAAGATTTTTTAAGATGTTTTTGGAGATATTTTTAGAATTTAATTTCGTTTCTTTGTGTTTAGTTTTTTTAACTTCATTTTATTAATTTTTGTTCTTTACTTCTTTTTATTTGTAGTGTAAAGTTTAATAATTTATTCTAAAAAATAATGGAATGTATATAGATTGTCACTTATTATGTCAGATGAAATTTAATAAGTCTTTGATAAACATTCAATGTATTGACATCTAATAAACCAAATAAGGATTGATTCTTATATATTACATATATTCTATTAGAGTAGTTACTTTTTTTAAGTTTCCATTTTTTTTTTAAATTTTGTTTCTTTAATTCTTATTAGGTTCTTTCTTTATAAAGACTGCAATTTCTTAAAAATATTCTTTATTTTGTTTTCCTTTTTCTGTTTTTAAATTTCCTTTGTTTATTTTTCCTCAGTTTTTCCCGAGGTTTTTCTTCGATTTTATTTTCTTTTCTTTTTCAATTTTTTTCCTAAAAATTGACTTTGATTGATTGCTTTTTGGAAAGTTAGAAAATGCCTTATAGGGGAGAACCGGTGAAAATTGACATAATAAAAACACTTTTTTTAAAAAACATTTCAATTTTATAACATTTTTTTAAAAACTCTGCTGAAGTCTAAATAGAAATGAGGTTGACGTTAAGCGTAAAAATTAAGATTAATTTTTTAAAACTAATTCTTTAAAAAATTGAAATATCTCAATGAAAAAAGTGTCCCACTGATGTATAATCCCCCCTATACGTATGTAAAAAGTTTAAAATTACTTTTCAATTTATTATTCACTGGAAATTAGTTTCTCACATTTTTAATTTGAAAGAATTTTGAAATTAGGTTCCAGGATTAATTATTGAACCAATATTATTTGCTGCGGTTGTTTATTGGTTAGCTGGCCTGCGGGACACCATAGAGGCTTTCGGTCTTACTTTATTAGTCGTAATTTTCACAATGAATGTCTCAACAGCTTGTGGTAAGTTTATTTCCCATTTTTTATCATTTAATTTATTTATTGCATTTGTATAAATTAATTTATTATTCAATTTCTCGTTTGATGAATAATTTTACTTTTTAAAAGTATGTTTTTAATCAACCAAATTTTATTTCACTGCAAAATTAATAATTACAAATTAATAAATTTAATTAATAAATTGGTTGTGTTTTTTTAATTACAGGGTGTTTTTTCTCCGCAGCTTTTGAAAATGTACCTGTTGCCATGGCATATCTTGTCCCTTTTGATTATTTATTAATGGTCACAATGGGACCTTTCGCAAAACTTGAGTAATTTTATATGTTTTACTATTTTAGTTTTAATTAAATCACTTTTTATTCAATTTAACTATTATCACTTTAATTTAACCATTTTGAAATCAAATTCACAATTTTTATTTTCACTTAAGCTATTTTTTCTTTTCAATTTGACTATTTTGATGTACTTTTTAATTTTTTTTTTCAATAATTTCTTTAAAATTTCAGTTCCTTGCCTATTTATGTGAAATGGATAAAATATCTTTCGTGGCTTTTGCATTCGACAGAGGCTCTATCAATAATTCAGTGGTCAAATATTCAAAATATTTGTAAGTTTTATTTTTTGTGACAATTTAATTACTACAAGGATCACAGCACTTTAAAAAAAAATAGGTTAGGAGGTGGGTAATTTTCAAAAAAGATGACAAAAAGGTAGCAATAAAAGTTACAAAAAAATAATTAATAAGTAAAATAACAAAATTACTAACTGGTGAATTTTGAAAATTTGCATTGAATGAAATTAAAATCAAGATCAATTTGCTCTCTAAATCTGAATTAGTTAAAAATAACAAGTTTCGAAGCAAAAAATTAGCCACTAATTCAAAAAGTTATTTTTCTACTAATTATTTAGTAAAAAAAAATAATTATTAGTTAAATTCATTGTTAAGTTATGTCAAAATAAATAATATTTCAGTAAAATTCTGTTTATTAATTCAATTCGTCAAATTTTAACTAGTTTTTAGTTATAAATTTAATTAAAGGTCGATTAAAATTATGTTTTAATCTCTAAGATTAAAAAGAATAAACTTTGTATATCTTTCTTTATTCATGTCTATCTTTTTCTATCCTCTGTTTAATCTCATCAATTCATTTGAATCCCTACTTCTATCCATCACAATGTATATCTTTTTTAATCTCTGAAACTTTATCTAAATTAATTCCAAATTTATCCATTTGAATTGCTTTCTATCCATCTCTATTTTTTGTATAATCTATCCAGTTTTATCTAAATTTTTCTATCCCATTTTCACACCTAACTAACAATCTATCTTTTTCAATTCCTATTTTTTATATCCAAACAAATATTTTTGAATTCTACCTAAATCTTTTTTATCCCGTTTAAAACCATGGAGCAATTATACAATTTTATGCTAGATTTCCTATCAAAATATATCCTTTTTGTATCCATGTTAATCTTTTTTTGTTATCTATTCAAAAATGTGAATAACACTCAATCTTTATCAATCTCTTTTTATATTCAAATAATTTTTGTTAACCATTTAAAACTACGGAGTAATGTATACAATTTTATCCTTAATTTTTTATTAAAATCTATTCTTTTTTGTATCCACTTTAAATTAATGTACTTTTTTTATTAATTCTAAATCTGAATAACAACCAATATTTTTCAATCCTTCATTTTCATATTCAAATAAATAATTTCGAATCACATTATCACTCTTTCTATGTAACACAATTTCTCTATTCATAATTTAAATCCTCATAGTAAAAAAAGAGTAATATTAAAAAGTATTAAAAATTATTAAATAGTTTTAAATATCTTTTTGTGTCAATACATTTGAATAATAGAATTTACTTTTACCATAAAATGAATCCTTATTAATACTAATTTTTAATATTGTTTGATTTTTCAATTTTTTTTATACCCACTTTATTCACTTCAACTTTTTTCTATCATTTTCAATCTACATAACATTGAATTTTCCTTAATCTAATTTTTCTATTCAATATACTATTTTTTACCGCTTAATCTATTACTCCAAAATTTTGCCTCAAAATATAGTGGATGGAATGAAACAATACTATTTTCCTAAAGATTCAAATGGATAGAAATTAAAACAATATATCGTGGATAGAAAGGGATAGAAATATTTCGGAAAGATTCAAATGGATAAAAATTGAAATATCTCGTTCTAGTGAGATTAGAAATTATTTGTTTTTATTTTCTGTCATATTTTTGCTAAGTTTATTCAAGATTAGAAATGGGGAGATTGGATTTATTTTTTTTTTCTTGTAAGTTATAAAAAGACATTTTTAAATATTATTTTTCTAGTTTGTGATTCTTTTTCAAAGAATATAATCTGAATTATTTTGAAATATTAAAGAATCGAAAATAAAATCAAAATTTTTTGGATATTTCAACCAATTACCAAAACTTTTTATAAATTCCCGGATAATTTTGCAAATATCCGTTTTTTTTTCAAGATTTAATAAATTGGGTCCGTATCATTTTGACACAAATTTTTTCGGGCAACTTGTTAGATTGTACTCCTGATGATGAATGTTATATTTTACTCCTCCTGAAATCAAAGATTTTTAAGTCTTATTTATTAAATAATTGATTTTAATACATTAAATTAATATTAAAAGACTTAATTAATCCAATAATTTCAATTATTGAATAATTAAAACTTAAAAATCTTTGTTTTTAGTAGGAGTAAAATATAACATTCATTTTTAGGAGTACAATATAACAAGTTGCCCGAAAAAATTTGTGTCAAAATGATACGGGCCCAATAAATTCCCAGATTTTTCAAATTTTTGAAATCGCTAGACTCCCTGGAAACATGTGAAAAAATGTTAAAAAGACGAAAAGATGACAGACTGTGATCCCTGTAGCTATTATCATGTTATTTTTAATTTTATTATTATAATAATATTATATTAAAATTAAATTCTCAAATTTTCTTATTCTATTTTTGAAAAATTAGCATGCGAGACAACAAATCCAGATCTGCCCTGCATCACAGATGGGTCTGCAGTCCTTGATCATTACGATTTCAATGAAAATAATTTCTGGCATGATATTATTTTAATGGCCATAATTTACACTAGTTTTCATCTTCTTGGGTACTTTTTTCTATGGAGGCGCTGTCGTAACAAATAATAAAAATTCACGACCAAAAACCAAATAAAAATTGTGTACAATATAATTATTAATATTAAGAAAGCAATTGTCAATTTAAAAATCAATTGTATACCAAATAAATAATTTTATTCACAATTTGTGGGGCATTAAGTTTTTTTAATTATTGTCTTCCGACAATTTCACAATTTAATAACTTAATTTTAAAATTATTCTCATCAATTTAACAATTAACAATTTAATAAAATTTATAAAAATTATAATCTAGACAATTTAACAATTAATTGATAAACTTTTTTAAAATTGTCTTCGAGAAATTAATAATTAACTAATTAATAACTAATTTTTTAATTATTCTCGACTATAAACTACTTAACAAATTTTTCAAACTTAACCTTCTCGGTAATTTAACAATTATTTAATAATTTGCTTTTTAACCAATAAATTAAATAATTTTACTGATAAATAATATAAAAAATAAATAAAACTTAACTTAAATTCATCTAAAATTAAAAGTCAGATTCGAGACTAAAGGTTTTTTAAAATTAACTACTTAGCTCGTTTAAAGATGAATAACTGCAACTGCAAAGTTCTTCTGAGCACGGAGCAGACAAAGGACTGTTGAGCAATCGTTGCAGAAACATTTCTCCATCAGTAGCATTTTCCTCAATCTCTTTAAAAATTTCTTCCTCTCTTCTCCGAACATTATCTGCAGCTTGTATTGTGTCCTCTGAAGAAATAGTATAGACGTCACTCTCTTTTGAATCTCGTTTCGGTGAGGGAAATTCAGAAATATCATCAATTTGTACAGTATCATCATCTAAGACAGACTCGAACTCTGAAATTGTAATACTCTCACTACTGAGAGAAATCAATTCACCATCATTCTTCACTAAATACTTATTTTCAATTTTCTTCACCGCTGACATTGGTTTTTGACTTGCTAATTTTTGCTGAGATCCACGAAGACTCTCGTTATTCTGAGACAAATTGTGAAAAGTCGAACGTTTCACAGGAGAGGTGTCCAATAAGAAGGAAAAATTTGCAGAATTAAGAGACGATACAGTATCTGCCACTGAGTTAATCAAATTTAAAGAAACGTCTTGATTTTCTGAATTACTACTCAGTTTCATTTTCTTCGAAGGAACACTCTCAGATTCTATTTTTTCGTGAATCGAAGAGTGAGAGCGATTCTGTGACAGAGGTTTTTTCAAATATTCCCGAGATTTTGAAATAGAAGTTCTAGCAACTTCAGGATTATTTTCAGTAGAGTTGCCAAAAATACTGCTCAAGAATTCTATTTTCTTTGGAACCGAAAATGAAGAAATATTGAGATTTACTCGGCTCTTATTTTCAGCTTGACAACTCCTAGAATTTCCTAGCTGTTGAGATTTTGAAAAATCATGTGAAGATCTGGACGGAGGTCTTTTTAAATATTCACGCGACCTCAAAGAGTCAATTTGAGGTTCAAAAACAGAAGTTTTAGTTTCAAAAATCGGTGTTTTTGGAACTCGATTCTCAAAACTCGGAGTTCTTGCAGTTTCAGAAACAGAAGCAGGCATTCTAGACTGAGAATTTTTAAAGAAACTGCTCTGAGAGCCGATTTCCCTTGGAACCGAATTTCTAGAAGTGTTCAAGTTAAAATTATCTTTAGTTTCAGATTTTCTGTAATTTTGCAATTTTGTTGAATCCACTTTTGAAAGACTGTCTAAATGTTGAAATTGAGAACTTCTCGGTGATTGAAATTGTGAACTTCTCGGAGATTGGAAAGGTAAACTCCTCGGGGATTGGAATTGTAAACTTCTCGGAGATTTGAATTGCAAACTTCTGGGAGTTTGAATCTGTGATCTTCTAGAAATATTATCTTCGACGTTTTTAAGACTATTTGGAGTCGTCAACTGTGATTTTGTCGAAATATCTTCATCTTTCGTTAAAAAACTATTTGGAGTCAGCAACTGCGGTCTTCTATAAACATCTTTTAACAAAAGGCTGTTTGGAGTCATCAAATGCGATCTTCTAGAAACATTATCTTCCGTCAAAATACTTTTCGGAGTCGTCACTAGCGATTTTTTAGAATAACTATCTTCATCTTCCCTTAAAAGTCTGACAGGAGATTGGAATTGTGATCTACTAGAAATCTCTTCATCTTTTTCCAAATCACCGTTTTGTGATTCATTTTGAAACGAATCGAGAGAATTTAAATTTGACAGATTTTGATTCTGGAATTGTGATTTTTTTGAATCATTATTTATAAAAGAATTACTTCGTGATTTGCTTTCATCGAATGAAGTTCTAGAATTGGTCGAAATGTGTTTCAGTGATGAGGATCTTCTAGAAATATTATCTTGATTAAACTGATAATTGTTATCGAAAATATCTTTATACTCTTTGAAAATATGGTCAGTCTTTTTTAAAATAGCTTCACTCTTCTTGAAAATATCTTCATTGTTTTTGAAAATATCTCCACTATTTTTAAAAAGAGAATCATTTTTGAAAATACCGCTGCGAGAATCAACTTTACTATGAAACGAATCTGGAGAATCTGACTGATTTTTTTTCTCGATTTGTGATTTTTTCGATTCCTTAATATTATTTACAAAAGAATTGCTCCGTGATTCAATTTCTTCTTCGAAAGAACTTCTAGAATGAGTAGGAAAGTGTTTCTGAGATGACGATCTTCTGGAAATGTTGTCTTGATCAAACTGATAATTCTTTTCGAAAATATCTTCATTCGTTTTAAAAGCACTGTTTCGTGATTCACCATCTCTTTGAAACGAACCAGGGGAAGTTAAAATTGATAGATTTTGCTTCTGAAATTGTAATTTTTTCGATTCATTAATATTATTTGAAAAATAACTGCTTCGTGATTCCGGTTCTTCACCAAATAACTTTCTAGAATTATTTTCTTCGAAAATATCCTCACTGCTTTTGAAAATACCCTCATTTTTTTTGAAAATATCTGCACTCTTTTTGAAAAGATCTCCACTCTTTTTAAAAAAATCTTCATTCTTTTCCAAAATACTGTTTTGAGATTCAATTTTTCGTTGAAAAGAATCTGGTGAACTTCGATTTGACAGATTTTGCTCCTGGTATTGTGATTTCTTTGATTCGTCAATACTTCTTTGTGATTCAGTTTCTTCTTCAAGTGAATTTCTCGAATTATTCGAAATGAGATTAGATGGTGATCTACTAAATTCATTGTTGTCCAATATTCTTTTTGTAGAGTCACTCGCAACTATTCTTTCTCTTTGAATCCAGTTTTTAGGGCTACTCAAATTCGAGAAATTAAATTCTTGTTTTTTACAAGTTTGATCCTGATTAAAATCGCTGTTCGTTGGAGAACGTGTTAAATAAAAAGAAGTATTACTGGAAGTTTCCTCTTCTAATAAATTCGACAAGTTCGGTGTCTGTAAGAAATTATTTTAAATAATTAAAAATTTAGATTTAAATTTATTTTTGTTAATATAAATAATAAAAATATAAAATACCTGTAAATTGGAGCTGTTTGTCAAGCTCTCATCATCTTTATTAGATAGTTCCTCAAAATCTCTGTTGTCAACACATTTTTGATCGACAGTTTTCTCTTTTGAGAAAAAGCCAAAATTAAATAAAGTTTTCATACCAGAAAGAGTTTTTATAGTAGATCTAGATTTTCCCAAAGATGGAGATGCTTTTTTCTTGAAAACGAATTGGTTCATATCTAGATACTTAGATTTAGTTTTAAGACCTTTCTTATTTTTAACTGCTGGGCTAATTAAATCTGGTACTTTAAACGAGAAACTTTCTTCTTTTTGAGTTGCGATATTCTTTTGAAAAGTCCCTTTATTCGAGAATGAATCTTTTGAGGACTTGTATTGAAATGGAGACTGAGAAGTACTCAAATTCGATTTAATTAAACCCGTCTTATTGTTATTTGAAACATTGACGACTCTTTGAAGATTTAATTCCTTAGACTTTTCATAAGCGTTAAAAGCTCTTATATTGTTTGGAGTAATATTAGAACTTTCAACTCTGACATTAGTACCATTCAAACCTTCGGAACTTTCCGGACGATTAGAAACACTCGAACTGTACTGGATTTTTGAAGTTTTTGAATTACTTTCGATAACGTTTCTTGTTTGCGATTCCACGCTGTTAATGGTTTTTAGAAGATCACCTGGCGCATTTCTTTGAAAATTTTTTTGAAGAACGTTACTTAAAAGATCATCCTTCAAGGGAAATTTCAAATTGCTATTTCCACGTAAGGGATTTACGGCGATTTTAACATTCTCGAGTGTATACTCATCGGAGATAATTAAATTCATAATTTTAGAAATGCAATCGTAACAATCCTTTTGCCAAGAAAGTTTTGGTGCTTTAACAAGAGGAAGAGGCTGAAAAGAGCATAATTGATTTATTTATGAAAGGTGTATTTTACCATTTTTGTAAATAAAACACGATTATTACCTTAACAATTTGGGCGATTTCGCCAACAAGTTGTTTGGATTTTTCGATTACAACTTTCGGCAGTCGACAAGCAGAGGCAGCTGATATTCCATAATTTTCGACGCTTGTAACTCCCTTTCTTAATTTGTGAGTGTACGTTAGTCCCCATTTGTCTAATTCATTTGGTTCGCAGACGAAAAAAAAACTGGAATTGCATATAATTTTTGCATTACTTTACATTCAAAAATAGTATAAAATTTAACAGGATGTCTACTAATTTTGGTTAACAAAACTGCCGGTTATTTTACGGGTTTTCTCGGTATTTTTCTACGTTTTTAATTCTCTTGTCAATTAGCAAATTTTACTCAATAAAAATATATATGTCGTAGGCAATAAGAAAAATCCATCATTAAGCTTAATTCCTAGGCATTAAGGTAAATGCCGGCAACTAGATAAATGACACGTGAAAGATTCTTATTTTCCTATTTGCCTGGAATCAATCAGTCATTTAGCTTATTGCCTAGGCATTAAGCTTAATGACGAAGGCGCACCAGGCAAATAGAAAAATGAAAATATGTACGTGTGCGATTCACACTACACAAATCAAATACCAGATTCTTTGGATATTTGTCAATTATTTACGTTATTTTTCCTTTTTCAAAGTTCTTGCTATTTTTTCATTCATATTTTCTTTTGTGTAGTGTGAATCGCACACGTACATATTTTCATTTTTCTAGTTGCCTGGTGCGCCTTCGTCATTAAGCTTAATGCCTAGGCAATAAGCTAAATGACTGATTGATTCCAGGCAAATAGGAAAATAAGAATCTTTCACGTGTCATTTATCTAGTTGCCGGCATTTACCTTAATGCCTAGGAATTAAGCTTAATGACGGATTTTTCTTATTGCCTACGACATATATAAAAGAGTAGAAACTCTTTTCAAAAAATTAAAATATTTACGGACATTTTTTTTAAATAAACTAATAAATTAGAATAAATTAGAAATTAAATTTCTAATTCTAATAAATTAGAAGATAATTAGAAAATTAGAAAAATTTCAAAAGACAAAAAATTCTATGAAATAGAAGAACGATTTTAAAATTAAAATATTTAATATAAGATTAAATTTACATAGTATAAAATAAAAGAATAAAAATCTTCAAAAAAGTAGAAAAATGAAAAATTTTAAAAATGTAGATAAAAGCATCGAATAAATGTTTTTAAAAATTCGTAATTACAAGATAAAAACTAAACGATTTAAAAAAGAGAAAACGTTCCTAAGATGCATAAAAATGATGTAAAAAACTAAAGAATTAATTAAAATGCTAGTAAGAACTAAGAAAATTGTAAAACAACAAGCAAAACTAGATAAACAGGAAGAGAATTGAGAAATGTTTTTTTCTTAATCTGAAAAACTGCAATAAAATGTAAAAAATACAAAAATAAAAAAATTAACTAAAAAATTAGAATTAATAAAAATAAAATAAAAAATGTATATAAAGACAAATAAAAATTTCACAGAAGAAATTTAAAAATCCTTTAAAAATAAAAAACTTTAAGAAAGTGAAACCAAAAATATTTTTATAATATTACATTTAGAAAAATATAAAAAATCTAAAAATTTTATAAAAGAAAAAGTAAATTTACAAAAAATAGACAAGATGTGAAAAATAATATTAAATAATTTGCATAAAAAAAGGAAAATTAAAGAAAATCTTAAAATAAAAAGGCAAATATAAAAAAAAAAATCAAAAGTAAACGATGAAAGAATCTTAAATTTTTATAAAAATAAGAAATTATAAGAGAAAAATTATCAGTTTCGAAAAAGAAAATCTCCTAGAAATCTTGTAAGAATAAAAACAAATAATGATTGTAAATATAGAAAATAATTAATAATATTTCATTATTATGCATTAATTAATATGCATTTAAATTTGAGTTAATTGGAATTTAAAAGTTTGAATAAATTGTAATATGAGTTAATTGACGTTTGAAATTTATTTAAATTATAATTTCTTTAAGACATAAAAATGTAATACTCTTTTTTGTTATTTTCATACTAAAAATTTGTAGATCGTAGGTATTTTGTTGATCTGTATTAGCAAAATTTGTTTAATTTTATAATTTTTCAATTATTTTTTTTAAAATATCTTCGATTGACTGCCATTGTGTCGTTTATATGTGTTTGGTCTAGTTTCAAAAACATTTGTTTGTACAAAAAATTAATTTTTTAAGGAAACCAGCATATGTAAAATACACTACCTACCAAAGTATCACAATTTATTTGTTTTAAGTATTAAATTTTTCAAAAGTAAATAAAAATAAAAAAGAGTAAAATATAATTGATTAAACACCCTGAATTTAATAAAACGGCAACAAATTAGAGTTAACTTACTTGAGAGCATTGGGATAGAGTTCTGTTAATTTCGTCAAGGACAGAAAGTGTGTGCAATTAAAAATGAAAGCCGTAGATTGGAGAAGATTTTCGCAAATTGCAAAAGCGATGGGCGCACCTTCTTCGCTATTTGTGCTTCTGCAAATCTCATCCAGGACAATCAGAGACGTTGGAGTGATGAATTGTAAAATATAATCGACTTCTCTTATCTGGTAAAGAATTTGGAAAACTTTTATGATTACACGAATCTAAACTATAATTTTTTAATAAACTCACACACTTGAAAAGAATCTTTATTTAAAAATAAAATAAAATTTATTTAAATCAATTGTCACTAGATTTTTAAAGTTAATTTAAAAAACGTTAAACAAAATTTATAGACAAAGTTAATTGGAATTCAAAAGTAATTTTATATTTCAAAATAATTTTTTAACCTAATTTTATATTATTTTATAACTTATTTTATGAAAGATTAAAAAAATTACCTCTTGAATGAAAGAAGATGCGTCACTTTCGATGTCTTCAAAAGTAGGGCACAGTCTACAAAATATTCTATCTGTAACTCGTAAAATGGCTTCTTTCGCTGGTAAATAGCAACCAATCTAAAACAAAAAAATTGCTTTTAAATTAGTCACAAATTTATTAAATAAATTTAAATTGCTTTTAATTATCTTTTGTTGCGAGATAGATTTACATTTCTTGTTAAATAAAAAGAGCAAATAAAAATTTAAAAAAAAAATACACAGAATTTTAAAACTACTAGATTTTTAATTCCTTTATTCCAAAATAATATAAATATTTAAAATACATATCTCTCTTTCGAAAAAATATTTTTACCTGAGCCATGATGTGCAAAAGTACGACTTGCTTTAAATAAGTCGATTTTCCACTCATGTTTGGTCCGGTTATGTTACAAAAATTGTAAGCAACAGAAGCTTCCTGTAAAAAATCCATTTTGTTATAGATTTAAAAATATTGTATAATTTGGAAGTTCTCTATCTTAGAGAATAAAATAATAATAGTAATAATAATAGTAGTAATAAAGCAAATAATAATATTAATAAGAATTGTTATCATAAAAATAGAGTTAAAATAAAATCATCACAATATTATTTGGTCTTGGAAGTTCATTAGCAAGAAGATCGACAATTGGATGTTTTGAATCAATAATTCGGAGATTTTGTCCAAAAGTTGGTTTTACGTAATCAGGAATTCCGCTAATTCTTGCAATTGACATCACTAAGTCCAATTCTGCGATATCCTCACTGAGTTGAAATAAACAGGCAACTTGATTTCTCAAAGTGGTGATCAACACCTCAAGAATGCTGTAAATTCGAAATTCGGATGTAAACATTCATAAACTATTTTCTTTTAAAAAACAAAAAAATAAATTCTTACCAGCTACTCATGATATAAAGATTATTACGAATTTCCTTGCATTGTTGACTTAATGACATGAGTAAATTCGTGGTCATGTAAAGTTTGTTCTTTTTCTTTTGTACCTAGAATCATATTTTATCTTAATACTCAAATCTAACTTTATTCAAAAGTTATTTAATAAATTTATTTTATTAAAACTATTTATTTAAACAAAAATAATAAACTATTTACTTAAATAAAATGAATAATAAAACTGTTTACTTGAAGTGATCTGATTTTAAAATTTTATAAAAATAAACAAATAAAAAAGACAGACCAAGTGGCAAAATAACAAATTATTTGAAACCTCTATAAAAACAGCTGGAAGATCACTGATTTTGAAATCAGGATGTTTTGGTTCTTGCATTTGAATGTGGTATCCTAGGGAAGCGTTGCAAGCCACGGATAATGAAAGTCTGTATTCCTTAGCAAGAGATTCAACCACAACTAAAAGAATTTTTTTTTATTATAAATATAATATTACATCTAAATAGATGTATTTTTCGGTGTAAAACATAAATATGTAGCATCAATGAAATTAAATAAATCCTTGTAAAAAAAATCTAAACAGATGTAAAATATTTAGCTAATTATTATCTATAATAATAATCCACAAGATTCATTCATTCTTTTTTTCTGTCCGCACCTGAAGTTTGGCACTTAAATATTTTTTTTGTTTTAAGTCAGTCACGTTTGAAAAAAATTTATCTTTAAGTTATTTATAAATCGAATGAGTTTTTATTTTATATACCTAATTATTAATTGCTTTTTATTATAAAAGTAGAATAATAAGTAATATAATAATAAAGAAGGAAATATCGTCAATTATATCATTGAAAAGAAAGCAATCACCGTATTTAAACATTTTATAAGTGCCTTAAAATTCATTCAAAAATAATTTCTTCATTTAAATAATCTTTAAAATTTTTTTCAAAACTTCCTACGTTATTTGTATTAAAAAAACCTACTAAATTAAATTTTTTTAAATGAATGTTGTATATTATTTTCTTGAAATTTCAATACAATTATTCAATTTCCAATTGGTTTCTTCAATTTTTATTTATTTTCTACAACTTTTTCCACAATTTTCATCAGTTTTCAATTGACAATTCATTAATCTTCTTCAATTTTATAATTATTCATTAATTTAAAAAAAAAATGTATTCGAATAACAATTATTCTCCCTGTTTTTCGAATTTTATTTCAATTTTTAATTATTTTTTTTTAATAGCTAATTATTTTCGTCTTATTATAATTGTTCTTTAAATTATCAATTATTTTCTTGGGAATTCCGTTTAATACTTTAATTTCCAATTATTTATTTGGTCAATTTTTTATTATTATCTTCAATTCACAAATATTTTCGAATTTTCGATTATTTTGATCGATTTTCAATTAATTCCTCAATATTCAATAATTCTTGGATTTTATTAATTATTTTCTTTACTCATTGAAATTGTTTTTAAATTTAAATTTAATTATTCAATTCTACAAATATTCTATTCGATTCTCAGTTATTTTCGTTAAATTTAAATTCCACTTTTTAATATTCAATTAGTTTCTTTAAAATTAAAAAATTATCGCCTATTTTTATTATTTTTTTCGATTACTTTTACTTAAGTTTCTTTAATTTTAAACACAATTAGTCAATTATTTTCTTTAATTTTTAATTCTATTCTTCAATTTCTATTTCCATTCTTCAGTTTTCAATTGTTTTCTTCTATATTCAATAATTCTTGGCTTTTTTCAATTTTTTAGTATATTCTTTAAATTTCAATTGCATTCTTCAATTTTCAATTATTTTCTTCGATTTCAATTATTTTTTTTTATTTTAAATCCAGTTGTTAAATATGCAATTATTTCCAACAATTATGCCTATAATTTTCTTAATTTTTCAAATTGGACTTATTATCTTTAAATTTAATATTTCTTGTTTAATTTTTTAAATAATTTTTTTTTCAGTTGTCTATTAATCTAGTCATTTTTTGAATTTGGTTTTCAATTGACAATTATTTTCGTCATTTTTCACATATTTTTTTCAATTTTTCAAATATTCTTGTCATTTTTTAACTATTTCCTTCAATTATCAATTATTTTTCGCAATTTTCAATTTTTTCCTACAATTTTTTCAATTTTCAATTATTATCTTAAAATTTTATAATTAGTTTTTAATTTTTGTAATTATTTTGTTCGGTTGTCTATTAATGTAGCCATTTTTTTCAATTATCAATTATTTTTGCCATTTTGTAATTTTTTTTCAATTATCAATTATTTTTTCAAATTTTAATTTAATTCTTAAATTTTCGTTTTATTTCCTCAACTTTTGATTATTTTGTACAATCTCAATTATTTTTTTTTCGATTTTCAATCCAGTTGTTTAATTTGCAATTATTTCCAACAATTATTCCTATAATTTTTTAACTATTATGGTTAAATTAAATATTTATTGTTTAATTTTTTAAACTATTCTTTTCAATTGTGTATTTATGTAGCCGCAGCCATTTGTCGAATTTTATTATCAACTGTCAATTATTTATTCTTTTTCAGATATAATACATATTCTTCAATTTCCTTATTTTCATTATTTGAAATTGCAAAAATTTACAGTTTTTAATTGCTGAACAATTAAGAAAATTAAATCTTAATTAAAATTAAATTACCCGTAGTTTGTTCCATAAGTTCACAGTAAGTTTGCCTAGTAATATCCAACGTATCATTGATTCCACTTTTCAAAGCAAAACAACGTTGCATATTTGCAGATGTGTAACCATTTACTGATCTCGCATCATCTTGAACTATTTCCAGAATGTCCTTCTTCATAGTTTGGAATCGAGGATCTTTTAAATTCTGAAAATTATTCAAATTGAAATATTATTTAATAACTTTTAAAAAACAATTCTTTACTTATTTTTCTTTAATTTGTAACAAAATGGGAAAGTAAGAAATTCAAACTTTCAAAATTAAATTTTTTAAACGCTAAATTACATACCTTTCGGATTTTCACGAAATTTGGCGAAGAAGCTGCTTCTAAAGCGGATGAAAGTTGCGGAATTACGTCTAAGCAAGTTTTTAATAGCAGAATGTAGTTTAAATTTCTTTCGGCAGTTTCAACACAATTGCTGGAATATGCAGTTCGCATAGAAAGTCCAAGAAGACGGTCAGCTCCAAAAAGCTGTTTCACAATTGGCTGAAATCATTTTTTACCATTTAGATAATTTCCTAATATTACTTTATTACTTTCTACTTATTAAAGCTACCAATTTAAGTTTTTATCCCTTTATACTCGTAAATATATAAATTTATCATTCCACAATTTAAAATATTTTAAAAATTCCTGTTTTTATTCTATAACAGAAAATTAAATTTTCACCTGAAGAGAAGTGTGAAGATTTCTGTTGCGGACAAGTTCTGTAACACAGGCTTGTCGTTTTAAAATAATATTCTCATCACAAAGTGGCTGCAAAATTGAAGAACGCAATAGTCGTCTTCCCATTGGAGTCACACATCTATCGAGCGATGAAAAAAGATTGTGATTTTTCTGTGGACCTTGACTTGAAACCAGTTCAAGATTTATAGCACTTTCTATGTCTAAAATTGTTTAAAAAAATCAATTTTTTGTTAAACAACTAAAATAAAAGAAAAATTATGTTTATTTACATAAAATAAAAAAGAATAGAAGATAAATAAATGTTTTATTTTTAGGAAAAGAAAAAAAAACTAAATGTTGCTTCAAAAAAGGAATAAATTTTTATGAAAAATCAATAAATTAACAAAAATACTGTACCTATCAATGTTGAACCCTGAGACGCTTGAAATTCGATTTTCATCGATTTAGGTTCATAAATTATGTGCTGAATTTGTTCCACATATTTCAAAAGAGCAGCAGTTGCAGAAAGTGCATAGTATCTATAAATTGAAAAAGAATTTTATTAACATTACTTTCTTTTCATCCTTTATAAAAATTAAACTCACTTTTCTTTAACGTATAATTCTATGCTTGAAAATTCATCAGCACGATGCGTTTTAACGCGATCTAATCCATTCTCTTCATTAAAATGCATTCGCCAAAGCGAGGTGATTTGAATATCTTTAAATTTACTCTTAACAGTACTGTAAAGTTTTTTTCTTGGATCTTCATCTCCACACATTGTATCTGGCATCAAAATCTAAAAATATATTTCAAAAATTTTAACTGAAGAAAAAGACATTAAAAGATGTATAAAAATAATTCAAAAAGCATCAAGTTACTAAATATAAAGTGTTAGTTCAAAGCCAACTCTCACCTCAACGGGATTAAAAAAATGAATCATCATCAGTGTATTTGAATAGGTCTGAGTATCGCTAATTTGACTTATAATCAAGTGAGGAAATTTAATATCTATCGCTGCCATGCCAACCTCGGATCTTGCGTCACCTCTTCCGGAAGTAATGGCTGAAAATAAATTTAAAAGTCGATTAAAGAAATTATTTAGAAATATTAATATAATTACATTCTTTTACCCATTATAACTGTAGAATCTAAAGTGTCAGCAGTGGAAACAGTTCGTTGCAAATTGGTAGAACTAAAAAAAAAATCAATTAAAAATTGCATTGAATATTAATAAGTCATTAAATTATTATACATATATAATTCATATAATTACTAAGTTTACTCACGAGGAACTTTTTATTCTTGCAGAAGAGGAAGAGGGTATACCAGGAACACGACGGGCACTACTTGGAGTTTTAGCGGAACTCGAAGATGGCATCAAATTAAATACATTTTGAGGAGTTTGACTAGACGAAGACTCTAAAATGTTTTTAAAAAAAATTTGAAAACCTTAAAAAATAGGAAACCTTATGCTAAATTTAAATCTCTTTATGTTAATTTTTAAAACTATAAATAAATAGAAATAAAAATAGCTGAGATCGTTTAAAATTTATAAAAACTGATATGGAAATTTCGATGAAAACTTTAATCGACTTAAAATTGAATTAACCTAAAATTTTTTGATAGATTGAAAATCGCATTAATTAAAAATCGGATAAATTAAACTTTTAATCAAAATTGAAATATATATTTTAATTAAATTATGGATCGACGGCACTTGAAGAATAAAATAAGCAAATTTCAATAAAAATAATCAATTGATTAACATTTGGATAATATAAATTAATTAAAACTTGGATAAATTGATGTTTGGAAATAGTGCAAACTTCAAATTTTCAAAAATTATTATGTGCGTTTTCGTCAAAATCAGAAAAACCAAGTTTTAAGAACGTTATAAGAATTTAATAATTTCGTAAAAGTAAGGTTAGAAGTTCAATATTTGAAAACTTGAGATGCACAGCAGTATTAGTAAATTCATTTAATTACATTTTTCATATTATAATATCGAATTGTTCGGACATTTACATATAAATAGTTTTAAAAACAACACTAGAAAGGACGTTCTTAAGTGAAATTTGAAGATTTATATATATACTTACGATATTTTGGTTGGCAGAATGCATTGGTAATTGGTTTCTCAATTCCCGACTTCCAATAAAGATGATCTCTTCCTCTTCCTTTTCCTCGACCTCTGGTAGGTCTAACCTTTGTATTGTCCATCCTAATCACGTTCATTTTTTCTAAATAAGTATATTAAAACCATTAAAACTTAACAAAACACGTTTCAACTTGTCTCAACGACATATTGTTTTTAATGCCAGGTTTACCAACCAAGAACCAACAAAACAAACAACCAAAACAAAAAAAATATGTGCGCATGCGCAGTGCAATTTAAGTTTGGCGCGAAATTTTAAAATTAAAAATAGAAAATTATTTATCAGCTGTCAATTGTGACGTTAAAAACCTTAAAAAGAGATTAAATTGATGAGTCAAATTTTTTATCCTTTGTAATTCTACAGAGCAATATCCTTTGTTATTTAACTAGAATTAATAAAATCTTGCTATTTTTTTACAACAACCATGAGCGTCTAGGTTTGTTTTCTTTCTAATTTTTAACTTATTACAATGCTAAAAAAATTTATTCCGATTTCTAATTAATTTATGTCAATTTTGTTGAATAAAAAATAAAAAATAATAATTGAAAATGAAAAAGAGTTAAGGATTGTCAATGGCGAGATGCGCGGTAAGGGGATTGTTTTCTAATCCCCGTGTATTAGCTCCATTATCATGCAGGGTTTCAACTTAAAGAAAGTAAAATATTTATTTCTGAAACTTGCTGAAAAATATTAAAATATAATATTTATCGATTGATTTATTTGAAAAAGTTGGAAAAATACATAATGCATATTTTATTTTTATTTAAATGTTACTAATTTTGCTAAATAAGCTTTCTGCAAAAATTAGTAGAAATTATGTTGGCAATATCCAATTTAGATTTGTTGTGCGCAGACGTAGTGTTTATGTAATCCTAACCTCAAATTTTGTGTATTTCTTGAAATCAAAGAGTCTAGAAGTTTTGAAATATAAAAGTGACTTTAATATAATAAAGGTAAAGACGTACAACTTGTTTTATTAACAAAAACAATTAACATTTTTTAGTGTAAAAGAAAAATTTAGGGCTTTTGTATTACTACATTTGAATTAAGTGTAATGTTACCGCGCAAGTGCTAGTTTCAAGGTCATCATTCATTTTTGGTAAAAAAACAACTTAGATAATTATTTATTCAGTAAATCCATGGTCAGTTTTTTCTAAACTTTTCTAATTGAAATTTAACGACATTTTCTTCCTAATATCTAAATTTCAGAATTTAAGCTCTTTTCCTTCACATTTTTTTCGAAGATTTAAGTGAGTTTCTATAAGAACCTGTGTTAAATTGCACATTTTTTTTAATTTTTTAAACAAAAACTACGTGGTGAAAAAATTTGAAAAAAAATCAAGGCTTCCTGAATTGATTTGAGGAACAATATGTCAAAATTTTAGACTTTTAGCTCATTTCCTTCAATTGCCGGTGACAATCCTTAAACAGGGAAATCACAAAAAATGCTGAGTCACTGCGCATGCGACAAGGAAACACGTTTATTGGTTCCTTTTGGCGCGTCATTTTTAAATAATAATTAAAAGAACTTTCAAAAAATCAGTTTAATTAAATTATTTACTTGAATATCCCTAGAAATAAGAATAATAATATTTATAAATAATGTTTGATCTACATTTTTTATATTAATTTAGTATTAATAAGGTTCAGAATAAAAATGCAACATTAATATTACATTCTATTAATATTTTAGTAAATTACTATACCTATTTTTTTTACAATTGATAAAAAATACTGAAAATAAATTTTTTTTATTCCGATATGAATTTATGTAAAGGAAATTGAATCATTATTAAAATCCTATAAAAAGTGTGAATGAAATTTCAGAAGACACCAAATTTCATAATTAATTTAAATGAAAAACAACACTCGTTGCAAAAACATTGCTCTCGTTTCAGAAACGACTGCTTGTCACGCATGTTACGAAATATACTAATTAAACACGCTTTTTTTCCTCAAATTATTACTATGTATTTTTTTTATTTTTAAAATAATATAGACACTTTATTTGCGTGCAGTATAATAAATTACAAAAGCACCCAAAAAAAGTGTCATAGACAAGACACTACACTAGTGTATTGCTATGTAATTTTTCGCACTAATACACTGAAAAAAATGTTTAGTCATATCAACAAAAATTTGGTTGAGCCAACCAAATTTTTGTTGCTTTGACTAAAAATTTGGTTAAGCCAACAAAATTTTTGTTGATATGACTAAACATTTTTTTCAGTGTACCTAATGTGGAGTTAGAATTGTCAGATTTGCTTGATTTGTTGAGTTTAGATCCAACAAGTGCTCAAGAACACGAATATAAGCAAAAATAGGAAAATGAAATCGCCGAGATAGTACACTGCTTTACTAAGGAAAAACTTAGGGAAACGACATTTTGGTAGAACTGAGAAAATCAAGAAAAACTGTTAACATTAAGTACCCGGTTAAAAATTAAAAAATTGTTAAATTTAAATTCACATTGTGTATAAAATGATAATGTTCTATTTAATTATGAAATCAAAAGTTCATTGTTTAAACAAATTATATGAAAAAAATGGAAATGCGAGTTTTTCTAAATGCAAGCATGGCGTTTGCGTAGTTTTTATTTCGTATACAGCGCTCAGCTTTGACCACATTTTTGATACAAATAACACGCGAGTGACTTTGCCTAAGTTTTTTCTTCTGTTCTTATACCCGAGCTCGAAGCCTTGTACGATTTTTGGACTACGCAAAGCACTTTGCTTAAGTTTTTATGAAGTATTTTTTCATTTTCTGGAGTTTCTAAGATTTTAATAACAATTTTTTACAACAAACACGAAAAAAAAATTATCTCGTTAGCAGAGGAATATCCCTCTTCTATTATTACTCAATTTGTAAGAGAATTTTGCGAGAGCAAAAGGATTTTTGACACATAGCCACTCTTTTGTTTAACTTCAACCTAATTTAATAGTATAAAGAATTAAAAATAATAAAAAATTCTGATACTTGAGATATATTCGGGAAATTACATACTCTAATTTTAAAACGGGTAAATTTTTTATGTAAAAAAATATCAAGTTTGTGACAAATTATGAATTTTACAATAATATGTGAAATTTGTAAATTTGACAGAAGAAGATAGAAGAGAAAAATCCTCTCGAATAGAAAGGGATAATTTAGTGACTATATAGAAGAGGTCAAATTGCATCAAAATGAGAGGAATCCGTTACTATTAGAATTTTTTTTTTGTAAATAATTTTAAAAAATGATTTAAACTATAACTATCACACTGCAAAATAGGTATCTTAAATTGTTCAGAAATGTCTTAAAATAAGACATTTTTCGTGTCTTAGACACCAAAAATATCTTAATTTAAGACATTTTTGTAAAATTTAAGATACCATGTTTTTGCAGTGCACATGCAGTTCTATTCAACGAATCTATTGATACCAAAATGGAGACAATTCTCACTTTAAATTAAGATGCAGAAGGAAAAATACATTGGAATAATTCAATTCGTTTATTTCCATTTAATGGAATCAAATTCGTTTTTTTGGGGTATTTTCAAAAAATTTTGCCAATCTAAAACTTCTGACTTCAAATTCGAATTCAGCACCCAAAATCAAAAAGAAATACACTATTGTAGTGTCTAAGCGAATTTTTTTTTTGAAATTTGCTCTAATTCGTGTTAATCAACAGTTTTTAAGTTTAACCCAAAAAATTTTGTCAATCTAAAACTTCTGACTTCAGATTTGGATTCAGCACCAAAAATCAGATAGAAATACACTAGTGTGTATTTCTATTGTGTGCCTGTCTCATTATTCCTTTTATGCCAAAAATGTGAATTTCAAATATTCATTACTTAAAATTTATTCTTAATATATTACTAATAACCACATAATATTACTTATTCACAAATGTTTTAAATTTAAAAACACTTCAATTTACTCAAATATTTAAATTTCAAAATATTAATAATGTTTCTGAAGGCTGAGAGGCGAATTTCAAATTTTCCATTAAACCAAGACGAATGTGGCACTAAAAAACTATCTTTTTGGAATCAGGAGGTCTCAAAACGTCGAGAAATGTAGGTTTTAGCAAAAGTTCAAAATCGCACAAATTTAATACCTTCTCATTTAGGATGAGAATGTAAAAATAAATTTTTTCAAAATTTCCAAAAATTTTTAGAAAAGTCAATATTTTTTGATGCAGTTTTATTAGGTGTAATCAATAAAAGTAAATAGGAAGAAAAAACCGAGAGTTTATTTATTTTTTTGCAAAATAATAGTGTTTCTGTATATGATTTTCCCATATTATGTTCTATTTTTTGCATATATAACGTGTATTTTGAGGATTTTCAAGGTTTTTAGCAGTTAAATAGTTAGTTTCATTTTAATTTCTCATTGAGTTTAGAAAGATGAGAATGCGTCAACAGTCTTCTGACCGATTGTCACCTTCCCCCTCCCCCTCTTCTCCTCAAACAATACTTTTATACAATTGTAAAACTTAAAAAATTCATATCTTTTTGGGTTTGCATTATATCAAAAACATTCATTAACGAAATTTGTTTGTTTTTACTTGTACTTTAAGAAAAAAAATAGAGAAAATTTTTTTTTTTAATTATTTTTTTTTGTTTTTTTTTTTACTCAAGTTAATGGATTTCAAAATTGTTTACACAGACAGACAGACAGACAGACAGACAGACAGACAGACAGACAGACAGACAGACAGACAGACATACAGACAGACACTTTCGTAAAACCCATTTTTTTGGAATCAGGAGGTCTCAAAACGTCGAGAAATGTAGGTTTTAGCAAAAGTTCAAAATCGCACAAATTTAATACCTTCTCATTTAGGATGAGAATGTAAAAATAGAGAAAAATCTTTTTTGAATTTTTTTTTTTTTTGAAGTTTGAAAATGTTCTATTTTTGACATTTTTGGTCCAAAATAGCTGGCTAACGTTTTAAGCTGGTCACTTAAAACGCATATCAAATTTCAAATTGATAGATAATTTTTTACTCAAGTTAATGGATTTCAAAAATTTTTACACAGACAGACAGACAGACAGACAAACAGACACTTTCGTAAAACCCATTTTTTTGGAATCAGGAGGTCTCAAAACGTCGAGAAATGTTGGTTTAAGCAAAAGTTCAAAATCGCACAAATTTAATACCTTCTCATTTAGGATGAGAATGTAAAAATAAATTTTTTCAAAATTTCCAAAAATTTTTAGAAAAGTCAATATTTTTTGATGCAGTTTTATTAGGTGTGATCAATGAAAGTAAATAGGAAGAAAAAACTGGGAGTTTATTTATTTTTTTGAAAAATAATAGTGTTTCTGTATATGATTTTCCCATATTATGTTCTATTTTTTGCATATATAACGTGTATTTTGAGGATTTTCAAGGTTTTTAGCAGTTAAATAGTTAGTTTCTTGTTAATTTCTACTTGAGTTTAGTAAGATGAGAATGCGTCAACAGTTTGCTAACCGATTTTCACTCCCCCCCCCCCCCTCTTCTCCACAAACAAGACTTTTACACAATTGTAAAATTTATAAAATTCATATCTTTTTGGGTTTGCATTATATCAAAAACTTTTATAAATAAAATTTGTTTGTTTTTACTTGTACTTTAAGAAAAAAAATAGAGAAAAATTTTTTTTGAATTTTTTTTTTTTTTTGAAGTTTGAAAATGTTCTATTTTTGACATTTTTGGTCCAAAATAGCTGGCTAACGAACTCGATCTGTATTTTTGGTCACTTAAAACGCATATCAAATTTCAAATTGATAGATAAATTTTTACTCAAGTTAATGGATTTCAAAAATTTTTACACAGACAGACAGACAGACAGACAGACATACAGACAGACACTTTCGTAAAACCCATTTAGGTCTTAAAACGTCGAGAAATGTGGGTTTAAGCAAAAGTTCAAAATCGCACAAATTTAATACCTTCTCATTTAGGATGAGAATGTAAAAAAAAATTACGAAATTTTGTAAACGAAAAAAATTTAAAAGTTACTTATAATTATAAAATAAGATAAATTTATAATGAAATTTTAGAAGACACCAAATTTCATAATTAATTTAAATGAAAAACAACCAAAAATGAAATAAAAAAAAATTACGAAATTTCGTAAACGAAAAAAATTTAAAAGTTAATTATAATCATAAAATAAGATAATTTTATAATAATATCATAATTTCGATGGGTAGAATAAAGTGATTTATGTTTCTTGTAAGTAATAATACATATTGTTAAGTAGTTTTTTATTAATAACGTTTTTAAAAAAATGCAAAATTTGATTTTACGAAATCATGTAGTGAACATTCTATTTTTGATTAATAATATCATTGAAAAAATTAAAATATATTTTATGATATTATGGTTAATGAACGTAGAAATGCATCGAGTTTCACATATTAAAACAATATTTTTTAAAAACATGTCAGCAACTAATCGAATTGGAGATATTATACTCTTAATTGTAATTTTTTTTAATAATAAATGTAAATTCATTAAATTTAATAAATATCTAACTATAAATTAAATAATTTCTTATTTATATCTTTATTTTTAATTACAATTATACTCAGACAAAAGTCAGTGGAATTACCCAAATATGAAGTATAAAATTATTCTAATAATTAAATTTAACTTTCTGATTATAGAATATTTTTACAAAATTATTATTTATTTACTAGCAAAATATACGCGCGCTACAGCGCGCGAGAATGACGTTTTGCATTTGTTACTAATTTAAATATAAAAAGTATGAACTTTTTTATATTAGATAATTTATTATTAAATTAAATAAAAATATAACTCATTTTTTACTATTACATAATTATTATTTAAATTTTATTAAATCAGAAAAAGAGTTTTGTTCTTTAAACTATGATTTGTTCCGTCAAATGCATTTCTTAAAAGTTAATTATTATTATTAATATACATCCTAATACATAATTGATTTAATTATAAAATAATAATAAAAAATTTTTAAATAATAAAAGTAATCCGATTTAGTTTAAATTAATTTTATTAGATCCTAAACAAATTAAACAAAAATTTTATTTTAACATATAATTATTATTTTAGTCCAGTTTAATAATAAAGATAAGGTTTGTTAAAAGAGGTATGATTTTTTTGAGTTGAATGTTTATTAGCATTTCTTGACCCATAAATGCAAAAAAATGATTAATCAAAAAGTAAACAATAAAAGTTTATAGCAAAAAGGAAACGAGAAAAACGTAATGAATTATTTATTTTGAAATATACTAACATTATATTCAAAATTCTATACAAATTTCAATTGTTCCAAACGTCTATTAATCAAAGTTTCTTATTCTTAAATTTTCTTTAAACAATATAAATTTCAATTACTAACTTCTCTAGGTGCAAATTAATCGTCAAAACTTTTATCAACACAGATTTTAATTTTTCCAAATTTAAAATATTTTCCAACTTTTATAGATTCAAACTCTAATTATTTTAAACTTCAATTAAGCAAAATTTTAATATTTAACCAAAGTTTTAAGAGACATATATAATCCAATTTCACTTTGATTCTCAACAATGTAAACAAAATGTATTTTAACTTTATTATATATTTATAAACTAAATATTTTAAATTTAATTTTATTAATGCAATTTTAAAATGTGTTTCAAACTTTAAGAGCTTGTGATGGAGAATGATGTCAGTATAGTCACATGACCCAAAGCCAAAATTTCTCAGCGATTTTTCTGTATAAAACTAATGAATATTTTTATATAAAACTTAGTATAGAATTATATAAAATATCAACCGGAAGATCTTTCTGACTCTAGCGTGTGTTCTCATTTTGACTAAAAAGTTAATTTTATAAAATTGTTCAAAATTAGAAAAAACTCAAACAGTTAATTTTGGGTCAAACTCCAAATAAGTTAGGGGTACGCAGACCTTTCAGGTGATATTTTAGGTAATTCGACAAAATTGCATTGAAAAATATTCAGTACCTAGTTCTAGAGAAAACCGCTGAAAAATTTTGTTTGTGGGTCATGTGGTCAATGATCAATCTATCACATCCTCTTAATTATTAGGAACTTGGAATTATTTGAATTTTATTATTAATAAATTTCAATTATTATTAAAAACTTTTAATGCTTCAATTTTTAATCATTCTATGTTTTAATTATTATATCAACTTTAAATAATTTCAAATTCTAACAATATACATATTAAAATAATTTCAAACTTAAACCAATTTCTAAAAACGTTTTAATTGTAAAAAATTTACATACATTAAAACTAAAATAAATCCAAATTTTCTGATTAATTTTATAATTTTAGTCTTTCCAAAAAAAGTTAATTCTTTTATAGTAAAAACTGTATTTCAGTCTATCTCATTTTCTGTTAATCTAGTTAAACTATAATTAGATTTATAATTGTCTTTAATTTTAAATGTATAATTAAATTGAATATTAAAGCAGTTTAATCATTTACTCACGCAATAAAAAATAATAATTTTTAGATAAAAATACTAAATTTTTTCAAAAGTAATTTAATGCAGTACCCATTTTTCTTTAAAAATTAATAGCGCAAAAAAGCTTCAAGAGTCAAACCACTGTCTTTCAACTAAAGCTCGTCGCTGACATATTTTAATAAATATTAAAACCCATATTATATGTATTATTGATGTGTCTAAATTCAAGTTCTGAAGTTGTTTTAGATAATTTTTTTATTTTCCAGCCGTAAATTGTAATTAAAGAAGCAAGTGTCAAGAAAAATTGGCGTTTTTAATGCATATTTCAAATATTTTTTATTTAGAAAGAAAACATTTCATTCTCATATTGTAAAGAAAATATGTTTAATTAACATCCAAATATTTATTTTATTTAATGTTATTTTGTATATAATGAATAATGATAAGAATAATAATAAAATCAATTTAAAGTTGATCAAAAGGCTGTCACTTTTAACCATTTTTAAAAATCTATTTTTTAGAAACCTTCTTAATAAATATTATTCAAACTTACCATAATTATTAATTTATACACTTTAATCATGTTTTCACTAGATTCAAGACAAATATTTATTTTATTACTAAATAATACCATCTTAAAACTTGAGAAGTAACCCCAAAACACAAAATTTTTAATCTTATATAAGTTTTTCTGGATGCAATTAACAAATTATTTCTTTTCACATATCTAAGTTTTTATAAAATCTTCAACATATTAAATTTTAGAGAGAGTAATTTGCTCAGTTTATGAATTATTATTCAAGTTTAAAATGTACAAAATACACTCTAAAGTTTGACAATCTGTTATATTTATTTTAAATTCAAAATTATTTTTGTCAATAATTTTAACGACAAATGTAAGAGTGTATTTTGTTCAATGAAAAATATGGTTTTTTCATTACATTTTTAAACTTTAATAATTCATAAACTGAGCAAATTACCCTCGCGAAAATTTAATATGTTGAATATTTTATAAAAACTTAGATATGTAAAAAGTGTTAATTTTTTAATATCATCCAGAAGAAACTTATATAAGATTAAAAATGTGTTTTGGGGTTAATTCCGGAATTTTAAGGTGGTATTATTTAGCAATAAAATAAATATCTGTCTTGAATCTAATGAAAATATAATTAAAGTGCATAAATTAATCATTATCGTAAGCGACCATCTTTGGTCGAAAGTCAGTGGTTTGACCCTTAAACTAAAGAAAAAAAAGTTCTCAAAAGGAAAGCAAATAATCAAAAAGGTAATTGAAAACCTTAAGCAATGTTTAAAACCTGTGCATAGCTTATTTTTCAATGATATAATTCATAATATTTCATTCTTTATTATTATTTTTATTGTATTTTTTAGAATTAATTAAAAGCTCGAAATAGGTGTAAACAGAATCAAAGACTGAATGAATGAATAAATGATAATAAAATTTTATTATTTCATATCTTCAAATCATTTATGAAATTTCATAGAAATATTAGATTTTCTGAATTAAAAAAACCAATATTCAATTTACTCAAAATATTTAAGAAAAACTTAATTTTACATAATAAGAACTTAAATAAATTTTGTTTAACATAAATTAAATTAAAATTGTAAAAAAATGTTAAATACAAAGCAGGTTATATACCTGCATAATGTATATATTTTAATCTTGTTTTCTTTTTTAATCCTATTATTAAAATTTTATTAGTTTATTTTAAAAATTTACCAATTTTATAGTTATGTAAGTCCATTGACTTTCGTCTGAAGACTGTTGCGGACATATTATTAAAAAAAATTGTTCCACAACACTTGAAACTTGAATATTTCCTGATTTCATTGGTCATAATATTATAGTGTAAATTGTATTTCTTATAATGTAATTATTAATCAAAAACCTTAAATTTTTGCAATTTTTTAAAAACATTATTATTCAAAAACTATTTGATATTATCTATTGGAACTTACCAGAAACATAAAATGCTTAATTTTTAATATATTAATGTTGATATTTTTATTAAAAAAGGATTATTTTAAAATAATATCTAAATTAGAAAAATTTTTACTTCGAAAAATTTCACAATCCTTTTCAGCTTACAAATTTTTTGTGGAACCTCCTACAAATGGAGAAAATGGAAAAGAACTGGTGGTATAAATATCTAGATTTCTATTTTTCAATTGATATTTTAAACTTTAGGCAGGTTGTAATAATGCTTGTCTAATTTGAATTACAAGTTGAATAGAGCGATGTGAACTTGGTCTATACTAACTTCAAGTTTTAGAAATAACCTTTTTAAGTATAAAATTTCAATATTTTATATCTCAAAAACGAAGTAAAACACGTTCATAAAATTTTAATAATAAGTAAATTTTATTAATATGTAATCAAATATTTACAAAAGCTGAAATTTGTAGGAGGTTCAGTAAAAAAGTTGTAAGCTGAAAATAATTGTAAAATTTTTCAAAGTAAAAATTTTTCTAATTTAAATATTATTTTAAAATAATCCTTTTTTAATAAAAATATCAACAATAAAATATTAAAAATTAAGCATTTTATGTTTCTGGTAAGTTCCAATAGATAATATTAAATAGTTTTTGAATGATAATGTTTTTAAAAAAATGCAAAAATTTAAGGTTTTTGATTAATAATTGCATTAAAAGAAATACAATTTACCCTTTAATATTATGACCAATGAAACCAGCAAATATTAAAGTTTCAAGTGTTCTGGAACAATATTTTTTTTAAAATAAGTCCGCAACAGTTCTCAGACGAAAGACAATGGACTTACCTAATTGACACAAACGAAAAACGTAACCTATTTTCAACTACATAACAAATTTCAAAACCAAGAAGCAAAACATTATTAAAAAACAATTGAATAGAAAAACGACCAACTTCAGGTGTGGACAGAATGAATGAAAGAATGAATGAAATTGCGGATTATTATTATAGATTCCTACTATTTTTGTTTTTTTTTTATAATCTAATAGTCAAATTTTTCTGGTCAAGGAAAAGGACTCCTACAAAGAGATATATTTACTTATTTATTTATTTATCATTTTATTTATGTACAAATTCAATATTTTCCGTCCAACATCACCGAAACTTGAAAACAACAGACTTAAATAGATAATTATAAATAATACAATCACAATCACTATTATTTAGAAATAAATAGCATATTACTATCGTTCCCAAGAGGAAAATTTTAACATTTTCATCGCGTTTATTTACAAATTGATAATAATAATTGTGGACATGTCAAATTTCCAATGTACACATCACGTCATTCTTTTCCACAAAGATGACAACTATAATGATTGGGCAATTCAATCAATTTTACGTACATAATAATTGTCTCGTACGCAATATTAAGCAATCGCAGGATTATAAGCTGCCCTATGAGAATACAAAAAAAAAAGATACATCGAGCTTACTAGCAATTAGCGATTCAGGAAATTTTTTATATTTATAAAAAGAAAACGAAACTTCCTTAAAACTCTATTCCTCGAGTATCTTTATTCTTTTCTATAACACTTTCTGTCTTTTATATCATTTTTCGATAAACTGCTTATTAAATATATTATTAATAGCTTCATAGTTTCACTTGATTTTATCATGTTTTTTATCAGTACCAACAACAAAATTTAGCTTCGCTTTACAAGATATATTTTTTTATAATTATATAAAAACGTCTTCTGTGAAATTTTTATTGTGGTTTTTTTCTTCTGTAGTCCTTCTTTTTCTTCTTGGTAGTTCTTTTCTTTACCTTAGAGGCTCTTCTTTTTTCTTTTGTGTCACTTTTTTTCTTCATATTTTAAGGGTGAAATTTCAAACAAAGTTGAATTTATCGTGTGTATTTATTTTTCTTTCTCTTTTTATTGAATTATTTTATTCCTTCCAGATAAATCATTTTCCAAAAAAGTCGAATCGCAGATGCTAGTCTCGAAAAGAAGTATCGATAAATATAATACAGCATAAATTGAATCTAAGCTTACTAACTAGCGCGAATCTCTCGCATTCGTAAAATGATTATCATGATAATAAAATATAAATCCAACCTTAGACATATATCACGTATCGAAATTTCTAAACGACAAATGTCAATCGTGTCTTTTTCCATTTTCGCTAAACACGAATCGTGTCTTTGTCCCTTTTCAATAAATCTGTTTGCCTCTCGTGAAATCTGTCATTCTCTCAAATTCTTTACAAGAATTCGTGAATTTACAAGACTTGTTCATTCAAACGCTTTGAAAGTGGAAAAAGCTCGCTTTATTTGTCTATTCGTCAATAATAATAATATGAAGCATATGTACAAAAATTGCACGATCACAATTCACAATGATGTGTAAATAATTGACAATGTGTAGATATTGCAAGAAAGCATTTTCACTTTTAAATTG
The DNA here is from genome assembly GCA_037103525.1 of Ganaspis brasiliensis. Taxonomy (NCBI): domain Eukaryota; kingdom Metazoa; phylum Arthropoda; class Insecta; order Hymenoptera; family Figitidae; genus Ganaspis; species Ganaspis brasiliensis. Next base: position 1,320,916 of record JAZKLR010000563.1, read on the forward strand.
TTCTTGTCCATCAAGGAAATATTGTCAAATAATGAAAACATCAAGAGCCAAGCAAATAATATAATAATTATAATAATATAATAACATACTCAAATCATCGAGGTGAGTCTAGAATATGATTTCTTTTTTTCAATCGTAACAGGATTTTCTAAACTTAACTTTCTGTTAGCATTACTCTGAATATATATCAAAATAAAAATGTATTATCAGAAAAAGAAATATAATACATTCTCAATAGAATGAAAAATGAATTAACGATTTTTTTTTTTCGTTTTTATTTCTCCCACTTTCTTTCTCTTCAATTAATAAAAATTCTCTCGAATTATAAAACAAAAGCTTTGTAATAATAAATAACAGAATTATTAAAACAAAACAACAATATCCTATTCTGATTCTCACCTGAAAATACTTTGACAGAATTCTGAAATGCTCTAGTGAATTCTCTATCTAGTTATGTCCCTAAGTAAAAAAATTTTTTCTGGTCCATTATTTTGGCTCGTGGAGTTTAGAAAGGGCAATCTTTTTTATATTTTGAACAAAGATAATTCTCTCTTATATTATCTCTTAGATTAAAATGTGACATTCTACTGGGCAAATTGCGCTTATAATAATAATAATAATTATTAAACGTGACTTTCTAGGGGCACTTTGTAGACTTTCGATGTGAGACTCCCATCAGGGAGGGACTGAGGACGGGCGTTGGTAACATTAAATACGACATTGCTCGGTCCACGAAAGCTAACTTCAATAAGAAAACTGGTGTCAACGAGATTAAATCGATTACTGCTGAGATCTGGAGAGCTGGTGCGTAGCTGACTTTTTTTCGTTGTTTTACTGTCATTTCGAATTATTTTCTCGGCCTCGGCCTGAAGTTTATTATCGAGCCAATGTACTTTATCAAAGTCCTTGGTCCCGCCGACAGTGTGTCTCCGTTTAATGGAACGCTCGGGCATTCCATTTTTTCGTTTTAATTTAGTTGCACTTTCCTTCCTGACAGATTGTCTCCTTTTACTAATATTAGATTCTGTTTTCTCAGTCTTTGTCAGAGACTCGGATCGCTTTAATTTGCTATTTGGCGAAACAGACCGATCAGAGCTTTTATTGAGACTCTCGGAACGCTTTAATTTTCCATTACTGGGTGAAGTGAGTGGTCGATCTGACGAGTGTTTATTTAAGCTCTCAGATCGTTTGAGCTTGGAAGTCACGGTTTCCGTTCGTTTATTTAAAGATTCGGATCTTTTTAATCGTGATCTTGGCTCAGAGGTGGCTTGACTCATGCTCTCGAATTTTTTCAATTTTTTTGAATAGGAAGGATCAACTGAATCGTTTTTTGGAGGCGAGGAATTATCAGTTCTGGAAGTTGCTATTTCGTGTTGAGATGATGGCGAGCTGGATTGATTGTCTTGGGAATCGGGCGAGGAATCGGTGCGCTTTTGTCTTGTTGGTGATGATTGATCGACACTTGATGATTTTGAGGATTCGTCCTTTTCGCTTGCGTCGAGAAATGTACTGCATGTTGCGCTTTCTTCCTGTGATTTTTTAATGGAAACGTGCCGATCATTATCCGGCAAATCCGTCACGCTCGAGTCGGTCGTGTCCACTATTCCTGAATCCGAGTCTTTCTCGGGAACATCCTGCAAAATAAGCATATTATTAATTCATGATAATTAATCATTTTATTCATTAATCAGACTTAAAAACATTAATATAATTAATGCAATCATAGTTTCCATATTTCTTTGATTTTCAAACTTCAATTTCATGTTTAGTCTTAAATCAGAGTTACGATTTCGAGAATAAACATTTTTCACGACTATTTCAGGTTTCTGAGACCTTTTTTCAAAATCACATGACAATGTTTATTTTGATAAATTTATAAAAAGTTATTTCATCAAAAATATTAAACGCTCGTAGATAAACTCTCAAAATAGCCAATTATTTGAAATTTGTTATTAATTTTGTCAATAATTTACAGAGTGTCTAGCGATTGATCATTTTTAATTTCTCGAGAAATTCCCAAATTTCCAAGATCGCAAACTACAACTTTTTCTGTTTAGTTCCTTTAATTGGTTTAAAAGAAACATTAAAAAAAAATTTAACAATCGAAATACGTCATTTTTATTGGGGAAAAAATAAATAAAAAAAAATTTGTTTGAAAAAGAACTACACGAGAAAAAATCAGAATAATTATTAAAAGATTCAAAAGATAAAGTCTATGAAAAAGTCATGTTTAAAATTAGGTGAAAAAAATTTAATAAATAAAAAAAGGGGCGCATTCAATAAGAAAGAATGAAAAATGGATAAAAAAAAGCTTTAATCAAAATCAAACAAATTATGAATAAATGAGATAATTCCAAAAAAAAATATTTAATATCTTATGAATGAAAAAATAAGGAATTTAGAAAAAGCTATAAAAAATAAGAAAATGTGAAAATAAAATATAAAAATGTAATAAGATGAAAAAAACAGTCAACAAAAGAAATGAGAAAATTCTTTAAATAAAAACAGAATTATGGATATTATTGAAAAATAGAAAAAAAGTTTGAACACTACGTAAGAATGACAAAAAAGACAAACAATAGATAACAAATTAGGAAATTATTTACAAAATTAAAAATATTTATGGACATTCTTTTAAAATAAGATAATCAATGAGAAAACGTTAAAATTTTACTTCTGAACAAAATATTTAAAATATTAGAAAAATTAAGAAATTATTTTAACAATTAAAGAAAAAAAAACAATTCATAAATTTTTTGAAAACTTGAACAATAACAAAATTTAACAGTTTCAAGAAAAAGTATAAAATTTGAAGAAATAGAAAAATAATGAGAAAATAAGAAAATATAGTACAAGATTATAATTCATAAACTACACATTTAAAAAAAAGTTTGATTATGATAAAATGTAAAAATTATTTAAAAGTTCAAAGAATGATACAAAAATTATAAAAGAATCAAAAAATTGAAACAAAAAATGGAAGATTATTTAAAAAGAAGTGAGAAAGTTTAAAGAAAAAAGAAAAATTAAGAACATCCAATAAAAAATAATTTAGAAATACCTGAGATATAGAGAACATTTTTTTAAAAAATCTAACAAATGAATGAAAAAATGAAAAAATCATACAAAACACAAAATAGTAAAAATCTACTGAAATATCAGAAGTAGTAAAAATAAAATTAATAATTATCAAATGATAAATATAAAAACTACAAAAGAAAAGATAAAATTATTCAAAAATAAAAAAGTTTAGAGAACTAAACAAAAAGATAATTGATGATATTTATAACATAATACAAATATTTAAAAGAAATACGATCGTATTTTGACCACTATTAGAGTTCAATTTTTCAACATTTAAAGAATACAACAGTGAAATCGAAATTTTTGAAATTAATTTATCCGAGTTTCTAGTTCTTCTATCAAAGTACGGGTTCGTTTTGAAAATACACAAATAATTTTACAAAATCTTGTCAAAATTCCCGTAAATTTCTTGGGCTTTCCGAACCGCCAGACATTTAGTTGTTCAAGATCTACAAATACTCAAAATTATATTTCTTTTATGATTTTTTTTAAACAGTCAAAAATAATAGAATTTTTTTCAAATTTTTCCATTTTTTCATGAGACGCATTAATAGGTATGTTCTAAAACTCATTTGTTCGAACTTTTAATTAACAGAATTTCATTAAACAGAAATTTCATGGAGTAGAATTTTTATTTTATAGAACTTGTTTTCTATCGAATTTGAATTAATCCGAATTTTCACTAAGTAAAACTTTAATGTCACCGAACTCATATTAAACATAAATTTCATTCACAGAATTTCTGTTTAACCGACTCCTTAATTAAAAAGTAATTTAATTTAACCAAATGTTAATTTTAAAGAATTATCATTTAACGGAATGTTAAATTAGCCGAATTTTTAAGTGACATAATTTTTGATTGGTTAATTTTGAAATTCGCACCAAAATTTTTCTGCCGGATATTTATTCAGACATTTGAAGTTTCTGCCAAATGGAAATTTTTCGTTTCAAGAATTCAATAAAATATGACTCCGTGTAAATCAAAATTCGGGCAAATCAAAATTGGCCAAATAGACATTCTCTCACTTTAAAATTCGGCTAATTTAACATTCCGTTAAATGATAATTCTTTAAAATTAACATTTGGTTAAATTAAATTACTTTTTAATTAAGGAGTCGGTTAAACAGAAATTCTGTAAAATGAAATTTATGTTAAATATGAGTTCGGTGACATAAAAATGCTACTTTGTAAAAATTCGGATTAATTCACATTCGATTGAAAACAAGTTCTATAAAATAAACATTCTACTTCACAAAAGTTATTCTTAAGAAGGTTCCTTCCATTTACATAACCTCAAACTAGAAAGTCGTTTTCCACCCCAAATAAAAATATTATTTAAATTAATTTCAACAAATTTTGAAAGATTCAGTTGTGCATTTTTTAGAAAAATTACGTTAAGCTAAAATTTGTTGTCAAATAACAATTATTTAACATTTTATGTTTTTTCTTTAAATGTAGTTCAAATTGTAGAGATGTTTCAACTAGAAAAATGAGCTATTATTTGTCATAATTGAATGGAAATTGCAGTTGTTCATTGAATTTAAAGAAAACACATAAAATGTTAAATAATTGTTATTTGACGACAAATTTGAGCTAAACCTAATATTTTTTCTGGAAAATATACAACTGGATCCGTAATGAAATTCTACCAATATTGAAAGTTCGACTTATGCGTCTCTTTTTGATGTTATTTTCCCATTTTTTTTTTTTTTTTTTTAGACAATTTCAAATAAAACCACTTACGGTTTTTTGATGAAGAGATTTGCCTTTATCAGCGGTCGATCTGTGCAAACTGGGATCCCTGTAAACTTCAGACGAGTGTCTAGCTGGTGCGTGTTCAGCAGATTTTTCTTCTTTGATTTTTGTGGGATGATTGGCAGCACTTGAGGATTCGGCAGGCAAAGAAGATTGATTTGTTGGATTCACGAGAGACTTCCATTTGCGATCAAATGTTGATGTGAGACTGGTCAATAGATCGCTACCTGTAATTAGAAAATATCCTGATAATTAATGGTCTCCTTTAAGAATGACCTCAAAGACAAAAACACTGAAAGCCTTGATCGATCGGTTATTATTGAGCGCAAAAATAATAAATTTCGGGTGTCAAGTTACGAGTGACGTCGATATACATAATATATATATTTATAAATATATATATGAAAAAAAAGAAACTAGAAATAGAAATTCAGTAAATAGTTTATGTGCTCTGTAGCTAATTGCGTGAATTCATTCCTGAAATCATAACAGCGATAATTAGAATAAAGGGCGAACAGCGATTGTTTATCACAACAGCAACAATGACAACAGCAACAACAGAATAATAAAAATGATCTAGACTTCATGACAGTGATCAAATTTATAATAATTTTTATCTGTTCAAATTATCGTAAAACTTTAAATTGAAAAAATAATTTAAATTTAATTTTATTGTACTATTACTATTTTATTATATTATTATTTATTGTGCAGTAAAAATACGAACAAAACATTGGAATAAAATCATTTTTTAAATAATTATCAGTCATTCTTCATTAGATTCAATTATTCCAATCATGGAATTATTGTTATTGAATAATTTTTATTTTACGTTTAAGAGTGCAATATTTGTATGTTTATAAAACAAAGATAAAGGAAATTGTTTATAAAATGCGTTATTGGATTAGTTTCAACTTTGTGTTATAATAATAGTAATAATATTAATATTATTATTTTAATTATAATTATAATCACTATTATTATTAACATTATAATTATAATTATACAAAAATAATAATCAACGACAATAAAAAAAAAAATTTATTTTAAAGAGTTAATGTTTAGTTTGATTGTTAATTGAAAAAAAAATTCGTTGACAATCGTGGTTATAAATTTGCAGAAGGTGCGTGTATTTTAATGCAAATGGTTTGTTGCGAGAGCATTGAGATTGTGAGAGAAAAATTAAAAAAGGAATTAGTTAAGTGCTAACTGATGCGATGCAGGATATTTGAACGTCCTTTGATTAAGGACTGAAATCTAATCATTTAATCAGGATCTTGCAAGATCCTACGGCGAGAAAGAAAACCAAACCCAGCTGGAAGTTTTAGATCAAAATCTATTTTCTTTGCATAATAAATCAATCCCGATGTATTCGATGATTTCAATTTAAACAAGAAACCTCAACTAGAATCAGGTGAATAATATGAATAACATTATTGAATAAATAATATGAACTAAAAACACAAAACATAAATTAAAGGCAAAAATAAGAATTAAACGGAAAAACTAATAAAATCAAATTTAAAACATAAATATTAATTAAAAAAATAAAACTAAATTAAAAATTAAATAATTGCAATCCTACGTATTAGAACACATATTTTTTATCGGTGCAAAAAAATTATTACTTTCTAAATTTATCAATCGTGAAAGTTCTTTTGAATTTTTACGCAAAATTAGCTCTAACTGAAAGGATTTAATTAATATTAAAATAAGTTAGCCCACAAAAAATAGTGTGATTTTTAATTTCCTTGAAAAATTTTTATAACTTCTGAACTAGTGAATATTAAGTTTTAATTTACAATTTTAGTGTACTTACTATTATTTAAAAAAAAAAAAAAAATTGTAACAAACACAGCAAATTTTATTCAAATCTGTTCAATCGTTTCTGAGTTATCATGTTTACAAGAAAAAGTACACACACACACACCCACACTCACGCATATTTTAAATATTCAAATTATATGCTGTTTTTTCACAGAGGAAGCTTTCTGGTCGTTAACGTTTTCCATTTTCCAAAATAGTTTTAATCGACTCATTTTCATCGAAAATGCATAATTTTTTCTTCATAAGAAAAATTGCGGATGTTTATGTATGTGTGTGTAGTAACTTTTTTGTCGCCAGGATATCTCGAGAACACCTTATCGGATTTCAATAAAATTTGGTAGGCTTATTAAACTCATAAATGTCTAAATTTTAACACAGGTATTATTGAAAATATCGAATTAATAATTTTTCAAAATTTTTTCATACTGAAAATGTAATTTAATAAATAAAAAAATCATATTCCTATAGTCTCAAAACGAATCGATTAACCTAAATACTTTTTAGTTATGAATATACTTTTTATAAAGAAAATAATTCACAAAAACTTCGTATAATAATTCATAATTTTTCAGTTTTTTGACATTAATTTTTTTTTTGTATTTGGGAAGTTTAAGACTCTGATAAATAAAGCTTCGATTAGTTAAATGTTCGGACAATAGTGAATCTGATAAATACAATTTCTGTCAAATGAATTTTCAGAAATTTTAATATAATGAGAATTGAGAAATAGAGTTTTTGTTTCTTATTACAATACCGTTCAGTAGTATGTGAACACCTGTTTAGAGTTATTCAGATTAATCAATTTTTTTCTATTTAATTCTAATATAATTTTTTTTCTGTAACTGGTTTAAAGCTATCTAAATTCAAAATAAAATGAACCCAGATTGAAGTCCACTCTAAAAAAATTTATTGAAAAAAAAGATGGTAAATTGCAGTGTTTTTTTTCAATTTTAAATAACTTTTGAAATATAAAGAATTCTTTATGTTCTTGGTGAGATATTACAGATAATTTTCCTGATGGTAAAATAATTACAAAAAATGCAAAGAAATGAAATATTATAATTAGTGAGAAAAATAATTTTCAAAATTATAATGAAAAAGATTTACAAAAGATTTTTGCAAAAACCTTGAAAAAATCAATTCATTATAATTTTAAAACATATTTTTCTCACTAATTATATTATATAAATTTTTTGCATTTTTTTTTACTCACTTTAGTCTCAGGAAAAAACTAGGAAAAAAATTGTACAACAATAACGATGACTTTTTTCAATTCTATTGAAAATTGTCTTTAAAATCGAATCGTGAAAATATCGTCTTCTCGACATTTACTTAAGCTTCAAGATTTTATGGATTGATAAATTAATAAGCTTTGTGTTCTAATAGTTGTAAGAAATATTCATCAGCAAAAATCTAAACAGTGAGGCTGGTTACGCCTTTTACCTTAAGATACGAAACTTTCGAAAAAATACCTTATAATAAGCTTGGTTATGTTACTGCGTCTGCGCACAAGTTTGTCGTCATGACAACGAGCTTCTGCGCAGGCGCAGTAACATAAGAAAAGAGCGAATCATACTGCGCTTCTTTGAAATTTCCGTATCATAGGGTAGAAGTAACCTTAAATCGAGAGGGAGAGAGAAAAAAAAGCCAATTAAATCCAAAACTTCCAAAAGGGTAACTAAGCTTGAGACAAAGGACACAGTTTCGGCAGCAGACAAGCACTTTTTGTGTGCGTGTATTAAAAAACGAAATGGTATAAATTGAAAAGCCATTCGGACGAGGCAGTCTTTTAGCACCACGGACACGTTTCGGCGTTCCGAATTTACCTCTGAGAATTCGGTTTACAATCTTGGAGGATACCCCGACACCGTCTCCAGACTCTGGAATCCCTGGTTGGAGGAACTGTAACTGTGGCGAAGGCGGTGTTGTCGAGGTGGTTGTTGCTGCTGTGGTTGTGGTTGTTGCTGATTCTGCTGCTGGGATGATTGGTAGGGAGGAGGGACCGGTTGTGAATGGATTTGAGGAGGTCGTTGGTGTTGCTTTTGGGAACGGTGTCTTCGTGAGGGTGCCACCGGCTGCGGCCCCTGCGGCACTGTGTAGATGGGCCGATATGTAGCACCAAAAACCCGGACTTGCTGCATGCCTATACGCGTTCAATCCCATCATCAATTGTACCATTGCCATGTACATAGATACTTTTTTTCTTTTTTTTTTCTGTTCTTCTAAAAAACTTTACGTCACAACAAACTAAAAACAACTTTTTTTCTTCTTCAACAAAAAATTACACGTCTTTTGTACAAATTCAAGTTGTTTGAATTTTTTTTTTTGTCTATTAGTTTCCTCAATAAAAAAATTAATAAAATAAAAATGACAAGATGTTAGAAGGTTCTTATTTATTTTTAAAACTAACATTCTTTTTTAACAAATCAAAAATAATAGAAACAAGGATAATTAATCGAATTTCGATTGAAATAAATATAAATCGTGAAATAAAAATGTACGGAATATTTTTTTAACGACTGTAATTTAATTCTATTCAAAATTTTTAATAGAGCCAATGTTTAATTAATCCAAGTTTTAATTTTATATCTTTCAATGAATCCCAATTTCAATAAACTCAAATGTTAAATTGAACCGCAAATTTATTTATCCAAATTTTGAATTATCATAATTTGAATTAATCCACATTACAATCGTACCAAATTTCAATCAATTGATAAATTTAGATTAATTATCTACTGCGTCAATTAAAATTTAAATAAATTATCTGTTGAATTATTTGAAATTTAAATAATCTAGAATTTTAATCAATTTAAATTGAAGATTATTAAAATTTGATTAATTTAAATGTTAAATCCATTGAAATTTAGATTAACTGAAATTGGTATCGATTGAAATATTGAAGCATAAATGTATAAAATCTAAATCAATTATATTTAGAATTAATTCCAACTGAGATCCATTAAAATATTGAAATCTAAATCAAAGGAAATTCGGATAAAAAAAAGTCAATTCCGATTAAAATTTGGATAAATTTAAGTTTGAATTGATTAAACTTTGTACGAATTAAAATTGGCGTTGTTTAAAATTCGAATAAATTAAATATCTGATCAACTAAAATTTGAATAAATTAATTTTGGATTAATATTTGGAAAATTTGAACTGGTTAAAATTTGGAAAAATTGAAGTTCAGGTTTTTAAAATTTTGCATAAATTTGAAGGGTAAATAAATCGAAATTAAAATTAATTAACATGTTGATTATGAGCTTTTAAAAAAAAATCAAAACTTTATTGATAAAAGAATTAAATAAAAATGTACTTTTATTGAGAAACTTAACATTTAAAAATTATATTTCTTTCTAGAGATGAAAAGTAACATAAAAAAAGTTTCTTTCATCTAATAAACAAATTTGTCATTTGATTTTGTTGAATCGTAAAGTTCTAAAATCCAGTTTAATAATGCACACAAAAAACAAGATAGATGCTTGTTCTTTAAAATGATTAGAGCGCAGGCACAAAATTGATGAGACTACATGTTTTTTAGAGTACCACGTAAAAATTTACAAGTTTTTAACTTTATTAATAAATGAAAATCGATTTAAAATTAATTAAAAATGTTCTGTATGAGAAATAAATAACTTCTTTTAAAATTACAACCATAAAACTAGTTTTTTTAACAAAACTATATAAAATTGCTTTTAAAAAAATGTTATTTAAAAAAATTAAAAACCTTATTTCTTAATTTAGAATAAAAAAAAATAAAAATTTTAATTTCAATGAAATATAAAAATTACAATTATAATAAAATATAAAAAATTAAAATACGTGGAGCTCTATCAATTTTAAAAACATCAGCCAGGCAAGCAGTGAAGCCAAAAAAATATAAAAAATTGATCCTGAATACTTAAATTCTAACTAGTTTCGCCATGATAAAAAATTCCGAAACTATCTATGTTTAAAAAAATGGTTTAAATTAAAAAATCTGCTAAGAAAATTAAATTATTCATTTTAAAAAAGTTAAATATATCTGAAATTTCAGTTGAAATTGAATTAAATTTTCAGGTCAGACTAAATTCAATTTTTAGTCAATTTAAATTCAATTTTCTGTCGAATTAAATTCAATTTCCAAAGAAATTTGATTCAGAATTCAGGAGAATTAGGTTCAAATCTCAGTGAAATTGATTTTAAATTTCAGTCAAATTAAATTACAAATAAACTAAAATTTAAATTCTAGTGAAATTTTGCCTCTTGTTAAATTTAATAAACATTCAAATGAAAGTGACATGCTATTTTAGTGAAAATCAAAATTTTTAAAGCGTCCAGTGCAACTTGGTTAAAAAATAATTTTAAAATTAATGAAATAAAAACATCATTCCTGCCTAAAAAGAGTAGCGTCAAAAAACGACACACACACACACAATGCTTGAGAAAAAGATTTTCAATTTCGGTAATTTGCGTGATAAAAGTACATTTTAAGCAAATCAGCCCTTGGCGAGAAAAAACTGCAAGTATTTCATTTTTAACGAGGAATAGCGGAAATGATTTGGTCGATTACAAGATGTTGTATTGTCAATGCTTATAGAAATTGCTTGATAAATGTGAAGAAGAGAAAACAAGTACCTAGAAAGCTTTTTGTTAATAGTGAGAATCTTCTGAGTCCAGTGAAGAAAACAAGATCCGGCTACACTCACCGATCGTCAGAAGCAAATTACAGAGAGAGAAAAAAAATGCACAGAGAGAATAAATTAACATGAAAAAGAATTTTGCACGTAAACTTAAGTGTAAAATTGTGTCAATTTTTCGGGAAAGGGTTGTGTTTCATAAAAAATTTCATTGATTTTCGCGAAATAAGGACTAAAAGAGAAATTTTTTTTTTTTTCATTGTTTAGTTTTTAACGCTTTTAGTCCTAAATTAAAATTCTCGTCTTTCAACAGGACTCTCGTGGTTATTAATATTTAAAAATTTAATAAAATCTGAGTGTAAAATGTTAAAGCAGTTAAGACAGGGACAAAGATAACACAAACTCTAAAACACGCATCCGGCTTTTTCAAACGCAAAACTGAATCGCTTTTTTAATTCTCTGATGGAGAAAAAGCGTTTCGGGTTAAATGAGAGTCGGCGGTAATTTTTTTATGAATAAATAGAAAAATACTGACCATCATCTGATATATCTCCAGGAAGTCCTCGATGTTGTTGAGAAGGTGACGACGAATAACCGTGAATTTCGTGCAGTGAATCCAAACTTCCATAGCGAGTTGGTGCCAAAAGATTAGAATCCGGTGACTGTTTTGAAATTTAGAAAAATTAGAATTTTTAAATAATAAAGATAATGATGTCGATAATTTTTTACTGAATTAATTTAACTTTTAAAATTAAATTTCAGGATTAATTTTAGTCATTAATAACCGTACTATTTGAATATTAATTATTAATCGATTTAAAATAAATATTTAGAGTATTAGATTTAAACGCGTCATTTTTATTTACAAAAAAAATATAAAAAAGTTTGAAAAAAACTACAAAAAAGCCGGAAAATAGTTAAGAAATTTAAAAACATTAGAAAGACCATGAAAAAAAATTTAATTTCTATAGAAAAGTAAGGTTGATGAGAAAATGAAATCTTGAAAAAATCTAACAAATCATGCATAAAAAAGATAAAATAACGAAAAAAATATTAGAAAGTTTATTTTTATTTTAATGTGAAAATAATTAAATTTGGGGAGAATCTAATGGAAAATGAGAAAATAAAAAATAGATTTATTTAGGGCACGTCGAAAGTAAAAAAGCAATTAAAAGGAGAAATCTTTAAAAAGCTGGAAAAATTAAGAAATAATTTTAAAAAATAGGAAAAACAAATAATACTTTTTTGGAAAAAAGAGAAATTAAAAATAAATTAGCCAGTTTTAAAGAAATAAGAAAAAAATTTCAAACCCAGATAAAATGAGGAAAGTTTAAATTTACACAAAATAGGAAATAATACAATTACTAATAATTAAATAATAAATTTTTCATGAAATAAGATCAAGAATAATCATTAAATCCAACAAAAATTAATACGAAAAATATTTGAACAATGGAGAGAATTTTCAAAAAAATATAGCTCTGAATAAAAAAGATAAAAAAAAAATATTTAAAAATATAAAACTTGGTCAAAATTTAATAAAAACTGAGAAGTAAGTAGTATAAATAAAATAATGAAAGATAAAAAGAAATTTTCGGAAATCTAGAATAAAAAAAATTTGCATTCATTTTTAAAACCACCCTAACAACAATTTTTTTTAAATATTTAAGGAAATCTATAGGAATTTTAAGAAAGAATAAATAAATTTGCGAAAAATAGACAAGTTTTAAAAGCAAATTGTATAAATTATGAATAAATCTAAAAGATTTCAGAAGATTGGAGACAAATTTTAACTACAATTTGTTAAAATGTCATTATTTATTTAAAATAAAAATGAGAAAAATTAAGAAAATCGTGTTTGATTCTACAAAGAATTTTTAAATTTACAAAAAAGAAAAGAATAAACAACAAAAACTACGCAAGATTATAAAAAATAATAAAAAAGTAGGGAATAGAAAATGATAAAAAACAAGAAAATCTTTAAAGAAACGAAAAGTTTTACAGAATTATTTTTTCAAAAATATGAATATAAAAAAAATTAGCTGATAACAAATTGATTGAATGTAATAAAAACAAAATTGTATGAGAGACTAAAATAAACTAACTAAAATAAATCATTTTTTTGAAAAAATAAGAAATCATAGTAAAAAAATTAAACAGTTCTAAAAAATTGAAATTTCTTGAAATACTTAGTGATTATCTAATTGAAATTTGAAAGTTTGAAAAAAATTGTAATTAATTGAAGTTTGAGATTTAATTGAATTTTATTAACTTAGAATTACTAAAACTTAATGTAAACTTTTAGTTTTTTTCAAAATTTAAAGAATACAAGATTGAAATTGAAATATTCGTCATTTATTTCCGAATTCTCAGATCTTTTTACAAATTCCCGATTTTTCTCATAATATCCCGGAAATTTCTTAGATCGCTAGACACTCTGGAGTCTGTAATTCCCAAAATTTAGAACTTATTAACTAAAAGTAGAATTTTAAAAATTACATTATCGGTTATAATTAAATGGACACCTGTTTTAAATATTTCAAAATAATAGATTTTTTGTCTTTAATTTTAAAATAAAATTTTTTCGCTTTAATTAGTTTGAAAGTATCTAAAGTCTAAATAAAATAAGCCCAGGTTGAAGTTGTTCTGTCCATTTTAAAACGTACATATTCTAAAAATTGCAATGTTTTATTGACTTTTAAATAATTTATGAAATAATAAAGATTTCTTTACGTTACTGGTCGCATTTTAAAGATAATTTTCCATAGATTTTGACCATTTATCAGTAACGTTACACATTTTTTTCCTTTCAGTAGGAAAGAAACTGAAGTAAGAACAATTTATTTTTAAGTTTAGCTATTTGGTTGGTATCTGTGATATTTAAAGTTTTTACCTTTCTTTAAATCAAGTTTAACTTCTTCCCCAATGTAAAAGAATAATTGTGCAACAATACCAATGAATTGTTTAAATTCTATGGAAAATTATCTTTTAACTAAAACCCAGAACATAAAAAAATCTTTAATATTTCACGAGTTATTTAAAAGTGAAAAAACATTGCAATTTACACTATTTTTACAATATAAATTTTAAACTAGGAGAAAATTATGTTTATTTCGTGAACATTTTGCTTCTACTTAAGCCAAAAAATTTACTTCCTCATAGATGAAGCAATAAATTTATAGTATAAAAGTTTATTGAAGAAGTTATTAAAAAAAAAGAATTTTAAATGCAAAAAATGAATTATTTTACGAATTTTTAATCAATTATAAACTTTATATAAGTCAATCGATTCATTTTGAGAAAAGAAATATGATTTTAATAGTTGTAATCATTATGTTGTATTTTTAACATGGGAAAACATTTTGGCAAAGAACGATTTTTTCGATGAAAAAAGGTTCTCAAATAAATTGGATTGGGAATTTTAAAAAGCCCTGTGTATATTTTAGACTATTTTTGGAAAATCGAAAATCTTAACAATCACAAAGCTTCCTCTATGAAGAAGCAAAATTAATGAAATGACTTGATTCTGGGCTTTTTTTATTCAGAATTTAAACACTTTCAAACCACTAACAGAAAAAAATGTATTTTAAAATAAAAGACAAAAAAATCCTTTATTTTGAAATACTTAAAACAGATGTCCACTCAATTACGGCCGGTAGTGACTTTTTGCAATTTTCCAATCAGTCCAAAGTCTGATTGTCACAAATTAAAAATAATAGTAAAAAATTTAAAAAATTAAATAATGAACAGGGTGTCTAGCAAACTGGCAATTTTAAATTCCCGGATCTTAGAGGACAATTTTCCCGGATTTTTAAAAATGAAAATTATAGATTACAATTTTGAAATAATATATTACAAATACTTGAGTAGCGTTTTTAATGTTTTATATTCGTTTCTTGTCTTTTCAATTCTTTTCTTCAATGTGAAATTTTTTTTCAATTCTGAATTATTTTCTTCAAACTTTAATTATATTTTTTTATTGTTTATTCATTTTCCTTAATTTTTCGATTATTTTCTCAATTTTAAATTATTTTCTCCAAACTTAAGTTATGTTCCATTTTTCCAGATCTCAATTACCAATGTTGCTGAATTTAAAAATATTCAATTTCTTCAATTTTAAATTATTATTTTCAAGTTTCATTTACATTTTACAATTTTTGAAAATAATTTATTGAGTTTTCAATTATTTCTTCAATTCTTAATTATTTGCTTGAATTTGTAATTATTTTCTGGATTTTGCAATTATTTTCTTCAGTTTTAAAGTATTAACTTTATTAAAAAAAAATTTTCCCTTATTTCTTATTATTTTTTTTTTTTTAATTTTCTGTTTGATTCTTCAAGTGATGCAATAATATTCTGCAATTTTAATTTCACTACCTTTTTTAATTAATTTATTCTCTATTCTTTTTTACTGTTATTTTCTTCAAGGTAAAATAAAGTTTTCTTAAATTTAAATAATTTTCTTTAAATTGCAATTATTTTCGTGATTATCAACTGTTTTCTTAAAATCTCAATTATTTTTTCCCATTTCAATTGAATTTTCCACATTTTTAGCAATTTCTTAAAATTTTCAATTATTTCCTTCAAATTTCAGTCATACTCTTCTATTTTTGATTATTCATAATTACATTAATCCGTTTTCATAATTGCCTTTAACATTTCAATTATTTTAGTCAATTCAATTGTTTTCTTAGATTTTAAATTGTAAATTCTCTCCAAATTTCAGTTAGGTACATTCTTCAATTTGTTGATAATTTTCATCAGTTTTGTTTATTCTCTTATTTTTTAAATTATTTACTTTAACCTTAGAATATTTTCTTGGGTTTAGTCTCCCCAAAGTCAATCTGAGCTAAAAAGATCTATTTTCCCGAGGTTTTTACGAAATATTAAATTCCCTACAAATTCCCGGATCGCTAAACACCCTGCAATTACAGCCGGTAGTGAGTTTTTGCAATTTTTCAGATTTTCCAATCAGTCTAAAGTCTGATTATCACAAATTAAAAGTAATAGTAAAAAATTTAAAAACATAATAAAAATAGAAAAAAATATACCTCTTTATCCGTTTTAAATTTCTTGATGACGCCATTGTTCATTTTCTCGCCTAAAATATTGCTTAATTGAGAGCTGGCTTGTGCTTTCTGCCTGGCGGTTGGTTGTTGTTGGACAGCCACAGACAAAGGAGCAGGTCTTGTGCTAGATTTCGATCTGACATGACAATCAGTCAAATCAAGGGAAGATCTGTCAGCAAGTCTATCGTTTAAATTGGACAATCTTTCCGTGAGAAAATTAGGAGTAACCGTTGTGTCGACAATACTATCTAAAATATCATCGTTCTCCATTTCCGATTTTGCAATTTGCCATTCCTTTTCTATTCTTTTTCTCTCCTCTTCTATTCTCTCGGCCATTCGTCTTTGCCGATGTTGATCCCTCTGCAGCATTGTCATTGTTTCCTGCTCAAACCTCCTTATTCTTTCTTGTGTTGTGGCGCTTAATCCTGTATAAGTCCTGATCGCAACTTCATCATTACTGTGCTTTGTGTCATTTGAATTACTCGAAATTGTAGAAATAGAGTCTAAATTCCCGGTACTTTCATTTGAAGATTTTGACGCTTCTGTAGCTGGAATGATACTCTGTTCCTCCTGTTCTTGATTGGCGGCTAAATTTTTTGCATATTTTTGTCGAGAATTGCTCGTATTGTTCGGAGGACTGCTACTATTTCCGTTTCCGCTTCCTGTTGTGTGATCAAATCGCTCAGCTGGACGACCGGGTTGAGATTTACTTTCATGCATTTGTACGATTTCGCTGACGGTGCATTGTCGATCGTTAAGAGCCATACTTTGACGAACAGTTGGTGAATTATCGTCTTGTTTTCCTTTCAGCTAAAAGAAATCGTAAATTAGTCAATTTTACTCTTTAGAGATTGGACAAATTATATTTTGTACAAATTGAAACTTAAATCGATTAATATTGAGATAAATTAAAATTCGAATCGACTAAAATTTATTAAGATAAATTAAATTTTTGACCAAAATGACTAGATATTTAAATACTAAATACAAAATATTAAGTGACAATTACCTTATCATCATCATGGTCTTCATTATCCGGCTCCTCGTGTCCTTTCCTCCTCCTCTGAATTTTTCTATTAGCTGCGGATATGATTGAAGATACAATGTCCCTAGCTGTGATCATTTCACGCATGCCTGTTGTGTCAAAATAAAGAAGCGAAAAAAATAAATGTGCAACTAATGATGTTAAGACTCAGTATTACAGCTCTTAATTTTTCTGACAGCTTGCAAAAGTTCTAGAAAATTTTAAGAGAGAAATACGAGAATGAGAAATTAAAAAAAGAAAGTAACGAGATGAGTGGACACTAAAATGTGAATTCGCCAAAATTACACTTAGAAAAAGGAAAATTGACTGGTCTTTATCAGTTTTTTGATTTTTTGGTTTCTTTTTCTTTTTGGATAAACAATGCACAGGCAAGATTGATTTCTTTCTAACTACGGATGTCGATGAATTTTAAATACACAAACGAAAAATGAAGCTTTCAGAATGATAATGAATATGTAATAGCCACACAATTAAGTGCCACAAACAATCGAAACTCGTTACGTCTTAGGTACGAGTATAAATAATTTTCCAAAATACCTTCAACTTTCTGAATATTGTTAAGCAAGAGATTATGATTTGATGCTTCATTGTCATTGCCATCGGCTGGTAAACTCAAATTTACTGAGAGCCTGCTCAAATCGTCCAAATCTTCTTCTGAGAAGAACCAATCGACCTGAAAATCAATCGAAAATGTAAAAAAAAAACAAATTGAGAACAAAATATACAAACAAACTAAGAAAAATATTCAAAAACAAACGGACAAACACATTCAAGAACAAACTACCAAAAAGATTGAAACACAATTTATCAGAAAGATTAAAAAGCAGATAAACGAAAATATTAAAAAGTAAATAGATCAAAAAAACTCAAAAACAGGGAAAGAAAAATTCATAAGAATAGGGTAACAAAGAGATTAAATGATTTTGTTTTTTTTTAATTGATGAAATACTCACATTATTTAACAAGCTTTCAACTATTCTACATTGATGCTTCATCTCAGTAACCATGGTTACCATATTATCTCTTGATCCACTTGGTCGTACCAAGGTTGGTCCAAAAACAATAGCCAAATTTTTGGCTTCCATTTTATTTGCCTCACTATGATTGACAACTCTTTTCAAATGAAGCATTAGATATTTGAGTGTCTCGAAATGATGCTCTGGCAAATCTCGAAGTAGTTTTCGAATTGTCGCCATTCTTCGTTGTGGGTCGTCTATTTTATCAGCATCAATAAACATTGGATAGAGTTCAGCTGTAAGAAGAGAATCTGGTAGTTGCCGGAAAAAAGATTTGAGCAGAGACGATATCACATTGACGTCAGTCCACCTAGAATCCTGTGAAAAATATGAAAAAAACAAACATTAAATTTTAATAAACGGAAAATGTCGAAAAGAAAAAATTATTCAAAAAAAGATAAGAAAGATTTTAAAAGAAAGAGATAAATCAATTATTGAATCTTTCGGACAATGAACACATTTTAAATAATGTCAATTTTTTTCAAGATTTTTTTTCTCACATTTGTTTTGTTTTCATATTAATAAGCTTCACAGTGTCAATGAAGAATATTTTAGAGAAAATAAGGGAAATAAATCTTAGGGGAAATTTAGGGGAAATTTGAAAATATGATAATAGGGAACTTTTATTAAGGTACTTTAAAAAGTTTATAAATATATTTATATTATTTACATATTTTATAAAAGCTAACAAAGTTCTCAAAAGGAATGGGAATTTGGATCGATTAAAAGTTGAACAGATTAAAAATTTGATAAATTAAGGTTCGGGTTACAAGTAAATTGGGACTAATTAATATTTAAAGAGATAAAACAAAAATAAAGCAATACATTGAAAAATGGAGAAAATCTGCAAAAAAAAAGTTTCACAAACAATAAAAATATTATAAAAAATATTAAAAAATATAAAAATAGTGGAAAATAAACTGCAAAATAAAAAACAGTAAGAATAAAATAAGAAAATGTAAAAAAATAAATAAAAATTATATAAAAGAAATGACAAATTACTTTAAAAATGAAAAGTTTAGGAAATTATTCACAAAATCAAGAAAATTAAAAATCAATGTGTAATTAATTTAACATAATAAAAGAAAAAAGTGAATAAATTTGACAAAAAATGGGAAAATCTAAAAAAAAAGTGAAAGAAAAGTAAAAAAGTGAAAAAATGAATAAATTTGGGAAAAAATTGACAAAATGTAAAAAAAAAAATTGAATTTTACAAAACAAAAACAAGAAAACAATGAGATAAATGAAGAAAAAATTATACTCTTCCGTCCCCTTAAATTATCAAAATAGATAAAAAAAAATCAATAAGAAAATAAATAAATTTTTCGAAACGTTATAAAAAAAATTATATAAAATAATCTAAAATAATTTGTGTAAAAAGAAGAAAATCTATAACACAAAAAAACTAGAAACAAAAGGAATAAATATCTTCAACAAGTGATAAGAATTAAGAAATTGTGTCAAAATACCGAGAATAAAAACAAAATACTGAACAACTTTTTTGAAGAATAAAAAATTATAAGAAAAAAATTTAATTATTAAAAAATGATAGTTCTTAGAAAATGATAGTTCTTAGAAACTAAAAAAGAAATAGAGACAATAAATTATTGCATTAGAAAACATTTTTTTTTTTATTATAAAAAATTACTAAATTGGATATGAAATTATTAAAATTTAATGTTTTTAACTTTCTTTCTACCAAAAATTTTTAGTTCGTACTCTGAACCATTTTCAATTAAATTTGTTAAGTAATTGAAGAATACAAGATTAAAATTAGATTTTTCTGTATTATTCTATGAATTTGTTTAAACAGAGATTTTCAAAATTGTCAAACTCACCTGAAGATTGATGTTTTCGAAACCTTTGTTAACGTTTTCGGTTAGTTGAGAAATTGCAGCCGTATTTCCTGGAACTCTATAAATTCCGATAATTTCAAGGCCTCGAGCTTCGACAATACTGGTGCATATTTCGACAAGCAAAGGCACAAACTCCGAAAATGATGACTGAAAAAGAAAAGAAAATGAAAAATAAAATAAAAATAATCATAATTTTTTAAAAATATAAATAAAGGAATAAAAGGGGGGAAAATGACAAGATTACTTAAATAACGTATTGATTAAAAATATGAATAAATATTAAAAATTGGAATTTTTAAATTTGAATTAATTGAATTTTGAATCGATGGAAATTTGAGTCTATTAAAATTGAAATAAAATTAATGTTGCATAAATACAAATTTTTATGAATAGAAGTAATAAAGTCTAGCAATATTTAGACGTTACGAAAATTTTATTAATTAAAATTTTGATGTATTGACAAATTGATTCATTGAAAATTGAATAAATTGACAATTGAAGCAACTGAAAATTGAAACATTTGAAAATCAGATAAATAAAATAAATAAAATGAATCGGTTAAATTTAAATCGATTGAAATTGACATAACATGAATGATAAATAAATAAAAATTTTGATAAATTGAAGTAATGAAAACTATAAATATTTAAACGATTCGAAAATTTGATCAATTAAAAATTGGAAATGTTGAAAATTGAATTAATTAAAAATTAGATAAATTTAAAATTAGATAAACTGAAAATTGAATCATTGGAAATTAAATAAATTAAAGTTAGGATCGATCAATTGAAATTTAGATTATTAATTGAATTTTGAGTTGATTAAAATTGACATAAAATGAAAGATAAATAAATAACAATTTTGATAATTTAAAGTAATAAAATCTACAAATATTTAAAAGGTTCGAAAATTTGATTACTTAAAAATTGGATATGTTGAAAATTGAATTAATTGAACATTGGATAAATTGAAAATTGAAGCAACTGAAAATTGAACCATTGTAAATTAGATAAATAAAATTTAGGATCGATCAATTGAAATTTAGGTTAATAATTGAATTTTGAATCGATGAAATTTGAAAAAATTAAAATTGATATAAAATTAATGATAAATAATAGAAGTTTTAATAAATCTAAGTAATAAAATCTATAAATATAAAAACGGTTAAAAAATTTTTAAAAACTGGGATATACTGAAAATTGAATTAATTGAAATTTAGATTAATAATTGTATTGCGAATCGATTAAATTTGAATCGATTAAAATTGATATAAAAAAAAATGATGAATAATAAAAATTTTGATAAATTGAAGTAATAAAATCTATAAATATTTAAACGGTTCGAAAATTTGATTACCTAACAATTAAATATATTCATAATTGAATTAATTGAAAATTGGATAAATTGAAAATTAGATAAATTGAACTCAGGATTGATTGGATTTTAAATTAATAACGAAATTTAGAATCGATGTAAATTGGATTAATTGAAACTTAAATAGGTTAAAATGTTCATGAATTTAAATTTTCAATTATTTGATATTAGAATCGTTATTTTGGGGTTAAATTGAAAGAAAATAGCGTATTTTTTCAATTGAAGTTTAAATCGATTTTAATTGGAATGAAATTAAATTGTAATGGACAGAAAATTTAGACTGATTAAAATTTAATGAATGGAATAAGAACTGTATAGACTGTCAATTAAATTCAATTCTGATTAAAATTATTTACATTTCAATCAATAAATATTTAAAATAATTAAATTAATTGAAACTTTGATTTACGAAATACCAAATTGTTTAAAATTTGTAATAAATTAAGGCTTTGATCGATTGGATTAATTAAAAAAAGAAAAGAAATTGAGCAAATTATGTTAAAAAGGTCGCAAAATGTTGAAAATATGACTCCTGCGAGACGAAAGATTAAATTAATAAATTATTTATATAAAACACTTGAATCACCTGCGGACAAAGTTCGAGAGGAACTTTAAAAGTGGCTCCTTCGGGTGGAAGTTGTGCTGTTGGAGAAGATGGTGAGCCAGCCTGGCCGTGCATTTTTCTAAATTGTTTTGCCATTCTTCCCTTCCAAGTTTTTGATTTTGGAGATGGCAAATTTTCAACAGTCTGGCTGGGCTTTCGAGTCTTACTGACTGGTGATTGGCCTGTTGGTGAACGATTCCTAAAAGAAGTAAGTTTCCTGATGCCTTTGTGACTTGGCAAGGGACTCAATCGTTGTCCTCCACTTTGAATTGGATTAGAAGTTGGTCCCGGTGTTTGTGGAGCAGCCTGTTGTTTCACTGTACTCGTGTTTGTTTCCTATCAAAGAAATAATCCGTTTAGCATTTTTAAGTTAATAAATTAAAATTAATAAAGTTAATAAATAAATTAAGATGAAAACATAGTTTTCTTTTAAATATTTAGAAAAATGCTTTTTAAAAATAAGCACTAGTTAAAAAGACCAAAAACTTAGAATCATAAACAGAAACTAAAATATCAGCGTTTATTGTAGATTAGTTATGCTTTGAAATTTGATATTATTGAATGTTACATTGAGTTTAAAATCTTGTTAAACATTAAAAAACTATGATCTTTAAAAATAAAAACTCACAGAATGTTTCTCGGTAGCAAAAATTTTAAACGCTCTCAACCAAAGAGCCATAGAAGCAGCATCCTCGGTTTGCAAGAGCACTTCCGATGTGGAATTCGTTATTCGTAGCACATGTTTTCGTTTTGTGTAATCTTCCGCGATATCTACTAAGGCACATCGCGTATCTACACTTGGTACTGTATCACCCTCGCCAGTTGTAGACGGGCTCTAAAAATTCAAATTTTTATTGACATTAATAATTTTTTTTCATTTTTTATTTTTTTTTTCCAAGCAGTAATAATTAAAAACTTACTTGACTGTGCCGATCTTTGTAAAAATAAAGAACGTGACCGCGAAGAACGCCCCAAACTTGCTTCCAGGAACGATCGGTGGATCGCTGAAAAACAAATATAATCAATTAATGTATTTAGTAATAATTAATTTACTAGTAATGATACTTAATTTACTTCAACATTTATTCAAATGCTTGAGAATTTAGTTTATTATTTCAAAATTCAGTCAATTGTTGAACAATGCAAAGAATTAAGGGTAATTCATGAGAAAAAAATTGACCATAACAACTAATAACTAAATAGGAAATTTGAAATTCCGGAAAAATAATATACATTTACAAAATGTAAGTAAGAATCTTAAGAATGAATTAAAAATTAGAAAAAATAATTTAAATTCATGAAAAATGAAAAAATTCTAAGTGTTACTGGTGAAGAAAAAAAAAATCTATATTTATCCCCAGTGGAAAAAACGGCTACTTCCGTCACTGCTGTAAAAATGACTAGTGGGAGAAGTAACCATTTTAGCGCCACTTGTGCCAAAATAAAAAGTAAAAAATCAATAAACAATAATTGAGAAATTAAGATTTTACAAAAATAAAAGGAATAATTATTTTATTAAAAAGAAAAAATAAAAGGAGGAAGGAAAATTAAAAGGAAAAAAGGACACAGTAATTAAGAAAACTATATTTTTAATTTTCGTAGAATAAAAAATTATAGTTGTAGAAAATATAGAAGAAAAGGAAAAGTAGAAAAATTAAATTTTAAAAAATGGAAGTATTTCATTTTTTTCGGAAAAAATTTTATATTTAAATCAAATCATAATAGAATAGATTGAAATTATGATAAATTTAAGTTTTAATAAATTCAAATTAAATATATCATTAAATATTTTAAAAGATCAAATTTAGAAACGGTAAAAATTTTAATTAAAAAATATCACTTTAATAAATAAAAATCCAAATTAATTGAATTAAAAAATTACAATTCAATTACAATTTTTACATTGAATTAATTATTTATGGAGAAACCTAAGAAGCGACAAATTTTAGGTTATATTTATGATTTTTTGAATGAAAATACAGAAAGAGATCAATACAGATCAATACTAAATGCAAATTATTGACATTTAAGTTTTCATTTCATCTAAAATATTCAATAGAAACTGATTTTGATTACATTACATTAAAAAAAGAACTTATAATCAAGGTAAAACTACCACTGAACATAACCTATAATTTTTAGCTTCCTAGGTCCCTTTCTTCATATCCTGTCACAATTAAATTTTTAATTCGACTAATTTAAATTAAGAATGATTGAGTTCACGATTAATTAAATTTGTAATCGATCAAAATTGCAGTACATTGAAGCTTGTTGAATCCTTTATAAATAATGATAAATTCAAGTAATAAAAAAATTGTGAATATTTAAACGATTCAGAATTTTGATTAATTAAAAATAGAATATGTTGAAAATTGAATTAATTAACAATTGGATAAATTGACAATTGGCGAAACTGAAAATTGAAACATTGAAAATTAGATAAATTAAAGTTAGGATCGATCAATTGAAATTTAGATTAATAATTGAACTTTGAATCGGTTAAATTTGAATTGATTGAAATTCACATAAAATGAATGATAAATTAAAAAATTTTAATAAATTGAAGTCATAAAATCTATAAATATTTAAACGGTTCAAAAATTTGATTACTTAAAAATTGGATATATTGAAAATTGAATTAATTGAAAATTGGAGAAATTGAAAATTTAGTCAACTAAAAACTGAATCAAATGGAAATTAGATCAATTAAAGCTAGGTTCAATTGAAAGTAAATAAATAAAAGTTAGGATCGATTGAAACTTAGATTAATAATTGAATTTAGAATGAATGGAAATTGAACTGACTGAAACTTAAATCGATTTCAATTTTGATGAATTTAAATTTGATTATTTGATATCTGAATAAAAATCTTGGGGTTAAATGTAAAGAAAATAGCATATTTGTCAATTAAATTTGAAGTCGATTATAATTTAAATAAAATTAAATTGTAATGGATAGAAAAGTTAGACTGATTTAATAAATAAAAACGGTTCGAAAATTTGATTACTTAAAAATTGGATAAATTGAAAATTTAATCAACTAAAAATTGAATCAATTGAATATTCAATAAAATTAAAGCTATGATCAATTGAAAGTAAATAAATTAAAGCTAGGATCGATTGAAATTTAAATTAATAATTGAATTTATAATGGAAATTGGATTAACTGAAACTTAAATCGATTTCAATTTTGATAATTTTAAATTTGATTATTTGATATTTGAATCGAAATTTCGGGGATAAATTGAAAGAAAATAACATTTTTATCAATTAAAGTTTAAGTAGATTATAATTGAAATGAATTAAATTTTAATGGATAAAAAATGTAGACTGATTTAGTCAATATTTAAAAGGTTCGAAAATTTGATTACTTAAAATTTTGATTTACTCAAAATTGGATAAATTGAAAATTGAATCAACTAAAAATTGAATCAATTGGATATTAAATAAAATTAAAGTTAGGATCAATTGAAAGTAGATAAATTAAAGTTAGGATCGATTGAAATTTAGATTAATAATTAAATTTAGAGTCGATGAAAATTGGATTAACTGAAATTTAAATCGATTACAATTTTAATAAATTTAAATTTGATATTTGGATCGAAATTTTGGGGTTAAATTGAAAGAAAATAGCATTTTTGTCAACTAAAGTTTAATTCGATTTTAATTCTACATAATGAAATTAAATTGTAATGGATAAAAAATTTAGACTGATTTATTATCTGAACTTTGTAATAAATTGTAATAAACTATCTCACATGAATTTAAACACATCAAAAGTTATTTCTTATCATTAAATCTTGTCACATATCATTAAAAATAGTTTCTAAAAAAGTATTGTAATTCATTTTTAAAAGCGATCATGAAATAAAACTCACGACGAGTTTCCCGAAGTTATGTTAAATTGAAATTCAAAACGAGTTCTCAGAAGTCACGACAAATTGAAATTCATAACGAGTTTTTACAACTAATGACAAATTCCAATTCAGTTTAGAAATTGAATTATTTTACAGATTTAGAGAGAGTTTTATACTATACCTGAAATCAATACTTTAAAAAGATCGTAATTGGACGTGAATTAAAAAAAAAATTCAAATAAAAAATCTACGTAAATTTCAATTGAATTTTCAAATAAGCATGAAAATAAAAACAATCCTTACTTTGCCATCGAGCACAGTAAATTTGACGTGAAGAGATCCTTCCCGTTCGATAGGTTCTGCGTCTCTGGGTGTCCCACTGCCGCTATTGGAGCCAACCGAGCTCAGGATGCTATTCCTACAAAAGAAGATTCACAATCCTCATTAACTCTGCTCATTAAAACTCAAACCTCTTTCGGAATCTCGCACATGTTCTGAATGCATTTTATTCAATGAGATCCCAACACTCATGATACTTTCAACTTAAAATAAAAAACAAAACTCAAACTTTTCTCGTATCTATATATTTTTTTCTTTTCTATAAAATTAAAAAATCTGCAATTCAGACGAGTTAGTGAATTTAATGATTCACATTGAACACTAACACAAGCGGGGCATCCGGGCTTTTTTTTTGTTTAAAGCGTGTTAGTGCATTGCTGACATTCTATTGACGACACATTCTACACTTAAGATCGGTAATTCGTTATGCTTTATTATGTGTAGCTCGAAACGCAGACGCAGTCTTTGAGAGCTGATTCAAGCGTTTGTTCAACACTGCTTTGCTACCTGCGTTCGATTAATTAATAATCACTACATACTATTCTTCAACTATGCGATTCTCAGAGCACTGTAAACATCTCCATTTTTTTTTTTTAATGTCATTGTACTTGTAGTGCGTCACAACAATCTGCATACCAATGCAATACAATCGATTATAGATGTGAGGCTTTTTTTTTTTATTGCGCAGCAAATTATTGTCGTGATTGTCACGTTAATACTTTTATTTATTTATTATTCAAAACCATACGGATCAAAAAGTTATGCGTACAAGACTCGAACGTTAATTTAATGCGAATACCGCGCTATTCTACGCAAACAACGCTAAACAACACCTAAAAATAACACTCGAAAGTACGATTTAATTTTTATTGTTAATTCAATGTAAAAGCAAATATAAATTTAATTTGTGATTAATCGAAATGTGCGAATCTTCATAATTTTGTTTTTATCTAAATGATCAAATTAGTCATGTGAGTATACTAAGAAAATAATTTTAAAATAGGTGAAATGTGATTTGTGTGACAGAAAGGTGAAAAGAATGAGAAAAAAATATTAAATAAGTAACGTACAGAAAAACTAAAGATTTTAATCTAGAGGATTTAATATAAAATAAAAGTTTTTACAAATTAATTAGGATTTATCGAAATTTGAATAGAAAGAAAATTTAAATAGGTAATAAGGATTAGAACCGATTTGAAATTAAATGGACAATAACAACTTTTAAAAATTGAATTTTGGTTTAAGTGAAAATTGGAGTCATTTAAATTTGGAATAATTGAATGGCTAGAAATTTGGATTAATTAAAATTTGAATGAATGATTAATGAAATGTGGGATCCAATGAAAATTAACCAAATAATTTAGATTCATGAAAGTTTATATGGATTAAAATTCATATCATGATTAAAATTTTAAGAAATAACGTGATGACCAATTCAAATTTGAATGACATAAATCTATAACCGATAGAATTGAAAGTTGAAACAAAATAAAAAGTACGATTTACTACAAATTAAATGGATTAAAATTTGAGTAACTTAAAATGTGAATGTATGGAAATTTAAATTAATTCAAATTTGAATCAATTAGAATTTGAATACATAATATCAAATTTCAAAATTGAAGATTGGTTTGAGTAAAAATGGATTCATTTCAATTTAGATTAATAAATTAAAGTTTGAATCCAGTTACATTAGAATCTATTCAAACTTAAATAAATGAAAATCAATTACATTTCAGGTTATTTGAAATTTAAATTAATTAATACAGAAAGATAACAATTTATTAAATTAGCGTTTTTAATTAATTGAAATTTAAATTAATTGAACCTTGAATCGATTAAAGTTTAACTAGATTTAAATTTGGATAGAATGAAAGTTAAAATAAATTAAAAATGTGATTTTTTGTAGTCTGGATCAATAGTAATAATTTAGATTAATTAAAATCTGAATTAATGTAACTTTGGGATACAATGAAAATTAAGCAGATAATTTGGATTCATGAAAGTTTATATGGATTAAATTTGATATTGATTAAAATTGTAGAAAATAACGTGAAGGTCAACTTAAATTTAAATGATATAAATCTATAATCGATAAAATTGAAATTTGAAACAAACAAAAAAGTACGATTCACTAAAATTTAAATAGATTAAAATTTAGGTAATTTGAAATTAATGTGGATAGATGGAAATTGAAATTACCTCAAATTTGAATCAATTAGAATTTGAATAAAGAATAACAAATTTCAAAATTAAAGTTTATTTTGAGTAAAAATTGAATTCATTGAAATTTGGATTAATTGAAGTTTGAATTAAATTAGAATCAATCCAAATTTAAATTAATGAAAATCAATTAAATTTTAGAGGTTTTGTAATTTGAATCAATTAATATAAAAAAGGTAACAAATTTAGTAAACTAAAGTTTTGGATTAATAAAAATTGAAATAGATGGAACATTAAATCGATTAAAATTTAATTAGATTCAAATTTGGATATAATAAAGGTTAAAATAAATTAAAATTTTGATGTTTTGTAGTCTGGATCAATTTAGAAATTTGGATTAATTAAAATTTGAATAAATGATTAATGAATTTTGGGATCCAATGAAAATTAAGCAAATAATTTAGATTCATAGAAGTGTATAAAATATGGATTAAAATTCATGTCATGATTGAAATTTTAAGAAATAAAGTGAAGGTCAATTTAAATTTAAATGATATAAATCTATAACCGATAAAATTAAAAGTTAAAACAAATAAAAAGTACGATTTACTGAAATTTAATTAGATTAAAATTTAGGTAATTTGAAATGTGGAAAGATGGAAATTTAAATTAGTTCAAATTTTAATCAATTAGAATTTGAATAGATAATAACAAATTTCAAAATTGAAGTTTGTTTTGAGTGAAAATTGGATTTATTTAAATTTGGATTAATTGAAATTTGAATCCAGTTAAATTAAAATCAATTCAAACTTAAATTAATGAAAATCAATTAAATTTTAGGTTATTTGAAATTTGAATCGATTAATACAAAAAGATAACAGATTTATTAAATTAACGTTTTGGATTAATTGAAATTGAAATGGATTGAACTTTAAATCAATTACAATATAATTACATTCAAATTTGTATATATACCTAATAAATGTTTAAATGAATTAAAATTTTGATGTTTTGTAGTCTGGATCAATAGAAATTTGGCCTGATTAAAGTTTGAATTGATTTAACTTTGGGATTCAATGAAAATGAAGCAGATATAATTTAGATTAATAAAAGTTTATATGGATTAAATTTCATTATTGATTAAAATTGTAGAAAATAACGTGAAGGCCAACTCAAATTTAAATGATATAAATTTATAATCGAGAAATTGTAAACCAATAAAAAGTAAGATTGATTGAAATGTAAATTTTTTCAAATTTGAATCAATTAGAATTTGAATAGATAATAACAAATTTCAAAATTAAAGTTTGTTTTGAGTGAAAATTAGATTTATTTAAATTTTGATTAATTGAATTTGGAATCCAGTTACATTAGAATAAATTTAATTTTGGATTATTAAACTTTAATTTTGAATAGATTGAAGTTCAGATAGATTATAATTATGATACATTAAAGTTAGGTTAATTAATTCATCGATTTAAATTTGGATATATTAAAAATTAGATTAGATGAAAATTGGACAAATTAAGGTTTGGATTAATTAAAATTTAGATTAATTGAACTTTAAAACAATTTAAATTTGGGATTAGATAAAATTTAAGTAAATTAAACATTTGGATCCATTTAAATTGACATTCAATGAAATCCTAATCGATTGAAATTTGGATGAATTAAAATTGAAATAAATTGAAATTTGGATGGATAAAAATGTGAAATCAATTCGAAAATTTTAACTCGTGGTCAAAATCAAATTTGGATGGATGAAAATTTGAAATCAATTCGAAAATTTCAACTCGTGGTCAAAATCAAGTTATAATTAACTCAAGTCTTCTTAAGAATAGAAAAAACTGATTAGCACATCTCTATTAATTACACAATACAGAACTCACTCAAGAATTTTATTTCCCATGCAAAAAAATTGATTTTAAATTAAAATCTTTTACTAACTTAAAAAAATCTAAAAATTGTAAAAAGTAAATCGTAATTTCAAAGAGAAATTCTTTCAAAGAATATTCAAATTTTAGATACCATGACTTTTTTAAAAAAAAGAAAAATTATTTAATGTGAAGAATTATGTTATTATATAATTTGATATTATTCTTACACATGAAAATCTAATTCTTCTTCCAATTCTAAAATTTTCATAATTTAATGAAAAAGAAAATTAGTATTCTAAACCATCGTAAATGTTTCTTTCAACTGTTAAGGAAAAATTATAAACACAAGTTTTATAATTTTCTAGAAAATCAACTTTAAAATAAATGTAGGTAACAATATTAAATACTATAGACAGGAAAAAGAATTACGTTACTAAAAGATCGAATTAAATTGCATTTAAAGCTATTTTTGAAATAATAAATAAAAATAATAATCTATCAGATAAATTTCGAGTTTCGAAGATTCTTTGAAAGTGTATTTTTTGTTTGAACAAAATAGCGGCGATCGGTTTTAGACACAGAGCGACGATGACGACTACGGATGCAGCTTTTGTTTTCTATTAAGAACCTTTTCTCGTCTCACCGATGCCTTTGCGAGGGCAAGTAAACGCCCTGTGTCATTTCCTCGAAGAGACGTCGAAGCGGTGCAATATCGCTTGGAAATAAGGGTGGTCGCCATCGTTTATGAGAACTGGAATCATGGACATGTCCAAATTCCTAAAGTTAAAGACAGCGCAAACAGCCAGAAAAAAGAACGAAGTAACCACTCACTCACAAATTAATCTGCTGATATCTAAATTAATATCATTTTCTAACAATTTACAAGAAATTTCAGTTTTTTTAATAGTTAAAAAAAAACTGTACCTTCTAAGCGATGGAACTGGTTCAGTGTCACTCAGTTCTAAATCACTGTCGATGTGCATTCGCTCGCCCCAAGTAGCTTTCAAGTAGGAGACCCGTCTTGTTGTCCTATCTTCATCACCTTGAAATTTAAAAATTTTAATTATTTTAATTTTTATTTGTAAAAATAATATAAAAATACCATTAAGTCAATATTTTTTTTATAATTGGGGCATTTTAATTCAATCTGTTCCACTTAGAAAAGACGATCGCAAAAAAGGGACTTTTTAAATAAAATTAATTTAATAATAATTAAATTATTGATAATATGGGACGTACTATTTTAAAAGAGAATTTAATGCTCTTTCAATTGGTTTTAAAATTTTTTAAAAATTTTCTTAGTTTCATAAAGAAATTCCTATTTGAAACTTAAAAATCATAATATCTCAAAACACCCTTTCTCAAGTTTTTTTTAAACCTATGGGAAAAGAAAGCTAAGGTTTTATAGTTTCTAATTCCTTTAAATTTATTATGGACAGATTAGAGGATTTATGGATAAAATTTATCTAAGCCCGACTCGATTTTGGTTGTCTTTTGTTTTTAAATTTTGAAAGAAAATACGATTATTTTAAAAAAAAAAACTTTCAGACAAGAATAATTGTTTATTATTTAAGTGGTATAAAATATACTTCAAAGTGATTCTAACAAATGAGTTTCTATATTATTTTTCAAATAAAAAAATAAAATATAAGAAATATATTTTATATTATAGTACATGTACTTTTTCAAAATTTAAAAACAAGAAACAAAGAATTTTGCTTTTAGGTAAATTCAACTTCACTTCAGATTTTTCAAAAACACATATTTTATATCATTTTTATCCATAAATCCTCTAAAAAGATTATCATAAATTCAAAGGAATTAGAAACTTTAAAACCTTAGCTTTCTTTTCACATAGGTTTCAAGAAAATTTGAGGAGTGTTTTGAGATTTAAAAAAAAAAAAAAAAAAAAAAAAAAAAAAAAAAAAAAAACACTTTTTTGCGATAGTTTATTGTAGGTGGAACGGTTTAAAATGAAAATGGTATACTTCAATTTTAAAATTCTGTTTGGAAATAAATAAATACATTTTTTGGATTTGTTTTAAAATAAATAAGTTTAAAATTTTTTTAAATTAGTTTAAAATTTATAATTATATTAAATTTTGGTTCATTTCCATAAAGTAATTATATTAAGCTAAATATTTTAATTAAATTAAAATCAATCAATAACTTATTACAGTGAAACTTACTGATCTGAGCATTCTTCTGTCGTCTAACAACTCCATTACTGTCGGCATCTTCGTTCGAACCTGAAGATAATAAAAAAATGTAATTAAATTATTAAAAAGAGGGAAAGAATAGAAAGACAATAAAACACTGATATTAAAAATGTTAAATAAAAGTCAGACAAAATATCAATGGTTAATTTTTGCACTATTTTCAAATAAAACTCTTGTAACAAAAAATTGGGAATAGTTGTTATTGATAAAGGCCTAAGATTAATTACATTAAATTTAGTAGATTTCTAACTGTAACTGGATCTAGGGCAATGGAATTTTAATAATTTTATTGAATATTTGTGCGGTTATCTCTCGGTTTAACATTCACAATAAATAGAGTATAAAATTCATTAATCAGATTTTAAAAATTGTTCTCTCGATGTCCGAAAAAATGTCAGTTTTTTTTTCGTAACTAATTTCTTATTTCTTTCTAATTTCTTATAAACTTTAGGTATTTTTTTTAAAAAACTCTCTTTGTTTTAAATTTAAATTACTTGTTAAATTGAAATTTAAACTGTCTCTTGGTATCTTTTATTACGAAAAGTGTCTAAATATAATCTTTAAAAAGTATTAAATTTTTGAAATCTCGAACTAATTTTAAAACTGTAGAATAACTTTTTTAAATTATAAATTACTTTCCTAATCTTAAATAAGTATTTCACTTACAATAATTTTATTTCCGATTCAGGAAAATAAAATAAATATCGTTCAGTAAAATTTTTTTTTCTAAATTCATAAAAATATAAAATTTGACTCTGACTGATCAATTTTACACCTTTAATTTTATTGACTTGACAAAATTTCTAGACAAAACATTTTAAAAATTTGGAAGCATCTACAATATTAATAGCACACAAAATAAAAGAAAAATTGAAAAACAACACAATTTAGCACCACTGAAGTATATAATAAAATTGATAAATTGGTTAGTGTAATTAGGTTACTTTCTTAAATTGAAAAGCCGAGAAGACAATGTCAACTACAAAGTTAACGTTTTCAGTCACATCCGAGCAAGTGTAAAATAATGGAAACTAGACCCTGACCTAAATTTTTCATGACCTCGAAATTATCCAAATCAGGCTGCATGGATTCATTCTGATCGTAGTGACCATTGTAACATTTATCAGGATTTTCTAGAGGGCGGAGGGGATTGAGAATTGCCAGTTTATTCGGCCTGACTGGCGTGGGTGGACTAACTGTTACCACTGGGGTCGATCGTGAAATTTCAAAATCAGGAATGACGTCTGGAATTGATAAAGGAGGGAAAGGAAATTTCGTGCTTTCGGACTCTGAAGACTTCATCTTAAAAGCTGCACTCTGTCGACGATCTAATTGTCATAAAGTTTGGAGAAAAAAAAAAGTTTAACATCAAACTTGCCGTCGGGAACAAAACAGGTAAAAACTGATCAGGATGTCCACCAAATCTTTGTTTTAAAAATCCCCTGACGAAAGTAATCTTTTTCTGACTTTTTACAAGTGTTCTTTTGCAATAAGGTAGTAAAATAAAGGCAAAAAAAATTTCACGGATTTGTTTTTCAACAATTAATAACCTTAAGCTATATAATATTTAAAAACACGAAATTAAAAAGAATCATTAAGAAGAGCGATTTGAAAAGAAAAAAAAAACTTTAAAAATAAGAAAAAGTGAGAAAATTCAATGAAAAGTAGAGTAAAGAAATTGAAAATAACAGAGAAAATGTTTTAAAAAAGTTTTTAAATTATAAAAAAATAAGACACAGTTTTAAAACTTTATAAATGAGAGGAAGAGTGAGAAAATTGGTGAAATTATTAAAAAATGGTAGAATATAATATAATATAAAATAAATAATAAAAAGAGGTCAAATAATTTTTATTATTATTACCTAATTATTAATTCACGATATATAAGGTGAAACCTTTTGTTTTTAACTTTTAAATAAAATAAAAAAATAAAAGTACTACAAAAGAAACGAAGAAATTGTTTAAATTGAAATAAAAATTTGTTTACAAATAAAAATGTTTAAAAATTATTCATAAATGAGAAATTTAAAAAAATCCAACGATGACTTTCAAATAACAAAAAAGAAAAAAATTCTACAATATTTCAAAATAAATCTTTAAAAACTAAATTGAAAAACAAAAAAATATTTAAAATTAAAAAATAAATACAAAAAAAATTCCAAAATGTTATAAATGTATGAAAAAGTAAGAAAATTGGAGGAAACTGAGTAAAAATTTTAAAAATATAAAAAAATAAGTAAGAAATGTATAAAAAACTTAAACGAATTCGTCAAAAGCAGGATAATTTTTTCCAAAAGTAAGCAAATTAGAAAAGCATTATGAAATAAGCTTTGAAAAAATGAAAAGAAAAATTGGAAATATAAAATTGAGCTCATTTATGTAAATAAATAAATAAAATTTATGAAAAAATCCGAAAAACGATTTACAAACGAGAAATAGGAAATTTGGAAAAATTATTAAAAATAATTTGAGCGAATGCAAAAATAACGAACTCAGGAAAAATCTACTAAAGAGTAAAAAAATGTAAAAAAAGATAAGTTAAACGCCAAAAAAAAAGAAAAAAAGAAATTCTTTAAAAATCAAAATAGTGAAGGAATCTTTTTTAAAGGCTGAAATTAAAAATAAGAAAGATTTTGAAAATTTTAAAAGAGCTTTAAAACATACGAAAAAATAATGAAACATTAAAAAATATAAGAATAAATTCTAAAATGTTCACAAAAAAAAATCAATCGTGCAATATCTACTAGACGAAAAAATAATATAAAAAACATTTTTAAAATGCAGCAATTAAAAATGACAAGAAAGAAGAAAACTGAAAAACGTAAAAAACAAAAAGTATTTTAAGTAAGTAAAAAACAAAAAATGTCTTCAAATTTTACCGAAACATTTCAAATTATAAAAATAAATGTAAAAATCAATAAATAAGGTGAAAATTTTTCTATTTGTAATAAAAACAAAAATACTTCTTCTATGAGGAAGCAATTCTATGAATAAACTAAAAAATTTTATGCAGAATTGAAAAAAGTACAGAAAATTTATAAACAAAAAAGGGAAAATATTTTAAAATGAGAATAATTCAATAGTGATGGAAAAAATAGAAAAAAATTAGAAATTAATATTTTAAGGAGGTTCTCTCGATTGACAAAACTTCAAACTAAAAAGTGGTTTTTCACAACAAATAAAAATATTAATAAAATTAATTTCATTGAATTTTAAAAGATCCAATTATACATTTTTCAGAAGAAATTAAATTGAGTCAAAATTAGTTGTGAAATAATAATTATTTAATTATTATTTCATAATTATTTATTATTTCATCCTATTTCTACAAATAACAGCTCATTTTTCTCTTTGAAACATTTGTTATAATTAAATTTATTACATTTTGTTAAATAATAATATTTTATTTAAAACAATCAAATTTTATTTGTTTAATAAATTTTCAATAAAATATTTTTAAAATTCTATTCACATAAATAATAAATAAATAAATAAAATTGTAGAGAAAGAGCCAAACAGCAAAATAAACAATTATTTGTCAAAATTTGTAAAATTACAAATGTTCACTAAATTCAAATAAAACACAAAATATTAAATAATTATTATTTGGCAACAAATTTTCAGCTCAACGTAATTTATTCTGATATAAATGTACAACTGGCTCTTTCTAAATTTGATAAAATAAATTTTAATAATATTTTTACTTCGTGTGAAGAACCACTTTTTAATTTGAGGTTATGTTAATAGAGAGAGCCTCCTTAAAAAAAATTAATGATAAAAAACAATTAAAACAGATTTTTTGAAAGGTAAAAACTTTTTAAAAAATAGAAAAGTGTTGATAAAATTAGAAAAAAATTTCCTAGTATATTAAATTATTAAAGAATACATAACAGAAATTGGAATTTTCAAGATGTTTTTACGAATTTTCGGGACTGTTTCCAAATTCCTGACTTTCTGAACTTTTTCAAACTCCCTGACTTTCCCTGATTTTTTCAGACTGGTGGACGCCCTACTGATCATTTTTGGTTAATAATCAATCAATTTCTTCTGTAAATATTTCTTGTTTTTAGTAGTACGTTTTAAATTATTTTAATTCATTCTGATCGTTTATCGTTTATTTGTTTAATTTCTGAAAAGTTCTGAAACTGAAAGTATTCAGGTAAAAACTAACCGTTTTGAGATCTGATTGCTTTTAAATAGCTGTCTTGTCTTTTCGCTTTGTTGTGATTCTCTTCTAAATTTTCTTCCGATTCAGTTTGCCAAGTATGTCTGGCATTCCTTCCGGAAGGATCGATCATGGCTCCCCATGAATCGGCGCTGTTGCTTCGAGCTCTTAATCGTACTGGTTCCATTTCCGTGGGTGGTTCTGTCGACGAAGGTAAGATTTTATTATTTTTCTTTATTTTCAGAGTAAAAGAGCAATATCATCATCATTATTAATCATCATCATCATCATCATCATCATCATCATCATCATCATCATCAAATCAGGCAATATTCACAGCTTTTTGTACAAATGCAACAGGCATTCGCAAATTGTACGATTTAGGTAGAAAATAAGACACGAACCAGAGATATCAATTAGTCGTCATTTCATTACTCGAATATTAATCATTTAATTTAAATACAAAGTTTATAATACCGTCCAGTAATATTAGAAATAGAATTATCCAAAAATGTGTTGAAGAATAAAATTTTAGAATTTTTATGCTAATCGATTGTTTCTTGGTTCAAAGTAAAAAAATTAAAACCAAGTTCTTTCGACAGTTTTCAATTTAATTGAGATTAATTATTAAAATTTAAATTAAATGGAATATAAATTAAAGTTTAAATGGATGATTCTGAATTTTAATAAAAATACTTTTTAAAATTAATCAATTTTAAACCATAATACTAATAAGTTTCGGCATAATACTGGACAGTAATTTATGTTAAAAATTTTATAAGAACGCCGATCCATTTCAAAAATTAGATTTTTCATTATTATTGTTACTGTTATTATAATCATTATTAATCATTATTATATTATTATATTATAAATCATTATTATTATTATAATCATTGCTATTTCTAATATTGTTAATAAGTTATTAATATTACTAATATTATATTAATATTTTATTATCATCATTATTACGAATATTCTTTAATCATCAAATATCAAACGATAATTTCTCCGTTTGAAATTATTCTAAAATATTCCCCTAAAATTTACGAATTAAAAAAAAATGTTCTTGAACATGCATCAAGATTGGAGTTTGTCAGTCATTTTTCTTGACTTCATTGAAAAAATATTGTCACAACGATCGCAACTCTCATTACATATTTTCAGATCATTTCGATAACACAAATCGAGAAATACAAAGCTTATTTTACAGCGAATCACGAAGACAACATCTATCAAACCAATGGAAAAATACACCAATCTCAAGAAAAACGAAAGAAAGAAAGAAAGAAGAGAGAGAGAGAGAGAGAGAGAGAGAGAGAGATTTGTTAATAATCAGGAAAATAATACTTGGAAGTGTTATTATAAAATTGGATAAATACCAGAGGAACCATGCAAAAAACCACAGGTACGGTTTTAAAAAGAAAATTTCTCAAAAACGATTCCTCTTTATAACTGATAAAGAGTCAAGAGGTTTTTGTCCAAAAATTGTACTCAAGAAAAGGAAATTGAAAAATAGAAAAGGTCAATAGGTATTTTTCATCAGTTTTAGAAGACTCCCTTCTACCTTTTTGTATCCTATACTCAGACGGAGGTTCACAATGGATGTACTTGCTGCCTATTGGTATGATTCTGTTCCCGGATAATCCATAACCTAGATGATAATTATTTTATAATCCAAACTAATGATAATTTTATTTGTGATTAATTTTATTACATAAATAGTAGTATCTAGATTTAATTGTAAAATGATGTCAAATTTTGAAATTATCAACAGTTACAACGACGAGAAACACATATTTTTTGAAAAACAG
Source organism: Ganaspis brasiliensis (assembly GCA_037103525.1). Taxonomy (NCBI): domain Eukaryota; kingdom Metazoa; phylum Arthropoda; class Insecta; order Hymenoptera; family Figitidae; genus Ganaspis; species Ganaspis brasiliensis. The sequence continues at coordinate 1,359,601 of JAZKLR010000563.1, forward strand.
TTTTCAGTGATTTTGTATTAAGTTCCTTAAACTTTACAAATAATTCAACCAAATCGTAAAATTCGATACTCAAAAATAATAAATAATCTTGTTAAAAAAACCAAAAAATTTACATTGCTAACAAAAAAAAAAAAAAATATTTACAGAGTTAAGGTATGTATATTGTTTAGAAAAATACAATTTTTGTTTTAAAAAAAAATTATTATCATACAATTAAATAACTTTTTGCGAGTTTCAAGAAATTGAAAAATTAACAACAGAAAAGCTGTTCGCCATTTTGCATTACAAATATTAAAAATAATTTTTCTTTAGACTTTTTGACACTACTTTATAAGGAATTTAGTAGTTTTTCAGACGGTCGCAAAATATTGAATTTTTTCAAAAACCTTTTATTGCGAACGTATCTTTTTTTAATGCGTTGCCAAAAATCATATTAAAAAAATTTCTGCTGTATTATTTTTAATTGTTGGATTTTTTTATTAGAGACTTCATAAAAAGCAAATAATTTCACATTATAAATAATAGGTTTGAAACTTCTTTTGATTCTGTTGTATATAAAATAAAATTACTGAAAATTGTTAAGAAAATGAGTTTTCTAAACATTAATTCATATATTTCATTAAAACAAAATAAGGACAACGGTAGCTTTTCCCCTTATTAAAATCAGGATAATTAAAATATTAATTAATTAAAATATAAATCAATTAAAATTTAGACAAACCGAAATTTGTTAAAACAGAAGCTAGGGATTATTTAAAATCATAATGATTATAAATTGAAGTTGATTCAAATTTGGATGAATTAAATTTATGACTAATTGAATTTTTGATCAATAAAAGTTTAAGAAGAAATCAAACAACCGGAAAAAAAATCTAGCGTCATATCTTCATATATAGTTTAAATAAAAAAAAACTATTTAAATTTTAAAAGCGTTTTGAAGTTAAAGGATTATATTAATAGATTATATTCGTATTAAATTATATTCAAAACCTCAAAATTTTAGGAGGTTCCACAAAAAAGTAAGAAGCTCCGAAAAATAGTGAAACTTTTTACAAATAATAATTTTTCAAATTAAATATCTAACTCTATATTATATAGAGTTAGATTGATTTTGTTTTCCCATTTTTTGATTTCTCCTTAAACTTTTATTGGTAAAAGATTCAACTAGTTTGACGCCTCACGTTAATAAAATACTTATTTAATTGTCAAAAATATATAATTCTAAATCAAACGTCAGTTCAATATGAAGCTAGTTCATGGTCCGTGTAATATGATTCCTATTCAATGTTCAGAATAATATAATGCTAACTCAAAATTTCGTTTAAGATAATTAAAATTCAAGTTTACGTAAAATAAGTGAAAATAAAATAAATAAACTAACTTGTTTTTCAATCTTTTAATTAAAAATATCAACATTTTAGACAGATCTTAGTATAATTAATTCTAGATTATTATAACTATTTTAAATGCTTGACATTGAAAATATAATTTTTAGTAATTCTTTCTAAATGATAAACAAATATTCAAGTTTAATAATAAATTGTATTAATTAAAAAAATTATATTTTAAATATTAAGCATTTAAAATACTTATAACCTAGAATAATAATACTAAGAAATATCTAAATTGTTAATATTTTTAATTAAATGATTTAAAAATTAGTTAAGTTGGTTTTTAATTTTAAGTTTAAAAAGTTTAAGATAAAATTTAAAATTATTTGTTTTTATTTTTACATCTAAAGACGAAAAAGCGAGAAATAATATCGTGATGTAATGAGCGTTTTATTATTAATTGTACTTGAACTTGAATTTAAATTATATTGAATTATAACATTATGATATCAAACACTCACAATGTTTATAATAATCTTAAATAATAATAATGAAGATTTGTAACTCCTAATATTTTAGGTTAAAATATTAAAAAATTAGTAAGCTTTGTTTTAAATCTTGAATTAAATTAAATCTAGTGAAAGAATAGTAGAAGTTTAAGAACTTATTTTTATGTAATTTATGGTTTATAATGAGAAATATCATTTATTAAATTATTTATAATAGGGAAATTTAAATTATTTTTACATCTGAAGATGAAAACGAGTTATATAATATCATAATTAAATTATGTATTTACTGTATTTAAACTTGAATTTTAGTTATATTAAAAGCAACTTTGAGTTAGCATTATATTATTCTGAACATTGAATAAGAATCATATTTTACGGAAAACAAATTCACTTCATATTGAACTGTGTTCTGAGTTAGAATTATATATTTTTGACTATTGAATAAGCATTTTATCAACGGGAGGCGTCAAGTTGAGAAAAACTTGCAAGATTCGAAAAAATCGCTAAAATCATTAATAAATTTCAAGAAAATGACATCATTTCTGCAAGAAAAGATAAACAATCATTACCTCCATCAAGTGACTTGCTCTCCCTTCCAGTGGTCAATCGTCTCGTATCTTGAGATTCAGCCTTGGATTCAAATTCTCGTTTCCTCACGGCAACATTCGGAACACTTCTTTTATTTGACAACCTTGACAATTCACTTTTATAAAGATTGGTTCGATCGCTGGTGGGTTCATCGTCATCACTCATCAACTTGCCTGACTCGAATTGTTTCGCTCGTCTAGAGACGATTTGAAGTCCCTGCGGAGGAACGGGGAATTTGTCATTTCCTTTTTTATCAAGTCCCGGAGACGAGGGAAGCGAAGACGTTCCATTTCGTGCTTCCTGATTCTGTTGAATGGCGCTCGCGACATTTTCATGAATTCTGGTTAAAGTAGTAATAAAGGCATTTTTATTCGACGGACTATTCCTGCTTGGTGTCGAATTAGAGTTCATTTTCACCTGTTCGCCATTTTTCGAGGCGTGATTTTCCTTTGACGCACTATTATCATAAGGAATCGCGTAAAAACGATCTCTAGAATCCCAATTGCTGTCAATCGGTTCATTTCGTAATCGAGACGAATTTGCATTGTACTCGAGCTCAGAATCTGTAGAATTCTGAACTCTGTGAAGAGTCTGATTAGAGGGTCTGAGAGGTTTGAGTCTGTCTTCGAGATAAGCGACGGGCCTTTGCCGAGAAAGTTGCTGATGTTGTTGAAATTGTTGCTGAAATTCACCAGGAGGCCAAACCTGTCTCTGCAATTTTTGCGGTCTCGCGTAAAATTCTCTCTGAATAACACTCTGACTTTGTAGAGGACCGGTTGGATTATCTGTGGAGAGATAGCCAATCGGTTGACTCGGTCTGCGTAAAAATTCTTCCTTTTGTTCGACACTCTTCTTCAGTCGATTCATAATGTATGAATTGTCGAAACCTTCATTTCCGGTGAGTGTCGAGTTGGAGTCAAAAGAAGAGAGACTGCTGTCTTTGCTTGCTGGCGATGAGTCTCTACGTGAACTCATACTCAGACGGGAGTCAAAAGTGTTAGAACTTCCGTAAATTGCCATGTCGGATTCACTCATTGGACCACTTCCCTCACTTGCACGACGTGTTACAACCCTTTTTCCCCCTCGGTACACTTGAGGTTCAGGGCGAGAAACTGGAAAGCAACGATCCAAGGATTCGGAGAATGTTCCAGAGTCAGGATTCACTAGTTCGTAGATTGGATCCTTAATTCTATCGTAGATACGATCGCTGCTCGTTCGAGAGTAAATTGATTCCGGTCGCGTTCTGTCGTACAGATCGTACCTGAAAGCAATCGAATAAAAAATATTTATTATTCAAACTGAAAATTAAAATTGTTAAATTATAATTTTACTTCTGAATATTCAAATGAACGATATTTCTATTTTATTATGGGATATTCGAAAAATAATCGTCTAGACTCGATTGATTAGTAATTTTTAATAAATCTAGAATCTTTCTATAATAATAATCCACAAGATTATCATAACTTCCTATGTTATTTGCATAAAAAAAACTACTAAATTAAATTTTTTTAAACGAATGTTGTATTTTAAATCTCAAAATGCTTCTTTTTTATTACATGAACAAATTATTAAACTTATTTAATTTATAATTAAAATTAGTAATAAAGAAGATCAATTAAAATTAGTGTGTACTTTGATAAGAATCAATTTAACTGTATTGACAATAAACAAATTAATTAAAATGTAGTTTACTCTAAAATATTCAACTGAAATTTCGGTACACTAAAATTTTTAGTAAATTAAAATTTAATTCTATCAATATAAAAATTACTTGAAATTTTCATGTGTAAAAGATTAAATTAATTAATACTTAGATCATTAGAAACTGAGAGTTTTAAAATTTCGAAATAATTATTTTTAATGGAAATCTAAATTAGTAGTTAAGAATCAATAAAAGTAAATCAGTCCAAAGTTAGAAAATAATAATTTAGACTATAATTTGAATCAATGAAAATTGGGTCTTGTGGAATTTGAAATTAAGTGAAATTTATATTTAAAAACAAAAATTGAAATAGTGAAAAGTTCAAATGTTTAGTTATTAATATTCAGAATAATAAAAACGCAAGGATTGATTAAAATTTAGATAACTTAAAACCTTATAACCAATCAAAAATTAGATGAATTCAAACTTCAACAAATTAAAACTTAAATATTTATAGGTGATTCTCCAGAAATATTCCTTTTTGTTCATCGGAAATGAAAAATATAGATATTTTATGATCTCTAAAATTTATAAATATATTAAGCATTAAAAGATTTAACACCTCTATATCTTTTTTACGTCCTGAAAGAGTTGTTAGTTGTCTTTAAAAATCCATTGAAAATTTTTAAAAATGTTCTAAAATAACAAAGTGGCGGCCGTTTTACTAAAAAATTTTGAATTGCAATTACTCACAAATCTCACCGTTTTTTTGGTTCAAATTTTTTTTTGAAATTTTCGTCATAGTAAAGATTATTTTCTTTAAGAATTTAACTTGGGTCCGATTTTGGTAGAAGAGAAAAACAATTATTTTTTATTTTTTTAAATAAATATGACAAATAATAGTTCATCTTACTTGTTGAGACATTTTCTACAATTTTATTGGTTGGATTTTTTAAAATATTATATTCAAAAGTTATTGAATAAATAAGATTTGATTTAAATATATTTTTAAACAAAATGTTATTTAACAAATTTCAAAAAATAAAATTGTAAATAATGTTTTAAAGAGAAAAATCAGCTATTATTTGTCAAGATTGGATAAAAATTATATATTTCGACTAGATTCAAAGAAAAAACATGAATTTTTAAATAACTATTATTTGACAACAAACTTTAACCCAACTTAATTTTTTCTGAGAAATGTGAAACTTGATATTTCAAAATTTGGTGAAATTAATGTTAATAATATTTTTATTTAGCTAAAAAAATACTTTCTAATTTGAATATTTTAATGAAAAGAGTTTAAAAATATATTTAAAAAATGCAATTAAACTAAAAATGTGAAATGTTTGAAGTATAAAAGCATATTGTGATAAATTACACGTTTTCTAACAATTATTTGCATATTTGCATCAAAAACACAGCAAAATTTTCTAAAAACAAGCTTTTAATTGAATTTCAACGGTTGAAAAAACGAGAAATAGAGAAAAATATCAAAAGAAACTTTTTTTATATTTTTTAAAGAGGAACAACTTTTATTTGGGAAATTTTTTGATATCTAGTGTATTTTTTGAGAAAAATGAAATTTTCCTTTAAAAAAATAAAAAATATTTTTTTTCTCTTCTACCAAAATCGGGCACAAGTTTTATTCTTATGGAAAATAATCTTTATTATGATGAAAATTTCCAAAATAGATTTTAACCAAAAAAACGTAGGGGTTTTTGAGTAATTTCAATTCAGAATTTTTTAGTGAAACGGCCGCCATTTTGTTATTTTAGAACATTTTTAAAAAATTTTAATGGATTTTTAAAGAGGACTAACAATTCTTTCAGGCCGTAAAAAAAGAATAAGATATCCCAATTACTTAAAAAGTTATTACTCTTACAAGGTTTTCTTTTCGTAAATTTTAAATAAACGAGAATTCCGTCTTTAAAAATGAAAATCTTTATAACTCCAATCCTCTATGCTAACTTACGTAGGCGGCCACCTGGTTAAACAAATTTCTTATGCAAGATATAATTTTTATTTTTACTCAATAAATTTTGGAAATTTTCACGCTATGTAAAAAAACACCAAACATTTATTTATTAAGAAGGAATCGGACGAACAATCGGAACAAAAGTTAGTCCAAATGAATAATTTTGATTTTTGATATAGAAGGCTCATAAGTTAATGAAATTTGTTTCAGTGAAAGTGTGGACACTTGTATTTTTTACTAAATGAACCATTAAAAATTGCAATTTGATGAAAATTAAAAAAAAATTGACGTTGAAAACGATTATTCAATTTGGGTTAATTTGCACCTCAAATTGAATAATCGTTTTCAACGTCAATTTTTTTTTAATTTTCATCAAATTGCAATTTTTAAGGGTTTATTTAGTAAAAAATACAAGTGTCCACACTTTCACTGAAAAAAATTTCATTAACTTATGCGCCTTCTATATCAAAAATCAAAATTATTCATTTGGACTAACTTTTGTTCCGATTGTTTGTCCAATTCCTCCTTAAACAATTTTTTTAAAATTAATTTCATTATACAGGCATCACAGTACCCTTTATCTTCAAAAAATAATTGACAATTGAAAACAAAAATCGAAAAATAGCTAGATTAATACACAGCCAAACAAAATAATTGATAAAACTAAAGAATAATTATAAAATTTTAAGAGAATAATTGAAAATTGAAAAAATTGTAGGAAATTATTGAAAATTGCGAAAAATAATTATTAATTGAATGAAATAATTGAAAAATAACGAGAATAATGAAAAATTGAAGAAAATATTAAAAAATTAACGAAAATAATTCACAATTAAAAACAAAATTTTTAAAAATGTCAAGACTAGATAATAGAAAAAAATAATTCAAAAAAATGAACAAGAATTAAATTTAAACAAAATAATTCCAAATTGAAAAATTAAGAAAATTACAGGAATAATTGTTAAGAATAATTGCACATTTAACAACTGGATTGAAAATATAAATAAATAATTACCATTGAACAGAATAATTGAAAGTTGAAAATTGAAAAAAATCATTAAAAATTGAAAAATGGAATTGAAATTTAAAGAATAAAATTGATCGAGGCGGGTTCCATTTCAAATCAGGCAGGATGTCCACTTGTGATCACAGAATGTGATGAGGATAAAATATGTTGATTTTGAATGGAAATTAGGTGATACGTATTTTTGCGAATTGCGAAAAAAAAATTTTCCTTGAAGTTATGAGCATTTGAATTTTGAAGACTTTTCAGTAAAAAAACTCAATTTTTTTCTTTAAATGTTCATATTTCTTGATCTAATTAAGATATTTAGGTTTTCTTTCCAGATTCTGATAGGGTTTTTCAATCTCTTTCAATATCCATAAGAAAATTTTTAAAAACATTAAAAATTGACCAACTGACAATGGTTTTTTTAAAATATTAAAAAGTCGTTTATCTCGGAAAACCCACACTTATATTTTTTGCTGATTTTTTTTTTAACTTTGTCTTATTATAAGGAATATATACTGTGAAAATTACATTGGCTAAACAATTTTTATAATAACTGAAAATTAAAAAAAAAAAAAATTTGTAAACGATTGTAAAATCCTGTTTGAAAGAAAAGTAGAATTATATTTACCTAAAACATTTTATATTTCGCTTACTTTTTTAACTGTGATGTAAAGAATTAAGTTTTTTTTCACAAGTCTATTGAAACCCAGTCGTGTTTAACAGTTCTAGCCATATAACAAGTAGTTCTTTTTGGGGATCTTGTACCTTCATTGTCATTTTTTATTTTCTACCTGACATTTTTAAAAACGAGCGATTGGCTGAACCTCTTCCACTGTGGAAATTGAATTGGATAATAATTTTTGCATTAACTAAAAATTATAATTTTTTTTTTTTAAATAAATGTAAAATATGATTGAAACAAAAGTATGTAAAACTTTATTTAAAGGCATGTCATGGAGTATAATGCCACTGATATAGGCAAAAATTGTCTGTAAACTGTCTTATAAAATAACAAATATTTTGAAGCCAAACGTTGTAAAATTACTTAAAATATCATTAGAATGGTCTGTCTGGCCCAAATTTGGTTGAATTGTGCTTTAAAATTTGCTTTTTAAAAAATTCTTTGATTTTTGGAAATTTTTCAGACTTGTGGAAAAAAACTTAATTCTTTACATCATAGTTGAAAAAGTAAGTAAAATATAAAATGTTTTAAGTAAATAAAATTCTGCTTTTCTTTCAAACAGATTTTACAATCATAAGTAGGATGAATTAACCAAGTGATAAATTCAAATTATCAAGATTTTACAATCGTTTAAAAAATTTTTTTTTTTTAATTTTTAGTTATTATAAAAATTGTTTAGCCAATGTAATTTTCACAGTATATATTCCTTATAATAAGACAAAGTTAAAAAAAAATCAGCAAAAAATATAAGTATGGGTTTTCCGAGATAAACGACTTTTTAATATTTAAAAAAAACCATTGTCAGTTGGTCAATTTTTAATGTTTTTAAAATTTTCTTATGGATATTGAAAGAGATTGAAAAACCCTATCAGAATCTGGAAAGAAAACCTAAATATCTTAATTAGATCAAGAAATATGAACATTTAAAGAAAAAAATTGAGTTTTTTTACTGAAAAGTCTTCAAAATTCAAATGCTCATAACTTCAAGGAAAATTTTTTTTTCGCAATTCGCAAAAATACGTATCACCTAATTTCCATTCAAAATCAACATATTTCATCCTCATCACATTCTGTGATCACAAGTGGACATCCTGCCTGATTTGAAATGGAACCCGCCGAGAATTGAAAAAAGTAATTAAAAAAGCCGAGAATTATTGAATGCATTAGAAAGTAATTAAAAACTAAAAAATGGAATAGAAATTTGAAAAAAATCGAAAATTAAAGAAATAATTGAACAATTAAATTTAAAATTAAAGAAAGTTATTAATAATAAAAATAAAAAAATTGAAAAAAGGCAAGAATTTTTTTAATACCTAATGAAGAAATTAATTGAAAATTGAAAAGAGAAAATAAACTTTAAAGAAGATAATTCAGAATTGGGAAAAAAATTAAACATTGAATCTGAATTTTATGAACATACATTTCCACAAGAATTTAACTTGCGCCTGATTTTGGTAGAAGCGAAGAATTTACTTTTTTCACAATTGAAACAAAATTGCTTCTTGTTCTTTTAAAGGAAAATTAAATTTTTTCAAAAAATACACTAGATGTCAAACAATTTTACAGTGTTCCGTCTTTAAAAATTAAAATCTTTATAACTCTATGGAATTTTTTTTTAACTAAACAAAAAAATACGTGTCGTCTAAAATTCTTTAAAAATCAACTTTTTGGAGATAAAATTGATTTTCAGTTCCGACCATGTCCAGCCTGCCTGATTTGAAATGAATTTGGTCTACACAAAATAGGGGGAACGAGTAGAAAAAAGGGTAATTTTTAAAATAGGGGGATTATTTCTCAAGTGTCACAGGTCCGAAAAGCAAGTATATTCTATCGGGCTGAAACTTGGACAAAATGTTGTCCTATTGAATAGTAATGAATAAAAAAAAAATCTTGACTATAGAACAAATATTAAGATTGGGGGAGGGGATGAAATTTTTGATTTTTTTAAAAAACTGTTTACTTTGATAAAATTTTGTTCTTATAATTTAAATTGAAAAAATTCTTGTAATATCAGTTTTGATAGATTTTTTCACGCTCTTTCGATTAGTCATATTGTTTTTTACGAGAAAAAATTTTTTGATCCCTAAAAATGGAAAATAAAAATAAAAATGACTTTTTCTTCAAAAAGGACAATTTTTAATTTTTTTTTTATTTTTTTAAATGAAAGCCCTACTTTTTTCCTATAAAAAATATTTGGAGTAAAATGTTGGATGAGAACTCCTAATCATCGAAAATAAATGTTGAATAGAACCTAACGCCTGTGACGCTCGCTGCCACTAGCACACACTGTGGCCAAAAGCACTATTTTTGATAAAAATCAGCCGACAACTCAAAAATGAACCGATTTTAATTATTTTTTTTTAAATACTCAAGAATGTTTGTACTATAATGCTTAACTGCTACAAAATCAAGATTTTTTTTATAAACTAAAATAAATGTTAATAACTTTTAAAAAGTAAAAAATTGATTTTTGAGAAAGTGATTTCCAGATACTTTGATGCAAGAAACTATATAAACTTATATATTTTACACACAAATTTTGTCTAAAATATTGTTAAATGGTTCCAGTTATAACACAACAATTTTTAATTTGTTTAAACAACCTTAGTTAACAAATAAATAACTTCCAAACTTTTCCTACCTTAGACTTCGTTTCTTTTGTAAAACTAATTAATTACTATTGGCCTAGAGTTTTAATACAGTTGGGGATAATTTCTAACAATTTTCAAATTGTTTAAACAATCTTAGTTAACAAATAAATTACTTTTAAAGTTTTCTTTATTTAAATCTTGTTTTTTTGTGAAATTAATTAATTACTATTGGTCTAATATTCTAATACAGTTCAGGTTGTTTATTATCAATTTTTAAATTGTTTAAACAATCTTAGTTAACAAGTAAATTACTTTGAAAGTTTTCTTTACTTAGATTTCGTTTGTTTTGCAAATTTAACTGATAACTTTTGGCCTTGATTTATCATAGAGTTTAAGATGTTCAGTAATAATTATTATATTGTTTAAACAATATCTTAGTTCACAAATAAATTACTTGGAAAGTTGTCCTCACTTAGATTTCGTTTTTTTTTTTAAATTTAACTGATAACTATTGGCCTAGATTTATAAGAAAATTTTCAAAGTAATTTACTTATTAACTAAGATTGTTTAAACAATTTAAAAATTGATAATAAACAACCTGAACTGTATTAGAATATTAGACCAATAGTATTTAATTAATTTCACAAAAAAACAAGATCTAAATAAAGAAAACTTTAAAAGTAATTTATTTGTTAACTAAGATTGTTTAAACAATTTAAAAATTGTTAGAAATTATCCCCAACTGTATTAGAACTCTAGGCCAATAGTAATTAATTAGTTTTACAAAAGAAACGAAGTCTAAGGTAGGAAAAGTTTGGAAGTTATTTATTTGTTAACTAAGGTTGTTTAAACAAATTAAAAATTGTTGTGTTATAACTGGAACCATTTAACAATATTTTAGACAAAATTTGTGTGTAAAATATATAAGTTTATATAGTTTTTTGCATCAAAGTATCTGGAAATCACTTTCTCAAAAATCAATTTTTTACTTTTTAAAAGTTATTAACATTTATTTTAGTTTATAAAAAAAATCTTGATTTTGTAGCAGTTAAGCATTATAGTACAAACATTCTTGAGTATTTAAAAAAAAATAATTAAAATCGGTTCATTTTTGAGTTGTCGGCTGATTTTTATCAAAAATAGTGCTTTTGGCCACAGTGTGTGCTAGTGGCAGCGAGCGTCACAGGCGTTAGGTTCTATTCAACATTTATTTTCGATGATTAGGAGTTCTCATCCAACATTTTACTCCAAATATTTTTTATAGGAAAAAAGTAGGGCTTTCATTTAAAAAAATAAAAAAAAAATTGTCCTTTTTGAAGAAAAAGTCATTTTTATTTTCCATTTTTAGGGATCAAAAAATTTTTTCTCGTAAAAAACAATATGACCAATCGAAAGAGCGTGAAAAAATCTATCAAAACTGATATTACAAGAATTTTTTCAATTTAAATTATAAGAACAAAAATTTTATCAAATTAAACAGTTTTTTAAAAAAATCAAAAATTTCATCCCCTCCCCCAATCTTAATATTTCTTCTATAGTCAAGATTTTTTTTTTTATTCATTACTATTCAATAGGACAACATTTTGTCCAAGTTTCAGCCCGATAGAATAAACTTGCTTTTCGGACCTGTGACACTTGTGTCACGTCCTCGTGACGTATTATGTTTAAAATCTGACTCATTATAGAAATATTATACTTAACACTTAAATACGTTTAAAGTTAATATTGTAACTTTCGTGGAAAAATATACGCACGCTGTGTTTTGTGAAAAACCTACATGAATTTCGGGTACAAAGTTTTAAGTTCAATACCTGTGAGTTAGCTAGCTATTTGACGAAACCAAGAATACTTCCGAAGGGGTGAACTTCCACTTTTCTCTGAGGGAACAAACCCTCGGGATTTTAAGCTATTACTTCACCGTTTCTATGCCAACGAAACCACTGGCTACCACTTTTTGACTAGTGTTTTTTGACTATAAAAAGGGTTCCTCAAGCTTGGAAGTTCAGTTCTCAATTCGCTACGGTCAGCTCTAGTTCTCGATTCGCGACAATCAGCTCTGGTTCCAAGTTCCTACCTGTGAAGTGTTGTTTGCCAGTATTGGCCCGCGACTTTGTAATACGTGTAAAATCAAGTTTGAACGTGGAACCTTACACTACGTAAAAATTATTAGGACAGAATTCGAACGAGTATTGTCGCAATCTTTTAACAATATCCGAAAATAAATTGTATTGTTGTTAAATAAATAATGTTGTCAAAGTGTAAGTGAACTGTGTGTTGAGAACTCCCGGCATAGCTTGTCGGTACAAATAACTGTAAACGCTTCCGAGACATTTTTGATAAATCCATTCCTAAATTTAATCCTTTTTCTTGAAATTCCAAAATCTCAATCCTTTGCTCTCCAAATCTAATAACCCTCTAAATAAATCCATTAACAATAAATCCCAACCCTTGCTTCAGAAAATTAAGAGTTGTTAATCGCCAGAAACTCACAATTGAACAATTCTATCCGGAATTACCATTTCATCTAATTATCTGGAAGGACTCTCATCCACTTGCGTAAAATTGGGATTGCTACGGAAACATAAAATACAACCTGACACCATCACAGAACCAGCCTTCTGTTCGACCCAAGTATCTTTCCGTACTTGCCTGGACCTTTTGCTCCTGCCGTCAACGCATTGTCAAGGAAGACTGCAGGTCATAAATCTCTCATTGGGTCCAACTTTGATCCCGCAACGGATATTTGAGGGACCAGGGTCAACCACTGTTTTTTATAGTGAGGGTAAGAATCTATGTTTTGAGTATTTTTGTAAAAGTCCCTTATCCTGTCTAATAAATTGTGATTGTTACAGTGTATGACGATTGCAACCAGGATACAGATAGACAAGGGATTCTTCCTCTCATCTTCCTCTAGTTACTCTCATAAATGTATTGGATAAAATAAATGTTTAAATTTGTACAATCTATCAGTTGCTTATTGTTCAGTGGACTTTCTTTTCCCTGTTCCCTTAGTTCAAAGCTTTCCAGCTTTGCAAATAAATCAGGGAGTTTAAAACATTAAAATAATTAAATTGTCAATGTCCCTTCCGGACATAACAGAACAATTTACTATATAATATTTTTGGTGCATCGGCCGGGAAACAAAAAGGAAAAGAAACTGAACAATAAATAGAGGTTGAGAGGAAAAATCTAAAAATATTTCATTTCCAAAAATAAAATCTTGAAAATAAATGAATAAAACCTTCTTGATAAATAAAAACAAGTAAATTAAAATCCTGATAAAACTAATAAATCTGAATCCTTGGTTACATATACACTTAAATGTTCATTCATGAATGATAAAAATCAAAAGACGACTAGTGATTATCTAACTAGAAGTAGAACTAAAGCACTAGCAGATCAGGAAAAGAGTAAAACATTTATTAATTTTGGGGAATCTACAAATCCTAAGGTTGTTCATTCACCGCCAGTAAAAAGAGTAGAAAATAGTAATCTCGATTCTGAGGGATCATCTAATAGTTTTTTGAGTGATAAATTCGATGAAACAATATTAAATCCTAATGACGGCATAAAATTTTCTACTCCTAATAAATCTTCCTTAGAGCAAATAGCCGAATTAAGGAAAATTTTACGAGACTCATTAAAAGATAACACTTTTGATGAAAAAACTGATGAAATAAATAAATTAAAAGATATTACAAAAAATTTAACAAAAAACGCAGATCCAAATAAAAATTTGCAAGAAAACCTTCAAAAAGAAAATTCTAATATTACTGAATCTCAAATTAATAACCTTTCAATAGATAATACTACTGATAACATGAGTGTACCATACAATCAACAAGTCTCTTTAAGGGACGCCCTTGAAATAGTTCCAGTGTTTGATGGTAAAAATATCTCTCTTTCGGCTTTCATAGAGGGGTGCGATGAAGCAAAGGAAATGATTCCAGATTCACCTCAAGTAGAGGAAAACTTAGTAAAATTAATTCGCGGAAAATTAGTGGGTGAAGCTAGACGGGGAATTTATGGTTCAACTTTTCAAACCATTAAAGATTTAACGGATCAATTAAGAAAAATTTACTTACCTCGGAAAAGTGTTTATCAGTTACAGGGAGAGTTAGGGAATATTTACATGTGGGAAAATGAAACGGTTTTATCGTATGCAAATCGTGTGAAAGAAATTGCTGATCAAATCTATGATGCTCATCGAATAAACAATAAAGGGACCTTAGACAAAACTTTTACCGAATCCTTGGAAAAAGATTTAATTCAATGTTTTCGTAGAGGGTTAAAGCCAGAAATAGAAATTCGGGTTCCAGAAACTATAATTTTTAAAGAAACTACAAGCAAAGCTATCGAAGTTGAAAGAAGAATAAATGCTAGTTATGAGCTTAGAAAGGGGAAATCTAAAGCAAGTGATTTTAATGAATCAAAAGTAACCTTTGCAAAAGTAGAAGCTTTAATTTGTCAAATCTGCAATTTAAAAGGGCACATTGCTGCCACTTGTCGAAGACTTATTAATAATCAAGGTTTTCAGAATCGTGGCAGAACTTTCTTACCCTGGCATGCGGAAAAAGGTTTCCAAAATAGAGACAATACACCATTACTTCAACGTCGATGGGACCCCCCACCACGCGCTCAAAATTTTTCTCCAACACGCGGAAATTCATGGAGACCACAACAACAATCGCAGAATCCTAGAACCAATTTTTACCAAAATTCTTCCAACACGTCCTTCAGTAATAAAAATAATTTAACATGCAATTATTGTAAAAAACCAGGGCATTTATTAAGAGATTGCAGGCGCAGGGAGTATAACAACCAATTCAGAGATAACAACAGTCAGTTTAGGGGTAACAACTACCAGTTTAGAAGTAACAATCAATTTAGAGATAACAATGGTCAATTTAGGGATAACAGTAACCAGGTTAGGGAAAATAGTCGATACAGAGAAAATAGCCCATTCAGAGAAAATAATCAATACAGGGAAAATAGTCCATTCAGAGGAAATAATCAGCGTTCATTTCCATCATCTCCAATGAATCAGGGAAACGATCAGAACCGTCCCAATCAAGGTGCAGTGGGACAGGTAACCCAGGAATAAACGCACCTGAAAATGAAGGTGGAACAACATCAGAAAGTGTTAGGGTCAATTTTAGTAAAGGAAATATGATTCCATCAATTTTTATTAACATAAAAGAAGTTCAAAATCCAATTCATATGATGATTGATACAGGAGCAGGGTTAAATTTAATCAAAAATAAAACAATAAATTCTTTGATGCAGGTTAATTCTTCCAGGAAAATTCAACTTACCGGAATTAATGAACACCCTGTACACACTTTAGGTCAGGTTGAAATAAAAATTTTCGGCTATTTAACCACATTTCATATAATACCTGATGAAGTACCTGTTGAAGAGGATGGAGTATTAGGATCAGAATTTTTTACAGATAACAATGTAAAAATTAATTATGCGGAAAAATGCTTAGAAGTACATGGTCATTTTTATCCTTTTTCGCCTCAAGAAACAATAATTTTACCACCCAGATCAATTACAGGTATGTACACGATAGTTGAAAATACGGAAGCAAAAGAAGGTTATGTGCCATTAATAACCACAAAACCAGGAGTATTTATGGGTAATGCAGTTGTAACAAATAATCAGGGAAAAGCATACATTAAGGTCGCGAATACTCAATCTAAACCAATTAAAATTCAAATACCTAGAGTTAAACTACAAGAATTTGTAGAATTTAAAGAGATAAAGAATAAAGTTAACGAAACTGTACCACAAAAATCTAAAGTCGATTATAATTCAGTTGAAGAACTTTTAGATAGTTTCTTTTCTACCTCAGTTTCAAATCACGAACAATATGATTTCAAAAAGATTACGGGTAAAGAAAGAGTTGAACAAATTTTAGATTTACTTCGTCTAGATCATTTAAGATCAGAAGAACTAAAACATGTAGAAGCTTTAATTCAAAAATATTCTAATAGATTCCATTTATCAGGCGAATATCTTACGGCTACAAATGTATTAGAACATAATATTCCTACTAAAGATGAAGAACCTGTTTTCACACGTCAATATCGATTTCCACCTGTTCACAAGGAAGAACTCTTAAAGCAAACAAATGAATTAATTAAAAATAAAATCATTAAGCCTTCCCAATCTCCGTATAATACTCCTGTTTGGATTGTACCAAAGAAAGATGATTCACAAGGTAATAAAAAGTGGCGGATGGTACTCGATTTTCGCAAATTAAATGAAAAAACAATTACTGACTTTTTCCCATTGCCTAATATAAATGAAGTACTCGAAACTCTTGGGAATGCGCAATACTTTTCTGTTTTTGACTTAGCTTCCGGTTTTCATCAAATTAAAATGAGTGAAAAAGATTCTCATAAAACAGCTTTTTCAACCCCTTATGGTCATTATGAATTTGATCGTATGCCATTCGGACTTAAAAATGCTCCAAGCTGTTTTCAAAGATTAATGAACTCATGTCTATCCGGATTAATTGGAACAGAATTATTTGTTTATTTAGACGATGTTGTTATTTTCGCCAATTCTTTAGAAGAACATCAAGAAAAATTCGATAATTTTATGAACCGTTTAGAATTAGCTAAT
Source organism: Ganaspis brasiliensis (assembly GCA_037103525.1). Taxonomy (NCBI): domain Eukaryota; kingdom Metazoa; phylum Arthropoda; class Insecta; order Hymenoptera; family Figitidae; genus Ganaspis; species Ganaspis brasiliensis. Next base: position 1,376,573 of record JAZKLR010000563.1, read on the forward strand.
TTGAAATTGCAACCAGATAAATGTGAATTTCTTCGACCGGAAGTAGTTTATTTAGGACATATTATTGATAAAGATGGTGTAAGACCAGATCCAAAAAAGCTCAGTGCAGTTAGAGATTTTCCAACCCCAAAAACTATTAAAAATATTAAACAATTTTTGGGTCTAGCAGGTTACTATCGACGTTTTATTGGAAATTTTTCAAAGAAATCAGGACCATTAACTCAATTATTAAAAAAGGATATGCCTTTTAAGTGGGGTGAAAAACAACAAAAAGCTTTCGAAATTTTAAAAGAAGAACTTTGCGAAGAACCTTTATTAATAAGACCTGATTTTGATAAAGAATTCATACTAACAACTGACGCTTCAGGTTTTGCAATCGGCGGAATTTTATCTCAAGGTGAGATCGGAAAAGATAAACCAATTGCTTACGCTTCCAGATCTTTAAATGACCACGAAATAAAATATGATACATATAATAAAGAAGCTTTGGCTATTGTATATTGTGTTTTACATTTTAGACACTTTCTGTATGGTAGGAAATTCAAGATTGTCACTGACCATAAACCTTTGCTATGGTTCAAGAATTCAAGCGATCCTTGTTCACGTGTAACAAGATGGAAACTTAAATTAGCAGAATACGATTTTGAAATGATTCATAAATCCGGCAAAATGAACGTCAACGCGGACGCATTATCCAGAAACCCTGTTAATGTTGCAAAAAGAATTGCTCCAAGAAATTTTAATTATGATGATGATGTAAAACGAATAGTTGAAATAGAAGAAGATGAAATAGAAAATCTATCTGAAACTTTATTTGAAGAAGAAGAAGGTTCAGATGAAAGGTCAAATAATCGAGTAGTCGAAGAAAATAATAATAATTGTTGTGACAACAACGACGACAATGATGAGGATAATATAGGTTTTGAAGACAAACTTGAAAGCATGGAAGAAGATTTAACTTGCTATGAAGAATTTGATTACGATCTGTTTGAAGAGTTATATAATAATGAAGATAATTCTGATTTTAAAGCAGTAACTAGAGGAAAATTAAAGAAACTAAATCAAGGGAAGATTAGAATCCAAAACGAATCAGAAGAAAATAAAAATCGGAAAAGTGTTCGAAACCTGAAAAATAAAAATTCTAAATCAAATAAATCGAGTGTAAATCAAAATCCAGTGAATAGAAATACTAAATGCATGAAAAAGTCTGTGAATTCTAAATCAAAAGAATTAAATAATGATAAAAATCTAGCAAATAATAGTACTAAATCAAGTGAAGTAAAAGAAAATGCAATAAGTGAAAATACTAAGTCCGTGTGTACTAAACCAAGTGAAGATGAAATTAATCGCGAAAATCTAAAAACGAATTCAATGAAATCGAAAACTGAAAGAAATAAATCTAAGTCAAAAATCGAAGAAAATTTTCAAAGTCGGAGTAATACGAGAAATCTACGAAGTCGAAGTCATATAGAGAAAAATCGAAATAAAAAATATTATTCGGATTCAATGGTCGATAATGCAGAGGATGAGGAAGAAATACTAAATCAAGAAATTCAAGTTCATGGTAAAAGTCAAATTTCGCGAAACCTACAAAATTCTTATGAAGATTCTGATCCTGATTATACGCAAAATCCTGTAAAACAAAATCAATCAAAGATAAAAAGAAAAAGAGGAAGGCCACGTAATATAGATTCTGATAATGAAGCAAGTACATCAAATAAGAAAAAAAGAGGTAGACCTAAGAAAAATTCTATTAATGAAGAAAATGAAGACAGCGAAAATTCAGATCCAGAATATTTTGTTCAAAATGATAATTATGAAATACCCAGGAAGCTTTACGAAGATTATGAAAATAATGAAGAAAATGAAGAATTTAGTGACAGTGATGACAGTATTGAAGATTATGAAGAAACTGAAGCATTTAATCATGATGAAGAAATTGAAGAAATTAAAGAAAACGAGGATATTAAAGAAAATGAAGAGATTAAAGAAAGTGAAGAAATTGAAGAAGATGAAGAAAATAAAGATGATGTAGATGATGTAGACTATGATATAGAAGGAATGGATCTCGGTTTCGAAAGCAATAAACGTCCCCCTCCCGAACCCCCACCCTTAGACAGTCCCTCTACTTTTAATAGTGATATCTCTTCTCGTAACAATATTGTTGAATGTAAAGATCAATTAAGAATGAGAAAGGATAACTATGTGTATTTTTTATCGACGACATGCATACCACAGGACAATGGTTCAAAAAGCCTGTTTAAGCAAAATGAATTACCCAAATTTAAAAACCTTGAAATTGGTGAAGCTAAAGAATTTAAAAAGGGAAACTTTTATCATTTCGCATTACCAATAACCTCAGATTCTAGTGCTAGCCTAACCGAAATGCATAAAAATATAAAATCATCCATTCAATCTTTTAAACTTTTAGTAGAAAAATTAAAACTTCGATCTGTTAGCATTGCAAGAACTATGGTTATAAACCATGTAAATTGGGATGAAATTGTTCTAATGTTTCGTGAAATTTTTCAAAATAACTTTACCACTATAATAATTTGTAATGGTTATACTCAGTATGCAACAAATGAACAAAGAAAAATTTTAATTGAAGAAGCTCATTCTTCAGCTTTAGGTGGTCATAAAGGAGTAAGTAAAACTTATAATCGCATCAGACAAAAACATTTTTGGGAAAATATGAAAACTGATATTCAAAAGTACATACAGACTTGCTTGCAATGTCAATTGAAAAAGCTTGTTCGTGTCAAAACTAAAAATCCAATGGTTATTACTGACACTCCAGGAATTGCTTTCGAAAAAGTTTGTTTAGACATTGTAGGCCCTTTAAAACCTGTTACTAAAAATGGAAATGAGTATATCCTTACGATTCAGGATAATTTAACTAAATATTCTTTGGCAATACCATTACCAAATCATCAAGCTAGTACTATTGCGGATGCATTTATCAAAAAGTTTATTTGCATTTATGGTGCACCAAAAGCTGTATTAACTGATCAGGGTCGTGATTTTCTGAGTAATCTTCTAAAACGAATAGCAAAAAGATTTCGTATTCGCCAATTCAAAACAACAGCTTTCCATCCACAATCAAATGGCTCACTAGAAAGATCGCACCATGTTTTAGCAGAATATTTAAAACAATTCGTTAGTAAAAATGTGCAATGGGATGATTGGTTAGAATTGGCAACTTTTTCATATAATACTAGTGTTCACGAAGGAACTAAATGCACCCCATATGAATTAGTTTTTGGTCGTTTAGCAAGATTGCCTTCAAGTCAACCCTTATTACCAGAAGAAAAATTAAAAACTTATGATGATTATCTGATAAATTTAGTAACTAAATTGCACGACATTCAATCCTTAGCTCAAAATAATTTAATTGGCGCGAAAGAAAAGTCAAAAACCTACTATGACCGTAAAATCAATCCGCAAAATTTTAAGGTCGGCGATAGCGTATTCCTGTTACAAGGACCTAAACCTGGTAAGTTGGGCGATCAGTATACTGGTCCACATGAAGTTTTAGAGATTTTAGGCAAAGGCAACATAAAAATAAAATTAAGTAAAGGACCTAAAATTGTTCACATAAACAGGCTTAGACTATCTCATATTAAACATCCTAATGAGAATTAAAAGCAAGTATCACTTAGGAAAATCACTCTTTTTGTTCCAGAAGAGCAAAACCCGCAATACTAAATTAATTTATTCAAGAAATCAGTCAGAAATGGTCGTTAGTATGTACGATTTTATTCATCATTCTGCAATGCCTTTAGAAGCAGTAGTAACATCACCTTTTTTGAGCCATGGAGAGGATTTATTTGATGTCTATCTAGACATTAAACATAGTTATGTTGCTGAAACAATACTTGCCCAAGATTATAATTACATTGCAATCCCAGATGGCCATTGCATACATGGTCACTTTGTAGAATCGAAAGGATGGATTCTTCTTACTTTAAACGAAAAAGAAGTACCTTTCAATATTATCGACCAATATTATTCCGATCTAATTGGATTGGATACTGGTATTATTGGTTACCGGGAAGCCAGGGAAGCAGGAATTCTCGATTAAATGTACTTTACTTAATATTTGTTTAATTAATAAAGTAGAACTTTCGAATAAATAATAAACCCCTCCTGTTTCAGGAGATGGGGACTATACAACTTATCATCTTAATTGTATGTGGAATAGTATTCTTCGCAACACCAGCTTACTGTATTCTAGGATATGACTGCGCTTCTAGTAGATTAAATATTACGACGTTATCATTAATTGATGTTGGAAATTGCGAGGCACCAAAGGGTAAGCCAAATACAACAGAAACTTATATACAGCTGATGCAATTTACCGGAATTACTAAAATTAAGGTAATCCAATGTAAAATAGAAATTAAGCGTACTATTTTTTATTGCGGAATGCATTCACACTCGTCCATAGTAGAAAATGGAGTGGCAGAATACTTGCATGAAATCTCGCATGATTCTTGCAGGGCAATACATAATATAAGAACTTATAAACACAATGAACAAGTAAAAATTCATGAATTAAAAATGAATCAGACTCTTTCAAAAAGTGTAACATTTGCCGGAGATGTTGAAACAAATGGTAAATGTACGGGAGTTAGTTATATTGACCCTATAGGTAGTTGGAAAAATGTTGTTGTCCAGGGGATAATAAAAATAACATTAGCAGAGCAATATGCAATAGCTGATCTCGAAGCAGATAGAGTACGTTTAAGTTCAGGAATAACATGTGCTTTATCAGATACATCATGTTTTGATAATGAATACGGACACTCCTTTTGGCACCCTTTACCTAAAGACATTTGTCAATTCAATAAATACTCATTACTTTATGAGGGCTTTGCTAATAAACTAAAAGATCAAGAAACTGATGAAACTTTATTTTCCCTAGAAACAAAAGAAATAACCTTTGTATTAAGCCAGAAAGGACAATTTTCAATTTGCCAATATATATTGTATCGTACTGAACATCCTAAACTTTTCATTTTTGAAACCGAAAAAGGACGACCATTTTTGGAAGATAGAAAATTAACAATTGAAGCTTTAGATATGATGTTATATGTAAATTCAAAATTCGTTTATGTCGAAAGACATGTTCGGACACAAATAAATACCTTGTATCAAAATATTATGTATCAACGCTGTAAACTTGAACAGGAAGTGTTTCGAAATTCATTGATCCTTGCGACCCAAGGACCGGATGAATTTGCATTTCATTTAATGAAAGGGCCTGGTTACATGTCTGTAATAGCAGGAGAAGTAGTTCATATAGTCAAATGTGTACAAGTAGAAGTAGTTTATAGAAAAGTAAATCAATGTTATCAACAATTACCAGTATTCAAAGGTAATGAGAGCCTTTTTCTTAGTCCACGCACACATATATTAACTAATCAAGGTACCATAATTGATTGCAATTCTTTTGTACCTACTATGTATCAAATTGGTGATACATGGTATAAGATTTCCCCAAATCCAGTAGAATCTTTTCCACCCCAAATATTACAACCTATGCAAAATCATACGTGGAAATATACTAACCCAGCATCATTAGCAACTAGCGGAATTTATTCACAATCAGATTTAGAGAAATTACGTGAACATGTTATGTTCCCCGCGGAAAAACCTATGATATTAAATACTTTAGCTCGAGGGTTTTCTGGTCACGATATTGCGGATCAAAAATTATCTCTTATGGGATTTATGGATGAACAAACCTTGAATAAAATTGCATCCTCAGCCTGGGGAAGATTTTGGTCTATTTTTACGAGTTTTGGTACTGCTAGTGCTGGTTTGATTGGTATAGTTATAATTGTTCGGTGTTTTAAGCTTATAGCTGACACATTTATCCATGGCTATACCTTGCATGCTGTTTTTGGTTGGTCATTCAAATTATTAGGAGCTTTCTGGGATTCAGTCACAAATTTACTATTACATCTTGGTAGGAATGAACCAGCTCCTGCAGTAGCCCCAACGCATGATATAGAACTTGGACATTTAACTTGTCCACCTCCTTCACCTGAGCCAAGATTACCCGAATTTAAAAACCCAGAATCAAAAGCACAAGGTAACTGGGAAAATCCTCAAATACGACATATTTATCCTAATCCTAATATTGAAACTAACTATGTCGTGCATGTATGAAAATAAAATGACGCATGAAGCCTGCTATGTAACCCTATTGCATAACTTATTAATTAAAAATTCATGTCCTTTACCTGCAACTGAGATTACGCAAAATTTCAAAAAGGATAACTTGGCATTTACCTGTGTTCTTAAACATTTAGATAAAACTATAATAGTAACAGGGAAAAACCCAACTAAGTTAGAACAGGATGCTGCAAGGACTCTTTTTGAAGTTCTGAGAAAGGAGGGTTGCGAAATGCAGGACCCTTCTAATGTTTTTCTCGGATTAATCGAATTGAAAAGTTTATGCTATTGGCATAAACTACCCAATCCTACTTTTAGCTTTCTTCAAATCCAAATAGATAATGAGAAATTTTTGTTTATAGTTATAATAAAAATACGAGATTATCAAAAGTCGGTAACTGCGAATGATCCCTCAATTGGTCATCTTCAAGCAGTTATTAGCATGCTTACAACTATCCGTTCTGCTTTACCTTCCATACCTAATCCAAATTTTTTATTACAACCAAATCTAATGCACCCTACTACTTATAACATTCCAATAGAAAACCAATTTTCATTGAATAATAGTACTTTATCTACTACAGATTTTTCTTATACAATTTCGCTTAACAATCAAGTAGAAGCTTTAGAACCTTTAGCAACTACATCTAAACCAAGTTCATATTTTCAACCAAATCCCCAAGGTCCTACTAAACGATTTCCATTCAAAACACCCTTAGCAACAGTTTTACAATCAAATTTTCCGAGACACCTAAATAATAAAGGAATGCTTAGAAAATTAAGGAAATTAAAAATTTGCATGAAATGCCCTAATTGTGGATTTCATACCAAACATTGATATTCTGATGCTTTATTTTACAAATCTAAAAAGATTACAACTAATAAACTTTCTGTTTTGTTTCAGGTAAAACCAGAAGCGGAATGGCCGCTCACTTCTTACTAACTATTTTCCTAATTATATTTTCCAGCTATATTTCCTCATCTGAAAATGATCTACCTTTCTCAAATTTTCCTTATTCCAAAAATCCTGCCTTATATTATGAGTACCTCGGTACAGCAAGATTAGTTGTTGACAAATGGAAAATATTAACTTATGTTGAGTTGGTCGATATTATGGAGATAGAAGAAAAGATTTCCAAGTACATTTTAGATTATGAACACGAGAGTGGATTAATACAAAATTCTACCGAATGCTTACAATTAGATTTTAATGCAAAAATCACCAAGATAAAAAATATTAACAAACAAATCCAAATATTTCTGAATAATATAGTAAAAGAAACTAGAAATATGTCACCCGAAACAACTAGTTTTTATTCTGAAATTCAAAAAATTATGAGTAATATAGAAAGAAATGGTTATCGTAAATTTCGCTGGAACTCATTTTCTTCACATATCTTCCCTTCGTCATTTAATGATATTTTACAAGATTACAAAAAATTAACAGCAACTGTTCTTCAACATGCCTTACATAAAAATAAATTGCCTCCAATTCTTGAATTTTTAGATAGATACCTATTTACTTTAGATAACTTATATCAAGCTCTAATTTTTGCGCCCAATAATTTTTGGTATCCTCGTTTAATGACATCAAATTCTGACTCTACATACCAAGATATCCAAAAAATTAATCCAAAAATATATATTCCTACTGATATACCATTTCCAGATTTTTTCAAACCAGCAGAAACTTCATTACATCATATTAAACAATATATGGTTTTTCGCATAAATATCCCCCTCTTGTCAAAAGAAAAATATCAACTATTTAAAATTCATTCGATTAGAGGAATTAAAGATTGGAATAAAAATTTTAAAACTGTGATTGACGTAAATCCTAAAAATAAATATATAGCATTTTCAGTTGAAAACGAAACATATTTTACTTTTAACAACGAATGGTTTAAATCATGTTCTTCTCAATTGCCGGAACTAATATGTAAAATACCACCAGAGATTATGTCATCTGAATCAAAATCAGTATGTGAAAGTTCACTCTTCTTTCAAGGATTAATCACGAATTGTGATTTTCAAATTTTATCGGAACCAGAACCTCAATGGTTGCCCTTACTTCAAAATAATTCTTGGTTGTATGACCTACAACCAAACTATTTCTTTGAAATGACTTGTTTAAATAATACAAAATCCACATTCTTTATTAACGGCAACGGAAAAATACGAATAAAACCAAATTGTATTTCAAATCACCAAAAATCTTTATCCGTCTCACCAAATAACATGATATTAAACTCAGAAGATTTATCAATATATTTACCGATTGCCCAACCAATTAATAAATATCTTACTGAATATTTTGACAAAGAAACATTTTCCGTTAAAAAGTTAACAACATTATGCCAACAATATATTTCGCAAAGAAAACAAATTTCTATTACCCAGTTAGAAAATTTTATTCGAAAAACTAAAAGTTCTATTCTTAAAGAGAATCAAAACGAATTACGTCATGAACAATATTATGTAGTCCTGTTAATAATCTCAACGGTTATATTATTTATAATAATAGTCCTGATATTCATTACTCATAAGTTATCAAAAAATCAAATTGAAAATTTATCATTTTGGTATAGACACATACCTACCAGAGAAAATACGTATGATCTTCCACACCCATACCAACCAACGCCATTTCTTATAACAAACCCCATGAATAGACTCAGTACTATTATGGAGGAAGCATAACGTAATAAGGATTATTGTTTGAAATCTTTTATCCTAAATAAAATAAGTTAATAATTCCGTTTAGGATCTATAGTACTATTTATTTCTTTTTTTTTTAAAAAAAAAAAAAAAAAAAAAATTGAAAATAAGAATTTCATAAAATCTTTTTTTTTTTATATAGGTGCAATAATATTTAAATATTTATAAATAAATAACACAGAATTTGAATTTAGCGCACTTGTAGCCGGAACTCCTAACGTAACCTAAACCTTACTTACGTTCCTTACATTCTTTACTGCACTTGACAGTTTTACAGCGTTGTGGTGTCTATTCACAGAACTTTATGTATCCTTTAGTATTTTTAACATTTTTGATTTTAAATGATCTCAAAGGTGACGAAGATTTTGTAATTTATTAAACTTTAAACATTTATCTTTCAAATATAACTGTTTAAATCAGATCTGACAGATATATCTATTAAATATTTACTTTCAAAGCAGCTTGGTTGCCGTTCTCTATAAGAGACCATGTTAAATAAATAATTTTATAACTTTTAAATTATTTAGCAAAAATTCTCAAATTTTGCATGTTTTTTTTTTTTGTTGCTGTTATACCAAATAATAACATTTTTCAAACTTCAAAAATTTCTGACATTTTATTTTTTTTTTAACGTTTGTCCGATTCTTTCTTACATTGAGAAAAAAAAAAAGAATAATAAAAATTATCTCGCAGAGTGTCAAACGTAACAATTTTATAGGACAACACTCTATTATATAAAAGTTATTATCTTTAGAGTGTCAAATCTGTTTGACAATCCTGGAGGTTCAACTTCACGTTTTTAAGTAAATTTATTTACAAATTTAAAAATATTTTATTTGTGAAATAAAAATATTAAATCTCAAGAAATTTTTATGTTTTCAAATAATTTACTAAAGACTGTTTTAATTCTTGTCTCAATGCTTTAATTAATAAGAAAAGTTAAACAAAATTGCTATTAAAAATGAAGTATTTTTTATATACTAATTCGAACATTCAAAGAAAAATTTTTTTTTTTTTTTTTTTTTAATTTACGTTGCGAAATGTTACTTAGTTTAAAAAACAATAGTTTATTCAAACAAATTTAACGTCCAAATCCAAATATTAAAAACACACTACTTGTCTATTAATTATTAAAATTAATTTTGAATACAATTTTGAATTTATAAATCTAAAAATAAAACACAATTTTTGTAAAATGATTATTTTGTAGGAGTTAATTTAAAGTCCTGAAAATATTAAAATTTATATTATACAGGTTATAAATCGATAAAAAAAAAAAAACTTTAGAAACAATTAAAAACATTATAGGTTCACTCAAATCACTAAGAATTAAAATTAAATACAAAATTAAAACAGTTAAACATTTAAGCAATTATGAAGTTACTAATAACCAATTTTTTTTTTTTTTTTTCGTTTATTTATTAATTATCACATAAAGAAAAATGTTAACCCATCAAATTGTAATTATCGTGATTCATTTATTCTTAAAAACTTTGTTACACTTAAACATTATACAATTAAACATACGACTCATCAGTTTAACTCTCCGGAGTGTAAAAGAAATGATAAATTATTGTAATTAATAAATTATGTGTAATGTTTACAAAAGGAAAAATATAGTAGAGTGTAAGTGGTATTACGTGAAATGTTGGATTAATTAAACAAATTTTTACCCTTGAAAATTTAACACTCCAGTTTTCTCAGCGTAATTTCAATTTAGCTAATTTTATTTCAATAATAATTTACAAATTTAAACAAGAAAAGTATTAATAAAGAAGGAAAGTAAAATAAGGATACTATTTTAAAAACACATTTATTTTAAATTAATTAGTATTAATTATTAATAATAATAATTACAGTTACAATTATTTTTATAAATGACATCTTAAAATTTGTCTTTTGTGCGTTTCACAAAAAAAAAATCCATAAAAAAAAAAATATATAATAATAATAATAAAAAGCAAAAAAAAAACTAATAGTAAAAAAAAAAAAAAAAAATTATTTAACATTAATAATTACAATTTAAAATAACAAAAATGTGATTATGTCAATCCAATAATCCTTCATCTCTTTTTCGTTTTCTTTCCATGGGAGTCTCGATCTGAAATAATAACAATATGCTTTTACATGTTTATTCATAAATTTTTAATTTTAACAAATAAAATACCAAATTAAATTGCTGCTCACCTCAATGATAAAATCACCACGAAAATAGAAAGCTTTCCCATAGAGAAAGAAAGTCGTTCTCTTATCTCTAGCAGCTTCAGTCGCTTTTTCCTTCATCTCGTTTAATATAAATTCGGGGAATCCATGAAAACTCATGGGTAAAAAATAAACACTTTGATCAATCCTAATTTCTGGATATGATTTGAATATCCTTGTATATCCCACGTAACTAACATTGCTAGTTTCAACCTGAATAAAAGAGTAACACAACAGTTAATATAAAATTTGATTAAAATTAAATTAAATTAAAATTCAATCAAGCCCATAAAATTAAAATTTAAATAATAATCTTAATAAATTAAAACAGTTAAGTGCCCCTTGTAATTTTATAATTCGGTGAATTTCAATTTTTGAAAAATATATAAAAATCAAATTCCGAAAATTACAAGGTCATTATTCTTAAACTATTACAGAAAAATTTATATTATTTTAAAATAAATTTCCAACAATTGTTTTTCCATAATAATAACAAACAAATCAAAAATAGCATTGATTAAACTTCGATAGTTGTTTTGTTATGGATAAAAATTTAATCAATAAATTACTTAATTTTAACTCTTTTTGACTGTGCTATTTTTATTATTTTTTTTTTATATTCAAATGTTATATAGATAAAGAATTCTTACCTGTACAAGACGATTATCCTTTATTCTGCAATACGTTTTCCTTAAGAGAAATACACCCTGCAGCCCATGGACATTAATTTCACATTTTAGTTCATCATGAAGCTGAACTTGTGTCTCACGATGAAAACAAGACCATGCCCTTGGTAACATAATTTTTCTTCCTTTAAAGGTTGAAAAAATTGTAAATCCACATTTTTCCAAATTCCATAGAGATCTGCATGAAATAATCTTTCTATGTTTTAAATTTAAAGGTACTGGAAAGGATGTCTCAATATTTTCGTCCGAGTCAATCCGGATAGTAAATCCGCCTGTCTTTACGTATGTTCCTAAAGTAGATTTTTCATCATTTTTTCCTTGAAATCTAAAACTCGTCGAACTTGTAGTTTGAAAAATTTCACTACTTTGGCCTGAAGTCGATGGTATAATTGATTCTTCCCTGTCTTCAATAATTTCAGGACTTGATTCTGAATTTGTCACTTGAGATTCATTATTTGAATTAATAATATAATCGTTTATTAAATCCAAATTTTGATTTTGTTCCCCACTTTGTTCGTAAGGATTCACCGCACTTTGCTCCAAAACCGGTAAAAATGTTCCAGTATTTGACACATCCGAACTATGTCCACTTTGCTCATTATCACTAATAATGTTGTCAATAAACCGATTAATTTCATTTAACTCATCTGGAGTTGGAATCGGTAACGGTGAAAAACTAGGATTAATCGGAAAATCCGTAAAATTATTGGCACTTATAACACTGTTACCCGTACTACTCTTCAAATCGTTTAAAATTTTTACGTAAGTATCGTTGTCGACACCGTCAAAAGACCCGTCCGAAAAATCTGGTATATCGCTCATGTTGAAGAATCTAATTCGAACCCTGAAGGAAGACTGAGCCCTGTAGTTAAGAGCATAGTCCTCTAAATGTTTAAATTATCAAGGAAAAGGACAGTAGTGGGAAAATCTTAGAAATTAGGGAAGTTTAAAATTGCTTTTTATTACTAGCAGATGAGAATTGCGTAGCCTACGTTACACTTAGGTCATTTGTTTTGCTTTTTACGAGCTCCGGATGACATTCGGTCAGTCTGAAATCTGAGCCAGCATCCATGTTCCTTCTTTTCCTCAAAGTTTTCCAGATCATACCCTCTGTTCTCTCGTCTCCATAGAAACGAATTTCAACCTTATTTAACTGTATATTCTAAGATTGAACTTCGTTATTCAATAATTACATATTTTTAGTAATAGCTATTGATAAATTAATAAAAACATTCCTAAAAAGTTTCAATAATTATTGTAGATGGATACGGGCAATTGCTGTCCAATTACCAAGTTGGAAAATTTAAGTATCGAATTTGGATTTTCAAAACCAACTTACTTCTTGCCAAACCCAATGGGAACAATTGAAATTTCAACATGCTCTGTTCAAATAGAATCTGACTCACTTAAAATAAGTATATTTAATAGAAACAGAATTAAAGATACAAAAAAAGAATTAGCTGAGAAAATGCTCTTTAGAATATTAAATAGATATGACTTTTGTGAGCATTATACTGAAAATGACGTACAATTAACACAAAATTGGGAAAAAATAAAACTGTTTAAATGGTTAACTTCATGCGAGAGGTGTTTTTCTCGATATCACGTCGCTTCGAAATGTAATGGGCTTAAACGAAATAAAAATTTCATGGATTGGGATAAAATTTTAGAACGAAAGACATAAAATATTTGCAAAATGACATTTTGTTGTAAAACGTTTGTATACTTAGAACAAAGAAAGACACCTGATTATTAAAAATATTTATGTATGTGCGTTTTGAAACATAAATGTGTGTATTCTTTATAATTTAAATCAAATATAAAACTAATCTTAGCATAATGTACATCTATGTACTATAATATTTGTTTAATTATTAATATTCGCTATCATTAAACAAATAAATTTATCTTTAGAAAATAAGTCCAGAAATTGAAATAATCTAGAAAAATCTTTACAAGAGTAATTATCTATCTTAGGGAGTTAGATTCATTTGAAATTTCAATCAAAATGAATTCTGCGTAATTAATATAATTGTTAATGCAAATACTCATGCGAAAATGTTTTTTTTTGCAAATGCTTGTATTAATCTTAATTCAACTTAATAAAACTTATTATAAATAAAATTTAATGATACTTAAAGTAATACACTATGACAAGTTTAGTAAATTAATTAAGAGTTAAAATTAAGAAAATTTCACCCTCTCAGTATCTTTATAAGATTTATGCAAGCAACTATTTGAAATGTATGTGTGTACTTAAAATCAATGTCTAATTAACATGTATACCAGTCATGTATCCATATAATAATCATTCCGTAATATTTTGAAAATAATTAGATGTTAATTATGACATATATTCAGAAAATTAATGTGTATTATTTTTACTGAAAAAGTATCGAATACTCAAGTTTCTCTTTCGTATTCTTTTCATAAGGGGGGAAGAGCGTCTTTATGTACGCGTTTGAACAGCTTAATTATATTAAATATACTCACTTAAACTATCTCAAATTTCTCTCTCTCTTTTGCGTATACGCGAAATTTTTCTCATTATATTATTAAAATTGTCATCTATAACATATATCTAAGTACATTTATTGATTTGAATTTAATAGTTGTGCCAAATATTGTGTGTTTTATATGATATTCCAGTACCAGCAAATATTATAAATATTAATTATAATAAAAAAAAATTGTTGTTATTTACTGCTCGACAGATTTAAAAATCTTAATTTTCAATGTCAATTTTAATGTCTAAAAAGTGTCATTGTAAGTCGCAATTATTTTATAAGATTATAGTTAACTCAAGGTAAAAAGGGGTAATATGCAATTCAACATAATATTTCTATATACGGGTTTTTAATATAATTTGTCTTTTGTCATACAATGCCAGTAATAAACTAACCAAAATTCATAATGCCAGCATTACGCCGGTATTGTGCCAGTATTGGGCCAGTATTGGGCCGACATTCAAACTTATAAATATTTTTATAATTATTTACTTTTCGGAGAAAATTTTTAAATTTTCAAATTTAAGCTAAAAAATTTGAATTCGGAAAATTATCAATTTCATTTCTATTTTCCGAATTTAAAAGGGGGGAGGTGTCACGTCCTCGTGACGTATTATGTTTAAAATCTGACTCATTATAGAAATATTATACTTAACACTTAAATACGTTTAAAGTTAATATTGTAACTTTCGTGGAAAAATATACGCACGCTGTGTTTTGTGAAAAACCTACATGAATTTCGGGTACAAAGTTTTAAGTTCAATACCTGTGAGTTAGCTAGCTATTTGACGAAACCAAGAATACTTCCGAAGGGGTGAACTTCCACTTTTCTCTGAGGGAACAAACCCTCGGGATTTTAAGCTATTACTTCACCGTTTCTATGCCAACGAAACCACTGGCTACCACTTTTTGACTAGTGTTTTTTGACTATAAAAAGGGTTCCTCAAGCTTGGAAGTTCAGTTCTCAATTCGCTACGGTCAGCTCTAGTTCTCGATTCGCGACAATCAGCTCTGGTTCCAAGTTCCTACCTGTGAAGTGTTGTTTGCCAGTATTGGCCCGCGACTTTGTAATACGTGTAAAATCAAGTTTGAACGTGGAACCTTACACTACGTAAAAATTATTAGGACAGAATTCGAACGAGTATTGTCGCAATCTTTTAACAATATCCGAAAATAAATTGTATTGTTGTTAAATAAATAATGTTGTCAAGGTGTAAGTGAACTGTGTGTTGAGAACTCCCGGCATAGCTTGTCGGTACAAATAACTGTAAACGCTTCCGAGACATTTTTGATAAATCCATTCCTAAATTTAATCCTTTTTCTTGAAATTCCAAAATCTCAATCCTTTGCTCTCCAAATCTAATAACCCTCTAAATAAATCCATTAACAATAAATCCCAACCCTTGCTTCAGAAAATTAAGAGTTGTTAATCGCCAGAAACTCACAATTGAACAATTCTATCCGGAATTACCATTTCATCTAATTATCTGGAAGGACTCTCATCCACTTGCGTAAAATTGGGATTGCTACGGAAACATAAAATACAACCTGACACCATCACAGAACCAGCCTTCTGTTCGACCCAAGTATCTTTCCGTACTTGCCTGGACCTTTTGCTCCTGCCGTCAACGCATTGTCAAGGAAGACTGCAGGTCATAAATCTCTCATTGGGTCCAACTTTGATCCCGCAACGGATATTTGAGGGACCAGGGTCAACCACTGTTTTTTATAGTGAGGGTAAGAATCTATGTTTTGAGTATTTTTGTAAAAGTCCCTTATCCTGTCTAATAAATTGTGATTGTTACAGTGTATGACGATTGCAACCAGGATACAGATAGACAAGGGATTCTTCCTCTCATCTTCCTCTAGTTACTCTCATAAATGTATTGGATAAAATAAATGTTTAAATTTGTACAATCTATCAGTTGCTTATTGTTCAGTGGACTTTCTTTTCCCTGTTCCCTTAGTTCAAAGCTTTCCAGCTTTGCAAATAAATCAGGGAGTTTAAAACATTAAAATAATTAAATTGTCAATGTCCCTTCCGGACATAACAAATTAAAAAAAATTGCAAAAAATAATTGAAATTAAACAAAATGATTGCAAATTTTGCAAATTAATTTTAAAAAAAATGAAATCAATTAAAAATTGAAGAAAGTACTTTAAACAATCATAAAAACGTTTTAAACATAAAGAAAATAATTTATATTTGAGAAAAATACTTGAGAATCTTAAAAATAAATTAAAACAAAATTGAATAATGAAAAATTAGAAAAAATAATTGAAAATTGAAAAAACATGGTTAAAAATTGAGATAAATAAATTAAAATTGAGGAAAATAATTAAACAAATTACATAAAGTATTTTAAATAAAGGAAAGATAAACAAAATTTGAGAAAAATGCTTAAAACTTTCAGAAATGCATTGAAATAAAAGAAAATAATTAAAAATTAGAGTAAAGAAATGAAAAAAAATAAACATAAATTAAAATTGAACAGAACAAATTTTAATTAAAGAGAAATAAGTAAAAACTTTTTGGCAATTATGAAAAAGAACAAGAAAAAAACGAAAGTAATTGAAAATTGAAGAAAATAATATGAATAATGAAATAATTGTAAAGTCAGATAAAAAGTTAAAAATATTTTTAATTACGAAACAAATGTAAAGAATTGAAAATTAAAGGAAATAAATTTTGGAAAATAATTGAAAAATGTTTTTAAATTTTATAACTTGACGAGAATAATTAAAATATGATACATTTAAATTATTTAAATTATTTAAATAAATAAAGAAAAAATAATTGAAATTTGAAAAAAATACATGAAGATCTTAGAATTCAATTTAAAAAAAGAAAATAACTAAAAATAGGAGAAAAGACTGGAAGAATGCTAAAAATAATTGAAATTTACGATAATTAATAAATTATTTTGGAAATTATGAAAACAAAGAAAAATAATTGAAAATTGAAGATAATTATAGAAATTTGAGAAAAATACTTAAAAAATTTTAGATTTTTATTATATAAAATGAGAAAAACTAAAAATTGGGGTAAAGTCTGGAAGAAAGCTAAAAATAATTGAAATTTACTATAATTAATAAAAAAAAATGTGAAATTCTGATAACAAATGAAAATAATTAGAAATTGAAGAAAATGTTTGAATTTTCAGAAAAATACTTAAAAATCTTATAAAATAATTCTAGAAAATGAGAATAATAATTAAAAATCGAGAAAAATAATTGAAAAATGATAAAATTAATTAAAAACTGACAAAAATAATTGAAATATGCTGAAAATAATTTAAGATTGAGAAAGAAAATTGAATTATAATGAAAATAATTTAAATAATATGAAAAATTGAAAACATTCAATAATATTTGAGCGAAATAACTGAAAAATAGAATATATGTTTAAAAAAAAATAATAATTACAAAATTACTTAAAAATTGTTAATTAAAGATAATAATTAAAAAAATCGCAGAAATAACGAAAATTGATGAAAATAATTGCAATATCGGATAAATAATTAAAATTTAAAAAAAAATGCCAACATAATGAATATAAATATAAATTAATGAAAATCAAGAAAAAATGACAATTAAAAACCAGTAAAACACGACTTCAGTTTTTAAAACGTAGACAGAAAAAGATGAATAAATATTAGTACTAACTAACTTCACTTCAGACTTTAAATCGTGGACAGAAAAAATGAATAAATATAAAAAGTAACTAACTTCAGGAGTTTACGGAGATTATTATTATTTAATAGTTTATTATTTTTACTTTGTTTAAACAAATTATAATTGTTTATTTTAAACTTCTATCTTAAAACAACTAGTGAGTGGTAATTTTTGTATTATTAATTGTTTATATGAGGCATTCACTGAAAAAAAGCCACCCTAAAAATTTTTTTTGACAACTTTCTTGTAAATGGAATATGTTATAGTATGAACCAAACCAAATATTTAGAGTAGGGTTTTAGGTCCGTGTAATGCGTGGTTGCCATATTATCAGGGGCTCAATTTTTATGCAGTGTAATTTTCAAATTCCAATAACTTTTAAATGGATGTATGGATTTGAAAAAATTACTAGGATTTTTTGTGCAGAATTTCCTAAACTTTCAAATAAAGTTAGCTATTAATTTCAAAAATAACAATTTCATTAGAAAAAATTAAAAAAAAATTTTTTTTTAATTTTGAACCCCCGCCCCCCCCCCCCCTACGATTTTTTTCGAAAGTACCCCAAAATGTTCCGTATTTAGTCAGCTTTTCACCCACCAAAGGGAATTTTGGGACAGCAACATTTGGACGAGCTACAAATGAATATACACCACAACGCAACCTATTAACTATCATCTAATGTTAACCTGAGGCATATTACTTCCTCATAAAAGAGGTATTGTAATCGTGCTGGTTCTTGATTTTCTAAAAATAGATTAAATGCACTCATTTTCATAAAAAAAAGTGTATACAGTCGAATTTATAGAATATATGACAATTTTTTATTTTTATTACATTTAAAATTCCATTTTTTACCATAATTTTTAAAATTATCATTTTCTAATTATTGTTCCTTTGCAAAAAATATTCTAACTGGAAAACTCATCATCCAAGGGACCTAGAGTTAATATTTAACCCAAAATTAAAAAAATTGAATGCTAGTTTTCGTTTCTTACAAAATTAAAATTTTCTAAATAACTACTGCATTTTCCCAATAAACATTTTTTCTTTATATGGAAGAAATAATGTTTATGAAATAAACGCCTAGTAAGATTTTGTAATAGTATTTATATATATTTATTATCAAAATACGCAGGAGTTAGAAAATGTAATTTAAATATCATCTACTATAAAGAAAAAATGTTTATTGGGAAAATGCAATAGTTATTTTAAAAATTTTAATTTTGTAAGAAACGAAAACTAGCATTCAATTTTTTTAATTTTGGGTTAAATACTAACTCTAGGTCCCTTGGATGATGAGTTTTCCAGTTAGAATATTTTTTGCAAAGGAACAATAATTAGAAAATGATAATTTTAAAAAATTATGGTAAAAAATGGAATTTTAAATGTAATAAAAATAAAAAATTGTCATATTCATCTTTTTCTGTCCACGATTTAAAAAATGAAGTGAAATTAGTTATTTTAAGATTATTTTAGTCCCTGTTATTTTATTGATTTTAACTCTCTTTATCAGGAAATATTTTGAAATTTGAATTGAAAGAATAAGGTAACCTTTTTCTCTAGTGTCGTGTTGTGCTGGTTTTTAATTGACATTTGTGTAAAAAAAAGTTTCGAAAAATGCTTTAAAAATTTATTATGATTTTTGAAGAAGTTTAAAATATATACACATGCAATTAATTTCCTAAATTTTCAGTTATTATCTCAAATTTAGATTATTGTCATCAATTTTACATTAATATAACGATATTTAAATTATTTTCTTTTCCTTAAAAATAAATTCTGCAATTTTTCTTGATTTTCTTCAACTTATAATTATATTCATTCTTTTGGCATTACTTTTAAAAATTTCAATTATTTATCCGATATTGCAATTATTTTCATCAATTTTCGTTATTTCTGCGATTTTTTTATTATTCTCTTTATTCAAAATTTTGTAAGTAATTTTGTAATTATTATTTTTTTGAAACATATATTCTACGATTTTTTCAGTTATTTCTCTCAAATTGTATTGAATGTTTTCAATTTTTCATATTTAAATTATTTTCATCATAATTCAATTTTCTTTCTCAATCTTAAATTATTTAGAGCATATTTCAATTATTTTTTTCAATTTTTAATTAATTTTATCATTTTTCAATTATTTTACTTGATTGTTAATTATTATTCTTATTTTCTAAAATTATTTTCTAAGATTTTTAAGTATTTTTCTGAAAATTCAAATATTTTCTTAAATTTCTAATTATTTTCATTTGTTATCAGAATTTCAAATTTTTTTTTTCATTAATTATCGTAAATTTCAATTATTTTTAGTTTTCTTCCAGTCTTTTCTCCAATTTTTAGTTATTTTCTTTTTTTTTAATTGTTTTCTAAGATTTTCATGTATTTTTTAAAATTTCAATTACTTTTTCTTTATTTAAAAAAAGTTCTGTAGTTTTTTCAATTATGACAATTAAATGTCATTTATTTTTTACAACTTATCATTGTTTGTATCATATTTTAATTATTTTCGGCAAGTTATAAAATTTAAAAACATTTTTCAATTATTTTCCAATATTTATTTCCTGCAATTTTCAATTCTTTATTATCGTAAATTTAAATTATTTCTAGCTTTCTTCCGGACTTTCCTCCAATTTTTAGTTTTTCTCATTTTATAAAATAAATTTATAAAATTTTTTAAGTATTTTTCTCAAATTTCTATTATTTTCTTCAATTTCTAATTATTTTTCTTTGTTTTCATAATTTTTAAAAATTTTTATTAATTATCCTAAATTTCAACTATTTTCAGCATTCTTCCAGTCTTTTCTCCAATTTTTAGTTATTCTCATTTTCTAAAATTTTTTAGAATTTTCCTAAAATTTCAATTGTTTTCTTCATTTTTTAATTATTTTCATTTGTTATCAGAATTTCAATTTTTTTTTACTAATTATCGTAAATTTCAAATATTTTTAGCTTTCTTCCAGACTTTTCTCCAATTTAATTTCCAAAATTTTTTATTAATTATCGTAAATTTCAAATATTTTTATCATTATTCTAGTCTTTTCTCCAATTTTTAGTTATTCTCATTTTCTAAAATTATTTTCTAAGATTTTTTCTAAAATTTAATTTTTTTCTTCAATTTTTGATTATTTTTATTTGTTTTCATAATTTCAAAATTTGTTTATTAATTATCGTAAATTTCAATTACTTTAAGCTTATTTCTTTAATTCTTTTCTCCAATTTTTAGTTATTTTCTTTTTTTTTAATTGGTTTCTAAGATCTTCATGTATTTTTTTCAAATTTCAATTTTTTTTTCTATATTAAAAAAAAATTCTGTGGTTTCAGAATTATCACACTTAAATGTCATTTATTTTTTACAACTTATCATTGTTTGTATCATATTTTAATTGTTCTCGTCATGTTATAAAATTTAAAAACATTTTTCAATTATTTTCCAAAATTTATTTCCTTCAATTTTCAATTCTTTACATTTTTTTCATAATTTTATAAATTTGTAACTATGTATCTGATATTTCAATTATTATTTCATTATTTATATTATGTTCTTTAATTTTCAATTACTTTCGTCATTTTTCTCGTTCTTTTTCATAATTGCCAAAAAGTTTTAATTTTTTTCTCTTTAATTTAAACTTGTTCTGTTCAATTTTAAATTATGTGTACCTTTTTTCATTTATTTTCTCTAATTTTTAATTATTTTCTTTTATTTCAATGAACTTCTGAAATTTTTAAGTATTTTTCTCAAATTTTGTTTAACTTTCCTTTATTTAAAATATTTTATGTAATTTGTTTAATTACTTTCTCAAATTTTAATTATTTTTTTTAATTTTAATTTATTCATCTCAATTTCTAACCATGTTTTTTCAATTTTCAATTATTCTCTCTAATTTTTCATTATTCAATTTTGTTTTAATTTACTTTTAAGATTCTCAAATATTTTTCTCAAATTTAAATTATTTTCTTTAGGTTTAAAGCATTTTTATGATTGTTTAAATTACTTTCCCCAATTTTTAATTGATTTCGTTTTTTTTTTCAATTAATTTTCAAAATTTGCAATTATTTTGTTCAATTTCAATTGTTTTTGCAATTATTTTTAATTCTAAAACATTATAAATTTTGTCCTAAATAAATATTTATGTTATTTATATTAATTGGTTTTTAAATATTATATTTAAAATATTTATTTCTTCTGATTAGATAAATATTATTTACCGGTTTGTTATATTTATTATTGTATTTTATAATTTCTAAAATGTATGAAAAGCTAATCGCACGCTGGCGCGCGTTTTATTTTGCTTGTATAATAAATAAGATGGGACATATTTCGATTTCCCAATTTCTCGTACAGTACTAAGTTATTTCTACAAATGCACTTAGATTGCAGAGCCTTGTGAAAATGGCTTTACTTTTATAACGTTAATCTTTACCAAATTCTGTCTATAGGCATTTCGGCCGACTCTCCCCTATATTAGTTTTTTTTACTAACTACACTTTTTTCCAATTTCCAGGTTATATTATAATGGTAGTGGACGGAACATGCACAACGTGGACATCACCAGCTTTACCATACCTGAGAAAAGAAGAATCCGAGTTTCACTTGTCAGTCGCCCAAGAAGCAATCATCGTGGCAATTGGCTCAGTGACAGCAATTATCGGCTACCTTCTTCTTCCTCTATTTGCAAATCGAATCGGCCGAAAATACTCGATTCTAGTCTACGGGATGTTTCTACTCCTAGCCATGATTCTAACCCACATGGCTTCCAGTTTTTTAGTTTTACTCGTAGCCCGGATGATAATGGGTGTAGGTGCCAGTGGAATTTACGGCCTTCTTCCTCTCTACATCGGCGAAATTGTCCACGAAAATGTGCGAGGAAGTTTCCTCACCTTCGACAAAATGTGCGTCAACATCGGAGCTTTTCTCATGACAGTAGCCGGAGCATTCCTAACCTACAAAACCATGAATCTCGTCTTGATCCTCGGACCAATCCTCGGCTTTGTTTTTTTCCCCCTAACCCTCGAAACGCCTTATTACTACTTGATGAAAAACCGGGAAAAAGAAGCGATTGCCGCGAAAATGAAATTGTCCGGAACTGACAAAATTGAAGATGTAATGGAGGAAATCGAGAGGATAAAAAGTGCGATCAAGGAGGGACAAAAGTCGAAAAAGAGCTCGCTGCAGGATTTATTTCTTGATCCTGGCAGTCGGAAGGCGCTGATTATTAAATTATTAACTTCGGCTACTTTATCATTTTCAGGTTATAGTGTCATTCAGGCGTACGCTCAGGATGTCTTCAGCAAAAGTGGTTCTATTTTGGCGCCCGGACATTGTGTTATGATTATGACAGGATTTCAGATAATTGCCGGATTATTATCGTCCCAAATTGTTGATCTTTGGGGACGTAGACCGACTTTTTTACTCTCCGGTGTCATGTCATCTTTGTCTTTAACAATTTTAGGTACATTTTTCTTCTTAAAGGCTCATCCTCTGGTGGATGTTTCATTTCTCAGTTGGATTCCACTTGTCGGTTTGATTTCATTTACATTCTCGTGTAACATGGGACTGACTAGTGTTCCGTATTTATACACGGGGGAACTGTTTTCGATAAAAGTCAAAGGAGTGGCTACCACTGTGTCGTTAATAGTCGAGTCGATTTTTTCCTTCTCTTCGAAAATGATTTTTCCCTTTGTGAGCCAGGCTTTTGGAATTTTTGCGAGTTTTTGGATTTATGCATTTTTGTGCTTCTCCGGAGCGGTTACTGTGTTTCTAATTGCGCCTGAAACTAAGGGTAAGAATCTGGAGGAAGTTCTGGAAATGTTGAAGGTGAAGGAAAAAAATATGTGTGGAAAAATTAACAATGTAATCATAACAAAATAGTTTTGTTGCATATTTTATTTGAGGTTATTAAAATGTTTTGTTGGCAGTACCATATATGTATAGCGCATGCGCGATTTTGATCAACACTGAACACTCATCTATCGATGCGAAATATGTTTTGTTTTTTTGTTTTTTGTTTATAAGATAAGTTTTATAATAAAATGAATACAATATGTTAAATAGGGTATTTTTAAATGTGAAAGTTCAATAATAAATCGTTTTGAATTAGATTTTTTGAGCAAACGACACAGAACGGGTTCTTATTAAAAGGTAATTTATTTTAATTTAATGAATAGTTTAAGCAAATAATAAACATTTGTTATTTAAAAATGCGTAAGTTTTATGAGTAGAAACTGTATTTGTAAAATAGTTATTAAGCTTATTCGAAATAAAGCAAAATTAAACTAAAGTGTATAACCTAACATCTAAATCGATCTGTCAAGTGTTGTTATAAGAAAAAAAATTTTATTAAAAGAATTTTCATTTTAAAAATATCTAGGCTGTACAAAGATGATTTATAAATTCAGTTTTGTTTACTAGAAGAAATTATACCAAAACTTTTAAATCCCTCAATTAACTAATTATGATATAGACTTTGATTAAAAACAAAAAGTCTTAAATCAAAAAAAAAATTATTTTAAAATTAACTTATGGACCAAAGGTTACAATTTGACATTTGTTATCGAAAAATAAGGTCCTGAAAAACTGAAGATGAATAATTTATTATAATCTTAAAATTAACTTTAGTGGTTATATGAGAAACGTAATTTACTTAAATTTCTCGAAATGACAAAATTTGTTGAAAATGAGGGATGATATTGATAAAGTGGAATAAAATAATAATTAATAAATTTATAATAACTAATATAAGTAATAATTAATGTATATGAGAAATAAAATTATTTTTTTATTTAATGTACTATCTAAATAAGTGCAATTTATAATTTGTACAATATAAACTTAAGTTTATTAACTTTGTATATTAATAGTCATTTTACAATTAAATTGTTTCAAGTTTGTAGAAATTTAATAAATACTTGTAAACTTACCATTGAAATAATTAAGAATCTATTGTTGTCATTATTATTATATTTATTATTAATATGATAAATTTCCATAGCCATAATCCTCGAAGATCTTACTGACTCGACTCTAAACCAAAATCTTTATCCTTAATATTAAAAATAAGTAAAATTTTTTATCAAGAGACAGCAAAATTGTCCAATAAAGTAACTAAAAAGTCACATTTTATTAAATAATACTTTTAATTCGTAATTAATACCTTGATTTTGGAAAAATAATATACAATTATAAGAAAAATTATCTGATTTTATAAATTTGATTAAAAAAGAGATTAACATTTTATAAAGTTAATTAGAAATATGTTATTCGTTATTATTTTTTGATTAATTTTACAATGTTATTTGCATTAAATTAGTTCTATCAAAAATTCATAATTTATAAAGAATTAAAAATTAACCGAACTCTATACAATGTAAGAATTATATAAAGTACATTTATTTAAAAGGAAGTATATGTATCTATAATGTTTCGTAAAAAAAAAAAAAATTCTTTGTTCTGAATAAATAAAAAAATAAGGTTTAAACTATTTTCGATTATAACCTTTTCCCACTACTCAAAATTTGATAAGCTCATAGTTTTCTGAATTCAATTTTAATTCCTATTATTATAATTCTATAAATTTAATGTTCGTAAATTTTTTTTTATTATTTCCAACTTTTAACAACCATTTAATCCTTTTTCAAACAAAAAAATTTATTAGCCTATAAACTTTGACTCAATTTATCAAAAATTCGTATTTTTTGCTTCAAAGCAAATCGATTGACATGTATAAAAATACACATTTTATTATCAATGTTGTCCTTATTGGTCGTTATACTTTTTAAAAATAAAATATTATCAATTAAAAATTAAAAAATATATTTTCTTGTTGACATTTTTTGTAATTTTTTTAATCAAACTTAATATTTAAATATTCTTTACATTAAAAAGAAGCTATATTTTTACCATTATAAATTTCATATTTCAATCACTATATAGTAATGTTTCTTGATTTTCTAGTTACTTTTAACCAATGCAAATTTTTTTTTAATTTCCAGTAATTTTTCTTTATTTTCTAGTTATTTTTCTATAAAATCTAGTGATTTTTATTGTTACTTAGTTATTTGTTACTCTTTCTAGTTATTCAAAACTTTTTTTAGTTATTTTATAAAACTTTAAAAATTTTTATTTTTCAAAACTTCTAGTTGTTTTGACTCTTTATAATAATTATTCTACTCTTCTTACTATCTTTAGTCAATTTTTATTCATGAATTATTATTATTCTTTCTAGAAACTTACCTCTATTTTCTAGTTATATATTTGTTACATTTTTTTTATTTTGTACCTTTCTAGTAATTTTTCCTTATTTTCTGTCTTTTTCCCTTTATTTCAAGTATTTTGTTTTTTCTACTAATTTTCTCCACTTTTTACTCTTTTTAGTTATCCTTTATGCAAATTAAGACATTTTTACTTCAAAGTAATTTTTCGTTATTTTATAGTTATTATGTAAACATTTCTAGTTATTTTTTTTAATTATCTAGTTATATTTTTTCCATTTTTTTAAAAATTTCTATTACTTTCTCACGTTTTAGAAACATTTTTTCTATTTGTTTATTTTTTTAGGCTTTTTTTATTTACTTTTTTTTCTATTCATGTTTCTTCAATTTGTCATTTTTTTTACTAAACGTAATTTTTTCCCATTTTTTAGTTATTTTTTTTTTACTTTCTGCAATTGTCTTCTATTTTCTATTTATCTTTTTTTAGTATCTAAACATTTTTTCGTTTTTATAATTCTTGCTATTTCTAATTGTTTCTCTCCAATTTATTTGTTTGGTAAATATCTAAGGATTCTCTATTATTTTTCAAGTAATTTTCAATAAATTACAATAAATTCCATTTAAATAAATAAATAATTTTCCATAAAGTCTACGCGGAAAGAAAATTAATTATCAATTTTATTAAAATATTTTACAATTTATAGGGAAAAAGTGCCAGAATGCGCAATTTTGTACAAGGATTTTTAAGCTTTAGAAAAACCATTCCAATAAATACTAAGTAATTTTAATCCTTAATAGAGTCTAAAGCAAGTTTAATAAAATTTTTTTAAAGTTTGAAATTATCAATCTGAAATTTTATCTTTTTGATCCTTTTTAATTTGTAAAAATATATAAAAAAATAAAAATAAAAAAATATATAAAATTTGTAATTAATTCCTAAAACTTCAATTACTGATTTTTCAATGTAAATTTAAATGCTAAATTTGTTCAAAATAAAAATTTCATTTTAAATTTAATTATTCTATTTAAAATAATCTGATCTCAATGATTGTTCAATATTCCAAGACTTGGTTAAAAAATTAATTGATTATTTAGAATTTGGAAATTATCTCTTATCGTTTTGGATTGAAATTAAATATTTATGAGATTCTGATCTTCCTGGATTTAATAAATTTTTGATAACTTAATTTGCATAATGGGACTTTTAATGTCTCCAAGATTTTCGGATTCTTTTATCTAAATCTCGGGTTTTATTAAGTAAGATCTCCATCATCTTTTGATTAAATATTTAAGTTTTTATTTTTTTTTGACTATTTATTTAAAAATTCTAAAATTAATTCATTATTTTTGATTTGTTTGAATTAAATTAACCTTTAAAAATTAACTACAGAAACTAAATTTTGTTTCTTCTCATTGTTCCTAAACTTATCATTTTGTTTATAAAATCTCACCTTAATTCATTAATGTAAAACTGCTTTAATTTACTATTACATTAATTTCGATTTCTTTTGGACCAAGTTTTGGAATCTTTATCCTAACTAATTTGTAATTTAGAATTATTATATTCATTCTTCATTGTAATTTAATCTAACTTAACCTAACTTACCTCTTTTAACCTGATTTAACCTGAAAGAGATTTTAATTTATAACTGAGCTTTACGATTCTAAGATAGATTATTTTTTGTATTCAAATAGTCCCGCGCTTCTTTGCGGAGAAATTTAAAAGTAGTGGCGCTCAGAGATGCCAGGGAGCGAGACCAAACGCATCTGCGCATGTCTGCGGAAAGTTCTGCCATTGGTCGAGATGAGCGGGATAGTTTGAAAAGGCTTTAATAAAACAATTTTAAATGAGGCCGCTCAATTCGATCAATGGCTGAACTTTCCGCAGACATGCGCAGATGCGTTTAGTCTCGCTCCCTGGCATCTCTGGTGGCGCTGCACGGGAAGAGAGAGAAAGACAATCCGTCAAAGATACGTTTACGATTGTTTGAGATTTCTCACGTTTTTCTTATGAATATTAAATAATAAACTTAATTTAAATTGATTGTGAAGTGTTATTTTACTCAAATATAGCCATTTGAAACCTAACTTAACTTTAATTCTAAATTGATAAAAATGTAATTGATTATTTAATCTATTATTAATTTCCAAAAATTTCCTAACCTCAAAATTTTAATTTGTACCAAATTTATGTTCCAGGTTAAAAAAAATTACATTATTGTAGTATTATATCTATATAATATTAATAATTGCAATATGTGTGTAACCGGATTTGGCACACGGATAACAAAAGAAAGGGTTTATAAATATGATTAGATTTTGTTAATAAAAATAGTTAGTTGACCGTCGATGTGAGTTCTGTCAAGATTGACATTTGTAAACGTTAAATTAACATTCAACATTTTTTGCAAATTAGTATTTACCTGTGGAATTCTTTCAAATACTACATTATTTTTCTGAATAAAATATTGTTTATTGATTTTAGATGTCTTATTTAAATTATCAATCTTTTAAAATAAAGTTCTAATTGAGGTTAAGCTTCCTATTTGGTTGTTAGTCTTATTACTTTATTTAATTGATTTATTTCTATTTTTTTTTTTTTGTCAAGGAAAGATCTTGCGCCCGATATTTACAATTTGTAAATCTTCCAGCCTGTGATCGCGAAATACGTCAAATAATTAATTTTAGATTAATAAAAAATTTATTCAATTACGAACAATAATAACAATAGCAGTAATAACAATAAAAGTTCTAACAAAAATTACACACTGAACTTTCCATATCTGTTTTCTTTCATTTTTTTCTTTTAAAAATATTTCCATTTTTATCACAATTTTGCACACAAAAATAAAAAAAACCACCATTTCCAACTAACCTAATTCGAAATACCACCAAGTTCCAAATTTTCCGACCCAATGTGCTCCTTCCTCCCTTTGTTTCCCTTCAGAATACTTTGCACTTCCTCAAGATTTTTGCCAGAAGTCTCGGGTGAGATCCAAAACACAAAAATCGTGCAGACAATGCAACAGGTGGCAAAAATCCAAAACGGCATGTGCATCCCAAACTGACTCTTCAATCTCTGGAACCAGAATTTCGAGGCAAAAAGAAAGGCAGCAGCAAATATAATCCCCACCGCGATGGCCTTACCTTTAGCCTTAATAGAGAAAAGTTCCCCCATGAAAATCGCCGGAATCGACACCAGTCCCAAATTGGACACAATTAAGTAAGAAACAAGACCGACCAATGGAAGCCACGCGATGCCCGATGCATCAAAATCAGGCCGAGAGTCCAAAAAATAAAAAAGTCCAACAGCCGCGAGTGAAGCAGCCGATAACGTACCGGACACTAAAAACATTATTTTCCTCCCTCGGTCTATAAACAAAGTCGACAATAATCCCGCAATGATTCTCACCACTCCCAAAACAATTGTAGCGTACTTTGGACTCAGGGCAAAATTACTATAACTAAAAATTTCCTCTGCATAGGCCTCAATAGCCGCAATTCCCGATAAATACATCGCCGCTGTCGCAAAAAAGAGGATAATTAACCCTTTTCTGTTTCCCCTGGCGAAAAATTCCTTCATGGAGGTTTTTTCCAAATCCCGACTCTCGACTACGGCTTTCTTCATTCTCTTGATTTCCGTCTGGACCAATTCCGGATCGTGAATTCCTCTCAGTTCCATCAAGCTTTTTACGGCACTTTTTTCGTCGTTCTTTATTAGATGAAAATAGGGCGTTTTGAGCATGAGAGGAAGTGATAAAAGGGCAAAAATCGGCAGAGATGTCATGATCATGTTCATGGTCTCGTAGGTGGAAACGGCTCCGATTGAGACGACTAATAAAATACCGAGATTGCTGCAGATATTGATGAGAGTGGTGAGGATTCCTCGTATTTCCTTGGCTCCAATTTCGGCGAAGTATAGAGTGGCTGCGCTGTAGGCCATACCTGAAGCTATCCCGCTGATAAATCTGGCGATGTATAAAGATGCTTGGTTGCTGGCGAGGATGATGATTGTCCAGGATAATAAGGCGGGAATTACAGACGCAGAAATAGTGTGTTTTCGGCCTATTCTGTCCAGCAGAAAAGGGCATAGAAGAGTGCCAGGCATTATTCCAAAAGCTGAGATTGATGCTATCCAAGCGCCCTCTTCTTCTGATATTGTAAAGTCCGAGGTTCGATTTGAGAGATAGGGCAGGGCTGGTGAAGTCCAGGCTGAATGAACTCCGTGATTTATGCAGAGAAAGTATACTGTGGAAGATAATAATTTTATTAATTATGTGGTGAAGAATAATAATTGTTGAGGATTTAACTTGATTTTACAGAGTAATTTCTTCAATTTTAGGTTCAATTAATTTTATCACAACAATTTTAAATAGAGGGGAGAGTGGCCATCAATGTACCGGATTTTTTTCAAGGTCATAGTACTTATTCAATTTCACCAATTTCAAGCACTTCTTTGCATCAATATAAAACTACAACACTTCTCTACCCAGTAAGAAGAGAGGAATTAAAAAATATTAAAAAATTTTAATATTTTTAAATACGTTTTCTGTCCAATACATTTGTATCCGGTGATTGCACCTACTTTTACCCAAAAATCAGTCCTTATGAATATGGGTTTAAAAAATTTGTGAATCCAAATGAATCCCTTTATAATGAAAAAAAATAAAATGAATATTTTTTAATGTCTGCAGTTCAGGTTATTGAATACAAATGAATCCCTTTATAATGAAAAAATAAACTAATTATTTTTAAACACCCACACGTCAGATTATTCAATCTGAATGAATATTTTTATAATAAAAATGCAATTAAAAAAAAATGAAAATTTATATCCGAATGAATACCCTTATGATTAAAAAATATAAAATGAACATTTTATATACTCACGATTCAGTTTTATTGAATCCAAATAAATACCATTATAATGAAAAAAAATGAAATTTTAATATTTGAATACACATAGTTCGGATTATTCAATTCAAATTAATCTTTTTATAATTTAAATAAATAAAACCAAATCCATTGTTCTATAAATACTCATCTCTTTAAAAATAAATCAGTGAAAAGTCACTGAAGAAATTCAAATTAGTATAAATTTCTACTAATTTTTTTAAATTCTTCACTAAAGTTTTAGTGAAAATTGACTAAAAATAAGTAAAAAGTTCCACAAATTCGAATTAATGACCGTTTTTCACTAATTCAGATTAAAAGAGCACATTTGAAATCACTGTAAGGGTGTAAGGTGTAAACAAAGAACAAAGGAGTAACAAAGAATTTCAATTTTTGAAATTAATTTTATTAATTTTGTTTTATAGGGTTATAAACAACTCCCAAAATTGGGGGGTATTTATACACAATTAATGGCCTATGGTTAGAAAAATAAAAATTGTTGACTGTCAATTATTATTTACTAGCAACATTAACGCGCGCTCAAGCGCGCGACAAACTTTGCATTATTGGTCATTTAAAAACATAAATTTTTGCAAATTCAAATAATGAAACTTACGAAATTGAAGAATATATTTGAAAAATGACAAAAATATATTGACATTTGAAAACAAATTTCGAAAAATAGCTACATAAATACACAATTAAAAAGAATAGTTTAAAAAATTTAACAATAAATTTTAATTTTAAACAAAATAGTTGAAAAATTATAGGAATAACTGTTGGAAATACCTAATTGTAAATTGAACAACTGTATTGAAAATCGATAAAAATAATTGAAATTTAAGAAAATAATAAAAATGGAGGAAATAAATTGAAAATTTGAAAAAAATAATTGATAATAAACAACAAAATTACAAAATGACAAAAATAATTGACAATTGAAAACAAAATTCAAAAGATGGCTAGATTAATACACAACCGATCAAAATAACTTAAAAAATCGAAGAATAATTATAAAACTTTAAGATAATAATTGAAAATTGAAAAATTGTAGGAAATAAATTAAAACTGCGGAAAATGATTAATAATTGAAGGAAATAGTTAAAAAATGACGAAAATAATTGTCAATTTAAAACAAAATTTAAAAAATAACTAAATTAATAGACAACTGAAAAAATAATAGAAAAAATTAAACAAGAAATATTAAATTTAAAGAAAATAGTTGCAAATTGAAAAATTAAGAAAATTGTAGGAATAATTGCAATTTTAAAACAATTTTTATGAGTGTACAAAATAATTTAAAAAGTCCAAGAATTATAGGAAATTAAGGAATTAATTGAAAATCGATCAAAATAATTTAAAATTAAAGAAAATATTTGAGAATTGAAGAAAATAATTTAAAATTGAAGAAATAAATTGAAAATTAAAGAATTGAGAAAATAAATTGAGAATTGAAGAAATACATCGAAAATTTAAGAATTAAATTAAAATTTTAAAAAATAATAATTGATAACTGAAAAAAAAAAATTACAAAATGACGAAAATAAATGACAACTAAAAACACAATTCAAAATATGGCTAGATTAACACGCAACACATCAAAATAATTTATAAAATCAAAGAATAATTATAAAATTTTTAGTTAATAATTGAAAATTGAAAAATTGTAAGAATAATTGAAAACTGCGGAAAATAATTAATAATTGAAGTTAAAAAATAACTAGAGTAATTGAAAAATTGAAGAAAATATGTGAAAAATGACGAAAAGAATTGTCAAGTAAAAACAAAATTAAAAAATAACTAGATTAATAGACAACTGAAAAAAATAATTGAAAAAATTAAACAAGTAATATTAAATGTAAAAAAAAATAATTGCAAATTAAAAAATTTAGAAAATTATAGAAATAATTGTTGGAATTAATTGCCCATTTAACAACTGGATTGAAAATCGAAAAAAATAATTAAAATTGAAAAAAGTAATTGAAAATTGAAGAAAGCAATTAAACATTGAAGAATGGAATTGAAATTAAAAGAATATACTTAAAAATTTAAAAAGAGTAATTGAAAAAAGCCGAGAATTAATTAATATATAGAAGAAATTGAAAACTGAAGGTTGGAAATAAAAATTGAAGAATGGCATTAAAAATGAAAGAACATAATTGAATAATTGTATTTAAAATTAAAGAAACTTAATGATATCGAACAAAATAATAGAAAAAAAGCGATAATTTTTTAATATTAAAGAAAATAACTGAAAATTGAAAAGTGGAATTTAAATTTGAACAAAATAACTGAGAAATGAAGAATTCTAGAATTGAATAATTGATTTGCAATTTTAAAACAATTTTTATGAGTGTAAAAAATATTTGAAAAAGTCCGGAAATTATTGGAAATTGAGGAATTAATTGAAAATCGATCAAAATAATTAAAAATTAAAGAAAATATTTGAGAATTAAAGAAAAAAATTGAAGAAATTAATTGGAAATTTCAAGAAAATAATTGATAATTAAAAGACAGATTACAATATGACGAAAATAAATAACTATTAAATATTATAACTATTGCTAATAATTTGTGATGTAAAAAACGAAAATAATATATACCTAAACCAGGAATTTTCTTTTTGGGCTAATAAATTTAACTAATATATCAATTTGTTTTATAAATAAAGATAATAACTTTATGCATTTTGAATCAATCTGTAGAGATAGGAACTTTGTGCTTTAGCATATCAGCACAATTTTGCTCGAAAAATTTTAAGTGTTATAAAACGTCTAAAAACCATATAAAACAAGTTTTTAAATAGAAATTTCTTTAAATTAAATCAGCACAAAAAAGCACAATTTTGTCATTTAAGCAGCATAATTTTGTTCGGGTAATTGTGCCGCATAATTAGCGATTTTCAGCATATATTCAGCACATATTTAGCACAATTCGTATAAATTTATATTGATTATTAACGAAATAGTCATATAAAAATTTCAGGAAATTTCCGTTCTTTATGTTTTGAAGCAGATTCGCATAAAAGAATATAAAAGGGCCTTAGCAGAATGAAAATTTGAAATCATAAGGTGTGAGATAGAAAAGGACATACATAGGGTAAGTGCGTTAGTTGCTGCGGATGCTTCAGTTGCTGCGGTTTTCAGAAAAATATTACTAATTTCTATTTAAGAATATGTACTTATTTCAAAATGTGTGATAAAATTATTCTAACCTTTACTTAATACAATTCCATCAAAAATCTTATTTTAACTATTATTAATTTATAATTATTTAAGTTTAAATTATTGTTCCCGCAGCAACTAAAGCAAACATTTGGTTTGTACGTGCTTTAGTTGCTGCGGGAAATCTAACCTCCAATTACACGTTATTCTGGCCGCAGCAACTAACACGCATCAACTGACTCAAACCCGCAGCAATAGATGCATTTGATATTATTTTTAATTTCTTAATTTTGTTCAAATAATCAATTTTTATGGGGTTTTGATGTTTGAATAAATATCTAAATAACACAAACTACTCATTTAATAAGTCGTAAGTTCATTGTTATCAATAAAAAAGCTGTATTTTTTAATAAAAAGGAGTCTCGGCTGAGAGCCCGCAGCAACTGACACATTTACCCTAAATATGTCTAGGAAAATTAAATAAAATTTTATTATAAACATTTCAAATTGTTTAAACAAATAAACAAAAAATTGCATCAAAAAATTTTCTGTCAATCGTTACTAAAGAATCGCCAGCTATATTAAAAAAATTATTTAAATTCGAAAATATAAGAAAAATAAATTGTTTAAACAATGAAATGTAGATTGCGAATTATGAATCAATAACTTTTTTTTAGTTCTTCAATGAAAATTTCAAAAGACTAGATAATTCTAGCTGAATTTAATAAAAATTTGAGTTTAAACAATCAATTAAATTAAATCAATTACCGAAACTGTTTTTCCCTTCGCTATTTAAAAAGTTGTAAGCTTTTAAAATACCTATTTAATTAAAGTAAAAAATATGATAACTATTGTTTAAACAATTAAAAATGAATTTAAAAATGTAGCAAGCCTTGTATTTTGTTAAGTAAAAAAAATTATAAAAAAAATGACATAAGAAAATAATATTTTAGACCAGGGCTGTTATTGATTTAAATCATTGGAAAATTTGCATTAAAATCATGATTTAAATAAAAAATTTACAATTCTCCGGTGCATGTAAAACATCACAAACAATAAACAAAACCCACAAATTTGTGGATAAATCTTAAAAAATTTAATATTTTAATCTTTATAAAATTTAAAAAATTGTGCTAATACAGATGATCAAATTACCTATACGATTTACAAATCTTTGGTATGAAGATAACAAAAAAAGTATTACATTTTTATATCTTCATGTCATTATAATTATATAAATTCCAATTAAGTCATATTCCAATTTGTTCCAACTTTTAAATTTCAATTAATTCAAATTTAAATGGATATTAATTAATGCAAAATAATTAAATAATATTAATACTTTTTTATATTCACAATAATCCTTTTTTTAAATATTCTTACAAGATTTCCAAGAGATTTCAATTTTTTAAAACTATTTATATTAATTTTTATCTTATAATTTCTTATTTTAACAAAATTTTAAGTTTTTTCTACTTTTACTTTTGATATTTTTGATATTTTTTATTTGTCTTTTTATTTTTGAATTTTCTTTAATTTTCCTCTTTTTATGCAAATTATTTAATATTATTTTAAACAACTCCGTTTTTATAACATTCACTAAACTTTTTATTTCGTTGATTTTCATAATTATTTACATATTTTTAAAAATAAATACCCTTATTTTTTTTGTAAGTTTATTCAATTTTTTTTAAGAATAGAATCTTGTCTATTCTTTGCGAGATTTTTTGCAAACTTACTTATTCTTCCATAAAGTTTTTAGATTTTTTTTATTTTTGTAAATTTATTTGTTGGACTTATTTTAAGTGTAATATTATAAAAATGGGTTTGATTTAATTTGCTTAAACTTTTTTTATTTTTAGAGGATTTTTAAGTTTCTTTTGTCGACTTTCTTTTTATTTATCTTGATATTGTATACATTTTTTAATTTTATTTTTTGTACTTTTTACATTTTTTTAGTTTGTTAGATTAAGGAAAAAAACATTTCTATATTTTCTTCCTATTTATTTAATTTTCTTAAAGTTTCACTATTTTTTTAATTCTTTTTTGCGTTTTAATTAATTCTCTAATTTTTATTATCATTTTTCTATTTCTAAGAAGCATTTTTCCTTCTTTTCAATTGTTCATTTTTTATCTTATATGTAATTACGAATTTTTGAAAACATTTATTTGGTGCTTTTTTTACATTTCTGAATTTCCCAATTTTTTACTTTTTTGATTTTTCATTCAATTTATAAAATAATTCTCTAATTTTTCTAATTTTAAAATTTTGTTCTCTTTAGTAATATATTTTAACGTTTTCTTAATTATCTTCTTATTTATTATTGTAATTTAAAAAAATGGCCGTAAGTAGTTTAATTTTTTGAAAAGAGTTTCTACTTTTTTATTTAATTATGTCACTGTTTCATTCTTGTGTTGTTTTTTAATTTTTTCTTTAATTAACTACGTACAAATAAACATTTAGAGATTTTAAATACTGATTATATTTTTAAAAAAATCAATTTTTGATTTAAATAAAAAAAAATCCGATTTAAATCAAATAAATCCGATTTTTTTGATTTTTTTAAAAAAATCATGATTTTTATCAGCCCTGTTTTAGACCTATTTACTTATAAATGCTGAATTTGTGTTTATTCGTCCTTTAAGGCACTCCTAGAGAGTGTTTATTTGCAAAAAAATAATAATAATCGACAGTTTCTTCAATTTTGAACATTTGTCGAGGTCTCATAAACTTCTGAATCTTTTTCGATAAAATTAAGAATAATTTTTCGCAATTTTCTTAAAGAAGTACAATTTTTCCTTGTATTTCTTATGAGAAAAAGTGACGGTACCACTCAATATTGTTGGATCAAATTAAAAAAAATAGGGGTAAATTTCTTTCTTTTATTTGTAGTCAACTCTCGAGCGCCTTTAAACCATATTTCAAATTTTTCATTTTTTGAACCACCCTACTAGACAGAAACGTCGAGTATTATAGAAAAAATAATTTTAATACCTCAAAGTATAATTTAGACTAAAAAGAAATCAATTTTTCTATATATAAATAAACTGGAGTGTTAAAATTTCAATAACTACTAACCTTCCGTACATAATTTTGGTTGAAACAAGCAAATTGCCTTAAAATTAAGTAGCACATTTAAAGCACATATGATAGCCAATAAAAGCATTATTTCAGCACAATTAGGCATTTTATTTTAGCATAATTCGACCTATTAAAAAAGCACAATGTTCCTATCTCTATCAATCTGATTATGCGTTTAAATTTTGTGTAATTATACGACAATTATGCAATTGAAAAATAAAAAATATACATTAAAAATTAAAATATAATAATATATTATATTCTCATGAAATATATAGATGTTTGTCTACTATCTTTTTTTCTTAACGCTAACAATACCGCAGAAACAATGAAAGACATTAAACATGAAAAAGTCAAATTATTATAAAAAAATATAGATAGAACTTCAATTTTTTTATTAGACCGTACATTGCATAATAGTTTATATAATTATGGGCAATTCTATTGTGTGCTTTCAATTATCAATTATTTTCATCATATTTCAATTATTTTCTTCAATATTTAATCATTCTCGGCTTTTTTCAATATTTTTTTTTCAATTATCTATTACGTTCTTGAAGCTTCAATTCAATTCTCCAATTATTTAACTATTTTCAGAAATTCACAATTATTTTCTTCAACTGACAATTATTCTTTTCAATTTTCAGTTATTTTCTTCAATTTCCAATTATTTTCTACAATTCTCAATTATTTTCTTCCATTTTGAATTATTTTCATTAATTTTAAATTATTTCTTCATTTCTCAATTGTTTTCTTCGATTTTCTACTATTTTCTTCAACTGACAATTATTTTCTTCAATTTCCAATTATTTTCATCAATTTCTAATTAATTTCTTTAATTCTGAAATATTTTCTACTATTTTCAATTATTTTAATCAATTTTTAATTATTTTCTTCAACTCTAAATTATCTTTTTCATTGACAATTGCTTGATTAAATTTTCAATTATTTTCTTCAATTTTCAATTATTGTCATCAATTTTTAATTATTTTCTTCAGATTTCAATTATTTCTTTCAATTTTTAATTGTTTAATTTAATATTAACTAATTCTCGACTTTTTTCAACTATTTTTTTCAACTATCATTTATTTATTTCACATCTCAATAACTCCTTCAATTTTCAATTATCAATTATGTTATTGAAACATTAATTCAATTCATCAATTATTATTCAAAAATTTTCATAAAATCACATTTTCTTCAATTTCAAATTATTTTCTACAATTTTTAATTATTTTTTTCAAATTACAATTACATTCTTAATTTTTATTGTTTTCTTCAAATTCTATAATTCCTGGGTTGTTCAATTTCATTTTTCTTCAATTATCACTTATTTTCTTCTACTTTCAATCCCATTGTTCAATTCTTGAATTATTTTCTTTAATTATCAATTACAATTTTCAACATTCAATTCCATTCATTAATTTTCTATTTTTTTTTCAATATTCAATAACTCTGGGCTTTTTACTATAATTTTTTTTAATATTCTCAATTATTTTCTTCAATTTCCAATTATTTTTTTCATATTTCTTTCAATTTCTAAATTTTTTCAATTTTCTTCAATATTTAACAATTCTCAGCTTTTTTATATTATGTTTTTCTTTCAATTTTTATTTAAATTGATAATTTTTAAATTATTTTTATCATTTCGCAATTATTTCCGACGATTTCTAAATTTTTTTGCTGTTTTCAAATATTGTTTTTAATTTTTAAGTACTTTCTTCAATTTTCAATTTTTTTCTTTAATTTTTTTTTATTTGAGCTAATAATACAGCCCACAATTATCAGATCTTTTACGGGCACAAATATATTTTTATATTAAAATTAAAAAATTAATTTTTAATTATTTTGTTCAATTTTCAACTGTTTGTTTCAATATTCAGTAATCTCGACTTTTTTCAATTATCAGTTATTTATTTCATGTTTCAAAACCTTCTTTAATTTTCAATAATTTTCTTCTTTTTTCAATTTAATTATTCAATTGTACAATGATTTTTTTCAATTCTCAATTAATTTCTTTAAACAACAATTCTATTCTTCAATTGTTAATGTTTTCTTCAATATTAAATAATTCTTGGAATTTTCAATTTTTTTTTAATTATAAATTATTTTCTGCTTTTTTCAATCCAATTGTTCAGTAATTTTCTTTAATTCTCAATTATTGTATTTGAATTTCAATTTTATTACTCAATTTTCAATTGTTTTTTTTTAATATTCAATAATTCTGTGTTTTTCTGATTTCAATTTCATTATTTAATTTTCAATTTATTTCTTCAATTTTGAATTATTAACTTAAATTAAAAATTTTTTTTTTTGATTTTCTATCTAGTTAACCAATTTTTTATATATTCTTTGAATTTAATAACCATTGTTCAATTTTATCAATTATTGTTCAATTGTAGATTAATATTTACTTTTTTTTTAATTTTGTTTCTAATTGTCAAATATCTTTGTCATTGTTTAATTATTTCTTTCCATTATTAATTATTTCTTTTCATTATTAATTGTTTCTTTTAATTCTTAATTATTATTTTTTGTAAAGATTAATATTTAATTCTTGAATTATTTTCTTTGAATTTCAATTACTTTCTTCAATTATCAACTGTTATCTTCCATTTTTGTAGCCATTTGTAGGTCTATTTATACTTAAAATAAATTTTAACTTAACAAGAGAAAAAACCGGGAAAAACCGGGAAATGACCGGGAATTTTGTGGGACGAAATTAGTAGACACCCTGTCCAGAGAAACTTATTGGTATTCCAGTTGAATATTTTTTCCCGTGTAGTAAATTAAAAATTTAAAAAAAAAATTAATTAACACGTTTAGTATTTTAGGAAATTGGTGTCAAAAAGTCCAAAAAACGTATCTTTGACCGTATTTGATTGTAAGTAAAATGGGAACAAAAGTTTCTAAAATCTTGTTCCAAGATTGAAATAAAAGTTTGAACTTTAAACTATAATGTAATCCAGGGAGGATTTTATTTAATTATTATAAAGTGATGAAAACCAACTTTTTCTTTTGTGTTCAATTTATTTATTTGTCGTATTTCTTAAACACTATGTATAACCCAATTATTGTTAACGAAGTAAATAAGAAATCAATGTTACAGATTTAAAATTTAAAACC
The DNA here is from genome assembly GCA_037103525.1 of Ganaspis brasiliensis. NCBI lineage: Eukaryota > Metazoa > Arthropoda > Insecta > Hymenoptera > Figitidae > Ganaspis > Ganaspis brasiliensis. The sequence continues at coordinate 1,417,017 of JAZKLR010000563.1, forward strand.
TTTTAATATTAATTTTCAGGTTATTTCTCAATTTCATTATTATTTTATTTATTATTATTTATTATTTATTTGTATAAAACAACAAAAATATTCTAAAACTGCTTAGAACTAATTAAAACAGTTTAGAATTAATTTAAAACTGTTTAAAACAGTTTAGAACTAATTTAAGACGGTTTAAAACTAGTTTAAAACTGTTTAGATCTAGTTAAAAGCTGTTTAGAACTAGTTAAAAGCTGTTTAGAACTAGTTTAAAACTGTTCAGAGCTAGTTTAAAACTGTTTAGAACTATTTAAGACTGTTTAGAACCTGTTTTAAACTGTAAAAACTGGTTTAAACTATTTTAAATAAGTTCAAAAATGTTTAAAACTGATTAGAACTGGTTTAAGCTTGTTTAGAACTACCCAAAACTAATTTAAACAATTCAAGACTTGTTAACATTTTTTAAAAGTTGATATAGGCTGCTTAGAACTATTATGGTCAATTAGAACTGATTTAAAATTGCTTAAAACTGTGCAAAACTGGTTAAAAACTGTTTATTACTACTTCAAAAATACTTTGAAGTGATTAAAACAGATAATAACTTGTTTAAAACTCATTAGAACTGTTCAGAACTATTTAAAGCTTTTACAAAACTGCACAAATAGTCGAAAACTGTTAAGAAATAGTTTTTTACTATTTAGAACAAGTTTTAAACTGCTAATAATTAGTTCAAAACTGATTATAACAACTTCAAAACTGTTTTTACTATAGTCAAAAACTGTTTAGAACTCATTTAAAACTATTTGTAACATATTTAATTGTTTGAGTTTCAATTTAAACTGGCGGCCGAAGAATAGCGTCAGAAATTAAGTTTTTATTCGTTTTTTTTTTTAGATACGCAGATTAGGAATCTGAAGTCTGATTTTCAAAATTCAAAATGTCGGATTCATTATGACGGACTCACATTGAAAATTTGATTAATTTTTTCCAAAATAATATATGTCTGCAAACCTAAAGCTATTTTATGAATGCAAACTGATGTGAATACAAAAACAAAACAATTACTGTTGCTCATTTAATTTTTTATCAGATTTTTATAAAATTGTACGAATAACTTACTGCTAGTTCCGGCTATAAATTGCTTTAAGTAACCACTCTTGGATGAACTTTGGTCTTTACTTCCATTGCAGCTATTTGCTTTATTACTCTTTTCTTGTTTTTTATTTCTGCATAAGATTAAATCAATGAATTCCATTTTTAGCCTTTTAACATGTAAGCTGAAAGAAAAATTATATTTTTATTAAATAATTCAAGGATCGACTACTAAACATTTTTGGATTTTTATGACAATTCGTAACCAAGAGTTTTTGGGTTCACTAATTCCGAATCTGAAGTCAGTTTGTAAAAATTCAAAATGGCGGATCCAATATGGCCGATAGATTTTCAAAATTGGCTCAAGTTAATTTTTAAAAAAATTCAAAATGTCGGATAAATTTTTCAAAATTGTAAGATTTTTATAAAACTTAATAAGCCAAAGTTTTTTGACGTTCCCGATTACGAATCTGAATTTATAAAAATTTAAAACGGCGGATGGATTTTTAAAAACTTGTTTATTTTTGTTTATTTTTGTCTAAAAAAACACGCTTTATAAATATATTAAGAAATACAAACTATGAAAATCGAAATATTTCATACCTGTTTAAATTATTATTCTTCGAATAAATTCTTATGCAAATTTCTACAATGAGCACTTAAAAGTAAAATTAATTACGAGTAGCACAATCTTCATAAACTGCAATTTATTAAACCCGCATCCTGAAATTTTTCCAACAAAAACTGTGTGAATAATTACGACCTTTAGAAGAAAAGATGTTTCGTTAACTAAACCTGCATTGTCTGTAAAGTTGGGATTAAATTTGAGAAAAAATCATTTTGATAAGAGTCTATTAACCTTCACTGAATTTCTCGGGACAAAACATTACTATTGTTTATAACATTGCAGAAGATAATAAGCAATAAATCAAAATGAGTGTGAAACAAAAATTTATTTTTACCCGCTCTACCGATAAAATCTATTTTGATAATAATATTGAAAATTAACAATGCGATACTAAATCAAGTCTTGATTGGATTTAATCACACGTTTTTGATTCAAAACAGTATTCACTATAATGAATGCTTATCCCTTGACAATAAATCAGGTACTTTGCAAATTCAATTTACTATTTTTACCCTTTTCAATTAATTACAATACGAAAGTTTCAATTGTTTCCAGAATTTCTCTGTTTACAATGCTAATTGAAAATGAACAAAAATTTGGAAAAATTGCAAGATAATTGGAATTCTTAATCAGTATTTTTTAATTAATTTCCGTTTACGTCATCAATTTGATAATTATGTTTTTATTTCAATTTTTAGTAAAAAATTAATTGTTCAATTTAATTCGAATCGTTGGTTTTAAGTCTTTATAATTTTAGGGGAAAAATTCCTGTAATTAGAATTTATCCAAATTGCGAAAAAATGATAGTTTAATAATTTTGAAATTTCTAAAAAATGTTTAGGAAAAAGTTTCAAGATAAATTGTTTAACTGACAAAATAGTAATTAATTATAATTTAGCTTGGTTATTACCTTTTTTTGTTCGTATAAAATTATACAAAAAACTTCATGGATTTTTAAATTATATCACTGAGAAAATTCACCTCTGAGTTGTACGAATAGCTTTTAAACACAACGTATTTAAAAGTACGTAAGATATAATTAAAAGAAAATAAATAATACTTGTTGTCAAAACAGGACTGAGAAACACAAAATGTAAACAAACTTTTAATTTGTCATAATTTATTTTTCGAATGACAACGGTAACCTGTTATTATTTTTTTATAAATAAGTATAAATATTCACTATTTTTTCATTGAATAATTTATTCATAAATCACTTAAAATTTTCCTAAATATATTTTTTTTAATATTTTTAAATTATTCTTTGTAACTAAACTGATTATTACCCACCTGATTAAAAGTCAATATCGTGTACACATTATTTATAAACACTTTTTCCAAAACTACATTGTTGTTAAATATATTCATATTATATTTATACTATTTATATAGATTATATTTCAAATCAATAAATACATAAATTCAATTTTTCAAATTCAAAATTTTCACATGTTAATTTACTTCAACACTGATTTACAACTGAGAAAAAATATCTTCAATTTTTAAATCCGATTAATTCGTTGCCTGTCGATAAAACACGAATCAATAAAAAAAAATTATCATAAAAAAGATAAGCGCCTTTTTATCTCATTAACAATTTTAAAAATTTGAATATTGCATAAAAAAGCCTAATTAGCTAAACGATTTAAATTAATTTAAAAAAAAAAATATATTAAAATTTATCTAAAAAAAAAAAATTCTTAACAATTTTTGTACGATTATTTTTTCTTTTTAGGATATGTTTAATATTCTTTTTTTTTATAAAATCACAATTTTTCTATTCAGGGATGTGTTTAGGATAAAATAAAATGAACTCTGATTCGTTGTAAGGGGAAAAAATAATTTTCCCGTGCGTTGATTTGTAGAAAAGAATTTATTGGCCTAAATTATGTACAGGGTTTCCGGAAGATTTTTTTTTAAAAGAGATCAACTCCTAGTAAGCGTGTTGTTGGGACTGAAAACTTTGAGGTTGAAAGGCTGAAGGTTGGAAGGATTTTCCAAAAGGTGCTGCTGCGAAACCCTGATAAGCAGTTGGTCCAGGATAAACACGAGGAACTGGACCGGAAGCACCAAATTGTCCTGGGGCGGATGCTCCGTATGGAGAAGCTGCTCCATAATTCACCTGACTTGCACCACCTTTGTGTCCACCATAAACTGCAAAAAAATAAAAAAGGAAATTAAAAAAAAATTGTTTCCCAGATGAATTATTGTATGAAAATTTGAATTTATTTAAATCTCTTAATTTAATTAAACATTTTGTTAGTAATTAAGGAGGTTTATCCTAAAATCGATTTTATACAGATTCTTATAAAATTTTGAAGGAAATTAAAAAAAATTGTTTCCTAGATAAATTATTGTATAAAAATTTGAATTTATACAGATTTTATACAGATTCTTATAAAATTTTAAAGGAAATTAAAAGAAAATTGTATAAAAATTTGAATTTATAATTGAAAAATTATAAATAATTATAAAATTGTATAAAATTTTTAATTTATACAGATTTTATACAGATTCTTATAAAATTGTATAAAAATTTGAATTTATACAAATTTATACAGATTCTTATAAAAAAAAAGTAGATAAATTATTGTATAAAAATTTGAATTTATACAGATTCTTAAAAAATTGTAAAAAATTTGAATTTATACAGATTTTATATTAATTCTTATAAAATTGTATAAAAATTGAATATATACAGATTCTTATAAAATTGTATTAAAAATTTGAATTTATACAGGTTTTATACAGATTCTTATAAAATTTTAAATGAAATTAAAAAAAATTGTTTCCTAGATAAATTATTGTATAAAAATTTGAATTTATTTGATTTCCTTAATTTAATTAAAAATTTTGTTAGTAATAAAGGTGGTTAACCTAAAATCGATTTTATACAGGAAATTAAAAAAAAATTGTATAAAAATTTGAATTTTTACCGATTTTATACAGATTTTTATAAAATTGTATAAAGATATGAATTTATACACATTTTATACAGATTCTGATAAAGTGGTATAAAAATTTGAATTTATACAGATTTTATACAAATTCTTATAAAATTATATAAAAATTTGAATTTATACAGATTTTATACAAATTCTTATAAAGTTGTATAAAAATTTGAATTTATACAGATTTTATACAGATTCTTATAAATTTTTTAAGGAATTAAAAAAAAATTAGATAAATTATTGTATATTTATACAGATTTTATACAGATTCTTATAAAATTTTAATCGAAATTAAAAAAAAATGGATAAAAATTTAAATTTATACAGACTTTATACAGATTCTTATAAAATTTTAAATAAGAATAAAAAAAAATTGTTACCTAGATAAATTATTGTATCAAAATTTTTAATTTATACAGTTTTTATACAGATGCGTATAAAGTTGTATAAAAATTTGAATTTATAAAGATTTTATAAAGATCTTTTATAAAATTGTATAAAAATTTGAATTTTTACAGATTTTATACAGATTCTTATAAAATTTTAAAGGAAATTAAAAAAAGTTAGATAAATTATTGTATAAAGATTTAAATTTATACATATTTTATATAAAGTCTAATAAAATTGTATAAAAATTGAATTGATGCAGATTCTTATGAAATTGTATTAAAATTTGAATTTATAAAGATTTTATACAGATTTTGATAAAGTGGTATAAAAATTTGAATTTATACAGATTTTATACAAATTCTTATAAAATTATATAAAAATTTGAATTTATACAGATTTTATACAGATTCTTATAAAGTTGTATAAAAATTTGAATTTATACAGATTTTATACAGATTCTTATAAATTTTTTAAGGAATTAAAAAAAAATTAGATAAATTATTGTATATTTATACAGATTTTATACAGATTCTTATAAAATTTTAATCGAAATTAAAAAAAAATGGATAAAAATTTTAATTTATACAGACTTTATACAGATTCTTATAAAATTTTAAATAAGAATAAAAAAAAATTGTTACCTAGATAAATTATTGTATCAAAATTTTTAATTTATACAGTTTTTATACAGATGCTTATAAAGTTGTATAAAAATTTGAATTTATAAAGATTTTATAAAGATCTTTTATAAAATTGTATAAAAATTTGAATTTTTACAGATTTTATACAGATTCTTATAAAATTTTAAAGGAAATTAAAAAAAGTTAGATAAATTATTGTATAAAGATTTAAATTTATACATATTTTATATAAAGTCTAATAAAATTGTATAAAAATTGATTTGATGCAGATTCTTATGAAATTGTATTAAAATTTGAATTTATAAAGATTTTATACAGATTTTGATAAAGTGGTATAAAAATTTGAATTTATACAGATTTTATACAAATTCTTATAAAATTATATAAAAATTTGAATTTATACAGATTTTATACAGATTCTTATAAAGTTGTATAAAAATTTGAATTTATACAGATTTTATACAGATTCTTATAAATTTTTTAAGGAATTAAAAAAAAATTAGATAAATTATTGTATATTTATACAGATTTTATACAGATTCTTATAAAATTTTAATCGAAATTAAAAAAAAATGGATAAAAATTTTAATTTATACAGACTTTATACAGATTCTTATAAAATTTTAAATAAGAATAAAAAAAAATTGTTACCTAGATAAATTATTGTATCAAAATTTTTAATTTATACAGTTTTTATACAGATGCTTATAAAGTTGTATAAAAATTTGAATTTATAAAGATTTTATAAAGATCTTTTATAAAATTGTATAAAAATTTGAATTTTTACAGATTTTATACAGATTCTTATAAAATTTTAAAGGAAATTAAAAAAAGTTAGATAAATTATTGTATAAAGATTTAAATTTATACATATTTTATATAAAGTCTAATAAAATTGTATAAAAATTGATTTGATGCAGATTCTTATGAAATTGTATTAAAATTTGAATTTATAAAGATTTTATACAGATTCTTATAAAGTGGTATAAAAATTTGAATTTATACAGATTCTTATAAATTTTTAAAGGAAAATAAAAAAAAAAATTAGATAAATTATTGTATATTTATTATTTACACAGATTTTATACAGATTCTTATAAAAATTTAATGGAAATTAAAAAAAATTGTTTAAGAATTTGAATTTATACAGATTTTATACAGATTCTTATAAAATTTTAAAGGAAATTAAAAAAAATTACATAAATTATTGTATAAAAATTTGAATTTGTACAGATTTTATACAGTTTTTATAAAGATTCTTATAAAATTGTATAAAGATTTGAGTTTATACAGATTTTATATAAATTCTTATAAAATTGTATAAAAATTTGAATTTATACAGTTTTTATACAGATTCTTATAAAATTTTAAAGGAAATTAAAAAAAAATTGTTTCCTAGATAAATTATTGTAAAAAAATTTGAGTTTATTTGATTTCCTCAAGTTAATTAAAATTTTTGGTAGTAATAAATGTGGTTTATTCTAAAATCAATTTTATACAGATTCTTAAAAAATTTTAATGAAATATTAAATGCATTATTTAACATGTGTAGTTAAAAATTTTACTGAAATTTACCCTTCTGTTTGTAAGATATAAATTTATAAAGTTGGAAAAAATTGATGAAACTCGTTATTCTAAGAATTTTTGTGTCATTAATTACTAATCGGTTAATTATTTTTTAAATTTAAAATTGACGGATAAAATTTCAAAATTTGTAGAGAAATTCATGAAACTCGATATTTTGAGGATTTTTGAGTGAAAACCCTTTTATCCATTTTCTTTCTTATTGATTAAAAATTAAGCAATTGGTTAATTATATTTTAAAATTAAAAATGACGGATCCAATATGAAGGATAAAATTGAAAATTTTTTAGAGAAATTAATAAAACTCGGTATTTTTAGTATTTTTGATAAAAAAAGTTATAAAATTTTAATGACATATTAAATGGATTATTTTACATGTATGGTTAAATTTTATTGCAATTTACCGTTCTGTTTTTAAGATATAAATTTATAAATTTGGAAAAAATTAATGAAACTCGTTATTTTAAGGATTTTTGTGTCATTAAATACTAATCGGTTATTTATTTTTCAAAATTAAAAATGTCAGATCCAATATGGTGGATAAAATTGAAAATTTGTTGGAAAAATTAATAAAACTCGGTATTTTGAGGATATTTGAGTCATTAATTACAAATCGGTTAATTATTTTTTAAAATTAAAAATGTCGTATCTAAAATAAAAAAAAGTCAAGCAAATTAAAGAAAAATTGTTTCCTAGATAAATTATTGTATAAAAATTTTAATTTATTTGATTCTTTTGATTTAATTAAAAATTTTCTTAAATAAACTACTAAATTTGAATTAAAAAAAAGCTTTAACCTACTAAACAATTTTTAAAAGCTAATTTAAAACAGAAGAAGATAAATTAAGAATTCAAATCATGGGAAAAGAAAGATTATTGTTGATTGAAAATTTATTGTTGAGTGGAGATAAAGACGATAATGAATGTCACTTTTTAATTTAAACTTCTTTCAAGAATTATGTAAAAATAGCTTTTAATTACAGATAGCTGTGAATGAAACAATTATAGGTCTATAAATGAAAGTCATGATATAAACATTACATTGATCATTGGCCTGATTGCATAGTAATTATGAGAGATTTCTATCTCACAAAAAAAAAGTAAGGTCAAGAACCAACTTCTCCGCGGATGAAGAATTTTTATTTAGTCGGTTGTACACGACTTTAAAATAGGAAAGAAACCGGTTTTCCTCACGTGCTTGTGATCATTTAGAACTGAACTTGAAATATGATTTATCTAATGATTTCACTGACGTGGCTTTCATTCAATGACGCGTGTTATTTCGTGACCTACGATCATTTTTATGATGATAATGTACTTTTTATTTTTAAGTTCGGAAAAGATTTTTAAGGCTCGAAACATGTATTTTTAATTTTTGGTTGGATTTTTTTTTAATTACATACAAACTTGTTTTTTTTTAATTATAAAATATTAAGTATAGTTTACTAAATTCAAAATGGCGGATTCAATATGCAGGATAGAATTGAAAAATTTGTGGAGAATTAATGAAACTCCGTATTTTGAGGAGTTTTAGGTTATTAATTACTAATCGGTTAATTATTTTTCAAATTTAAAATTGACGGATGAAATTGAAAAAATTGTGGAGAAATTATTGAAACTCGGTATTTTAAGAACTTTTGAGTCAAAACAAATCGGTTATTATTTTTCAAAATTAAAAATAATGGATCCAAAATGGCGGATGGAAATGAAAAATTAGTAGAAAGATTAATGAAACTCGGTATTTTGAGCATTTTTGAGTCATTAATCACAAATCGGTTAATTATTTTTCAAAATTTAAAATTTCGGATCCAAAATGGCGGATAAAATTGAAAAATTGGTAGAAAAATTAATGAAACTCGGTATTTTGAGGATTTTTGAGTCATTATTTATAAATCGGTTAATTATTTTTCAAAATTAAAAATGAAGGAACCAAAATGGTGGATAAAATTGAACAATTTGTAGAAAACCCAATGGAACTCGATATTTTGAGGATTTTTGAGTATTTAATTACAATTCAGTTAATTATTTTTCAAAATTAAAATTGACGGATCCAAAATGGCGGATAAAATTTAAAAATTTGTAGAGAAATTAATGAAACTCGGTTTTTTGAGAATTTGTGAGTCATTAATCACAATTCGGTTTATTATATTTTAAAATTAAAAATGACGGATTCAGTATGGCGGATGAAATTGAAAATTTTTTTTAAAAATTATAGAAAAAAATTCGATTTTATTTTAAAATATTTACAAATGTCTGTTTTATAGGAGTTTTTTTTTAAATCACAGATTCATTATCCGTATTTACAGAAATTTAAAAAAAAATTAAAACTATAGTAATTTATATATTTTTTAAAAAGTTAATAAATAAAATAAATAAATATAAAAGTAAATAGATAAATAATTAATTAGTAATTATAAATATTTATAGATAAATGAATAATTAATTATTAATTAAAAATGTTTTTAGGGCAATGTTTTTTGAATTTCGAAATATTATAAAAGGATTCGTAATTCGATAACCTAAAAATCCTTAAATACCCACTTTCATATTTTTTAAAAAATTTTCGTTTGACATTTTGGATTTCTAATTAAATTTAGAATAATTATTAACTAATTCGTAATTAGCGTACCAAAAAAAACGTAAAAATGAACTTTTTTAAATATTTAAAAAATTATGTAAATTTGTCAGACAATTTGAAAAATAATGAACGGATTTAAAATTTTAAAATAAAGTATCCTAAAAAACACTAAATATTAAATTTTTTTAAATTTGACAAAAATTTTGTTCTTTTAGCTGCCATTTTGAAATCGACATGTTGGATTTTTAGAAAACATTAACGACTTTTAGTCGAAGACTGTAAGACCCTTAGATTCAAATTAAGCAAGATTGTAAATTTTTAATTATAACAAGATTAAGTTTAAGAAAATTTAAATTTAATAAAATTTTAGTTTATCCAGATGTTGCACTTTAATTTCTCCAGATTATAAATTTTGATTTAAAAAAAATTGTGGATTTAAATTTGCAAAAATGTTAGTTTAACGAAATTAAAAATTCAATTAACAGGTTTGCATTAATCCGGTTTCTAAAATTTCCAATATTCTATATTTTACAGAAAAAATTAGGTTGAGCTAGAATTTGTTGTAAAATAATAATTATTTAACATTTTTTTTTTTTAAATTGACTAGAATTTTTAACAAAATCTAAAAAAAATCAAGAGAGTGTTTCAACGTGAAAAATAAGCTATTGTTTGTCAGAATTGAATGAAAATTGCAGTTGTTCATTAAATTTCAAGAAAACACATAAAATATTAAATAATTATTACAACAAATTTTAGCACAACCTAATTTTTCTGAAAAGTCGGACTTTTTGTTTTTCAAAATCCGTGTTTATTTTTTTTTTTTTTATAAAAAATTGCAATATTACAACTTTTTATTATTTTAAATAGTTTAAATTAGCTTTCACGTCAGGCATCTTAAGATTTTTTGAAAATTACTGCAATTATATAATTTTTAAATGTAGATAAAATTTTAAAAATAATTTACATTTTTTTAAATTTTACGAATTCGAAAGTTAAAATAATTAAAAATTAGACAAACATATCGTGGATATTAGTTTGTAGCTACATTTTATAATTTCATAAATTTATATTGGGTTTTAATTAAACATAACCTCAAACTTACCAAGAAGGTTCCTTCCATTATTCATTCAAATTTTTGTTGTTTGATAATGTAGATTTAATTTTGGGACATACTTTGTGTTTTTTTTTTTAAATTTCTGTTTTCTATTTTAACAGTTTTAATAAATAAAAAGTCATGAAAAATCATGGTTTTTAAAAAAAAAATTTTTAGGGAAACCATAATCATTTATTGATTTTATTTAAGTTATGAATCTTAAATTTTTTTATTATTAAACACAGATCTTAATTTTATTTTTATTTAAATATTGTTAATTATAGTTAAGTATTAAAGAATTAAAAACTCCGTGTATGTATTTGATTTATATCAGTTTATTTATTATAACTTGATTAGTGAATTTTAATATGTAAAACATTTCTCTAAATTTGTAAGAGCGGTTTTTTTTCAATCTGTTTTTTACAATATCTTCTATGATAATTAATTCTATCCCTAATATATCTCCTGGTGAAATTAATTTTAATAATATTTTTATTTAGGGTGAAAAACGACTTTCTAGTTTGAGGTTATGTAAATGTAATAACCAAATTGGTCCTATATTTTAGATAAAAGAATATTTTGCTTTGTATATTTTATAACACCCCGAAGGTTCCGGTATTATAGATCCTTAAACTAACGAAATTGTATTTTAGTTAAAAAAAAATAAACCCACTAAATCTAAAATAAATTAAAACTATATGCAATTTTAACAAAAGTTGAACAAAAGTTTTTAACTTACTGAAGTTGGTTGTAGAAGATGTCACGTGACCACGGGACGCCAACCTAACATGACGCGCGAAAATTTAATTATTTAATTTAGAACTTATTATTTTTCTTCTTGATATGTATAATAATATAATACAATTCTTACGAAATACCTGGGTATTCTTTTAGAATTTAAAACGTCTTTATACATAATAATTTTATTATATTATTAAGTATAAAGACGTCTTAAAATCTAAAAAAAATCCCTCGGCATTTCGTAAGAAAAATATTTATATCATTATATATAAAAACGTCTTAAAATCTAAAAGAACTAAGTTCTAAATATTAAATAATATTTATTCTATAAGTTCTAAATTACATAATTGAATTTTCGCGTCTCATGTTAGTTTGGCGCCCTGAGGTCACGTGACATCTTCTGTAGCCAACTTCAGTAAGCGGCTATTAAACTCGACTTCAACCCAAAAATAAAAATTATTGAATTGGTTTATTTAGATTGCCATTTAGAAGAAGAAAAAGAAGAAGAAGAAGAAGAAGAAGAAGAAGAAGAAGAAGAAGAAGAAGAAGAAAAATAAATAAAATAAATTAATAAAATATTAAAACTGTTTTCCTACCTTGACCATCGTCAGAATATTCTTCAGGACCATTATATTTGTAAGCACGAGCTTCAGCGTCGGCAAGCTCTTGAAGCCTCGTGGCCTTCAAAGCGGCAACTTCTGGGGTGTCGATAACAGTGCCGTCTTCAGCTAGGGGAGCTGGGGCAAATTGAATCTTGGGTGCTGCAGGAGCGTAGTTCCTGGGAGCAGACGCGTAATTGGCGCGGGAGTCGTAGTGCTGGGGGTAGGCAGCTGCCGGTGCCGCCACGGGATTTGCCGGCTGGTACACGGGGTGGGAGGGGTAGGCGTGGCGCGCGTACGCCGGCTGCGTTGGTTGGTGCGCGTAAGCGTATTGGGGGCGTGCCTCAGGCGCGTATCCCTCCTGTCCCTTCTCCTCAACTGCTCGCGCTGCCGCTCGCGCAAATTCAGCAAAATGCGCCGCCTTCGCTTGTGCCACTTCCGGCGTATCAATTACGTTCCCGTCATGTCCAACTGGTGCCGGTGGCGCGAACTGCTGCTGAACGGGACCCTGATTTCCATAACCAAGATACTCTGCCTGACTGGCTGCAATAATCGCGCAGGATAATATCTATAACGAAATTAATAACTGGTTAATTAATTTAGTAATTTTCACCTTGTTAATTAATTTTTCTAAGCTGGTTATTTGTATCGAGTGTTGAAACAGATTCTAAAAGTGTATAGAAAATTAGAAAATAATTTTAAAAATGTTATTAAAAAATATTTTGGAAATATATATTCAAGAAATATGTTAAAAGCATAAGATATTAATAATATTTTTTTAATTTATCTCGTTTTATCTAATTAATAATATGCAATTTTAAAACTGTAAAATATTAAATATACAAAATATAAGAATATTTTTAAATTATATATGTATAGTGAATTACAAGTTTCTTTCATTCTTTCTGTAAACACTTAAAGTGTGTCACAAGATGTTTTTTTGCTTTACATTTTTACATCATATTTTACTTTTTCAAAATGTTGTAACATTTTAAATTTTTTGCAATTTTAATTTCTTCAAAATTCTGTTAATTTGAATTTGCATTGAATAAAATGTTTAATTAATCCACGGCTCAAATATAGAATATAATCATTTTGAAGTGATTTAAAATTTTCTTTAATCTTTAATAATTCTTTTCTCCTGTGATTTCAATTACTTAAACAACAATTTTTAACTATTTTTATCATTTTTTAATTACTTTCTGCAATTGTTAATTATTTTCATTATTTCTCGCTTTTTTCCCCAAAATCTTAAATTTACCTTCTGCAAATTTCAATTATTTTGTTTAATTCTTTAAATCACTCTTTCAATATTAATTTTTTTTCTCGACATTAAATCAATATAGTTATTTATTCCTGAATTTTGTATTATTTATCGCAAATATAAATTAATTTTTTTAATTAACTGTTATTAATTTTAATTTTGCAATTATTATCATCAACTTTTAATCATTTTCATTATTTCGGAATTAATATCCAGAACATCTAAATATATATTTCAATTTTCAATTATTCTGTTCAAAAATCATTTATCATTTTTTAATTATTTATTCCTTCTTTTAGTTATTTTTCGATTAATTTAAATATTCAGTTATTATCTCAAATTTAGATTATTGTCTTCAGTTTTCAATTTTTTAAACGATTTTTCAATTATTTCGTTTAGCTTAAAAAGAAATTCTGTAATTTTCCTATTATTTTCATTCTTTTCGCATATTTTTCAAAAGCTTCAATTTCCTTATCGAAAATTTTAATTATTTTCATCATATAGAAATTATTTTTTAAAAAAATTTAATTATTTTTATCATTTTTCAATCATTTTCCTCAAATTTTAATTATTATTCTCAGTTTGTAAAATTATTTTTCAAGATTTTTAAGTATTTTTCTTAAATTTCAATTATTTTCTGCAATTTTTAATTATTTTCATTATTTCTCACTTTTTTCCCAAAATCTTAAATTACCTTTCTCAAATTTCAATTATTTTGTTTACTTTTTTCAATCACTTTCTCAATTTTAATTATTCTTTCCTCGACATTAAATATATTTATTTATTTACTCCTAATTTTGTATATTATTTATCGCAAATTTAAATTAATTTTTTATAATTAACCATTCTTATTTTTTTTTTTGCAATTATTATCTTCAACTTTTAATCCTTTTCATTATTTCTGAATTAATATCCAGAACATCTAAATAAATATCTCAATTTTCAATTATTCTGTTCAAAATTCACTTACGTTTATCATTTTTTAATTATTTATTCCTTCTTTCAGTTATTTTTCAATCAATTTAAATATTCAGTTATTATCACAAATTTAGATTATTCTCTTCATTTTTTAAATTTTTTAAACGATTTTTTAATTATTTTCTTAAGTTTAAAAATAAATTCTGTAATTTTTATATTATTTTCACGAATTTCTAATTTATTTTCATTCTTTTGGTATAATTTTCAAAAGTTTTAATTATTTATTTAAAATTTTAATTATTTTCATCATATTTATATTAGTTTTAAAAAAATTTTAATTATTTTTATTATTTTTCAATCATTCCTCTCAAATTTTAATTATTATTCTCAGTTTGTAAAATTATTTTTTAAGATTTTTAAGTATTTTTCTTAAATTTCAATTATTTTCTGCAATTTTTATTTATTTTCATTATTTCTCACTTTTTTCCCAAAATCTTAAATTTATCTTCCTCAAATTTCAATTATTTTGTTGAGGTACTTTTTTCAATTACTTTCTCAATTTTAATTATTCTTTCCTCGACATTAAATATATTTATTTATTTACTCCTAATGTAAAATTATTTTTTTAAGATTTTTAAGTATTTTTCTTAATTTTCAATTATTTTCTTCAATTTTTAATTATTTTAGGTAATTTGTTTTTATAATTTACAAAAAATTTTATTAATAAACTTAATTTTCAACTATTTTTAGCTTTCTTCAATTCTTTTCTTTAATTTTTAATTATTCTCATTTTATTTAATTATTTTCTCAGATTTTCAAGTATTTTTCTTAAGTTACAATTATTTTGTTTCATTAAAAATTTTTTTTTTTCAGTTATTTATTTTTAATTTCATTAATTTTTTCAACTTATAATTGTTTTGATCATATTAAACTTTTTTTTTCTTCAAGTTTCAAATTTTAAAATCATTTTTCAATTATTTTCTTCAATTTTTAATTATTCTTATTTTTTAAAATTATTTCCTTAGAATTTTAAATATTTTTCTCAAATTTCTCATTATTTTCTTCTATTTTTAATGATTTTCAATTTTTGTCATAATTTCCAAAAAGGTTTCATTATTCATTTTAATGCGTTTTATGTATGTTCAGTATGTTTTGCAATTATTTCTCTTAAATTAAAAATTGTTCTTTACGATTTTAATTTATGTTTATCTTTTTTAATATTTTTTCTAATTTGTTGTTTTCAATGAACATCTAATAGTTTTAATTTTTTTTCTGAAATTTCCTTAAATTTTCCTTTATTTAAAATATATTGTGTTGTTTTATCAATTATTTTCTCAAATTCTAATTACTTTCTTCAAATTTAAATAAAATTATTATAGGTGAGAGAGAAAATTCTCTGTTTCTTTTTCAATTTTCTGTTTTATCTCAATTGCAATTATTTTTTTCAAATTTTCAATTATTTCCCTCAAATTGGAATTATTATTCTCATTTTGAAAAATTATTTTTTAAGTTTTTAAAGAATTTTTCTTAAATTTCAATTATTTTCTTCAATGTTTAATTATTTTAATTTGTTTTCATAATTTCCAAAAAATTTATTTATTATCTTAATTTTCAACTATTTTCAGCTTTCTTCAATTCTTTTCTTCAATTTCCAATTATTCTCATTTTATTCAATTATTTTCTCAGATTTTCAAGCATTTTTCTTGAATTTCAATTATTTTTGTTTATATAAAAAATTGCATTTTTTTCCAATTATTTATTTCAAATTTCATTAATTTTTTTCAACTTATAATTGTTTTGATCATATTTTAATTTTTTCTTCAAGTTTCAAAATTTATAATAAATTTTTAATTATTTTCTTCAATTTTTTTATTATTCTTGTTTTTTAACTTTATTTTCTTAGAATTTTAAATATTTTTCTCAAACTTCTCAGTATTTTTTCTATTTTCAATTATTTGCAATTTTTTTCACAATTTCAAAAAAGTCTTTCATTATTTATCTGAAATATAATTATTTTATTCAATTTTCAATTATATCTATGACTTTCTTATATTTTAAGTGTGTTCTGTATGTTTTGCAATTATTTCTCTGAAATTAAAAATTGTTCTTTTTAATTTTAAATTATGTTTATCTTTTTTAATTTATTTTTTCTAATTCCTAATTATTTTCTTTTGTTTTTAATGAGCTTCTAAAAGTTTCAACTATTTTTCTAAATTTTTTTTAGTTTTTCTTTAATTTAAAATATATTGTGTTATTTTTTCAATTATTTTCTTAAATTCTAATTATTTTCTTCAAATTTAAATGAATTTTTTATAGGTGAGAGAGAAAATTCTGTTTTTTCTGCAATTTTCCGTTTTAACACAATTTTAATCATTTCTGTCAATTTTCAATTACTTTCTTCAATTCTTCATTATTCTAATTCTTTTCAAATTAATTTCTAAGATTTTCAAGTATGTTTTTCAAATTTGAATTATTTTCTTTTAAAACATTTCTATGATTTTTTAAATTACTTTCGCCAATTTTTTAAAATTATTTTCATTATTTTTTTTTCAATTAATTTACAAAATTTCCAATTATTACGCGTTGTTTAATCTAGTTATAAATAATAATACAAAACGGCTAAAAAAATTAGTTTCGTTAATCAAGACGATAAAATAATAAAAAAATTAGTACATGTGCGTTAGTAATTAAATCAAAATAATAATCCATATGATGAAATAAACTAGAAATCATTTTACGTAAATCTTGGCAAAACTCGTGAGTTAATTGAAAAATAGTTTTTCCAAGGAAAATGTTTAGAATCACTTTTCACTATTGTGGAAAGTAAGCCTCGTATATTTATTACGTAAAACGGAAATTATTTCATATGCGAGATTAAGAGAGATTTATACTTTTTTTTCTCGATAATATTCAAATTTGAAAAATCAGCTTTGATTATGGGTCATGAACTTAGTTGCATATAAATTAATTGTTGCAACATAGTTGAGACTGTTTGATTTGGACTTTCATATTTAAGGACTGTGAGACCATGACGATATTGCGTGACTCCTTTGGCTATGGTAATTGTCTAGTTTCGAATACAAACAACCATACGTTTGCTATATATTTGATGATGATGCAAAAATACAAGAAATTATCCGTTATACCCACAACTTTTTATCCAAGGACTAAAACAGTGATTACTTCATCAATATTATTGAAATTTGAAACACAATAGTTCGATTGTTTTTTAAATGTTTCATAAACCGTTTAATTTCAAAAAAATTAGAATAATTAAATTCAATTTAAAATTAAATAATTGGGAATAATTGAAATTGAAAGAATTTTTGAAAGGGAATTTTAGAAAATGTAGTTTTACGTTTTTGGTGATTTTTATATAATAATTAATGTTTATCTATTTATTAAATATTATTTAATAATTTGCTTTAATTTATATTATAATACTATTTTTAGTTAATATACTGAAAGTGAAATTAGTTTAAATTAAATTTGAATAAATTAATATTATATATTTTATGTAACAGTTCAGTAATCTACTTTCTTTTTTCCGTTTCGAGTTTCTTTAAATTAAAAACATTTTGAAGAAAATCATGAATAATGATATGAATAATGAATGAATTAAATAATGAATAGTTTAAAATAGGTTCAAATTAAATAAAATTTGATGAATGAATTTAGAAACTAGATTTTAATACAAACTTTGATTTTGAACTATTTTTTTTCTAATCTTGGATTTTCATTTCTTATATAAAAATTTTTGTGTTTCGTAAAAAAATCACCGTGAAGTTTGACCCAGAGATTTAAAAAAAATACAAGAAATAAAAAAAGTAATAAAATATAAATAAAAAACATTAAATTTAGTTTTTTTTATAAATTTTATAAATAAATTAATACAAAATAATAAAAATAAGAAACATTTAGAAAAATAGAAAAGAAAAATTTTTAAAAAAAATTTAAAAAGTTGAACAAAAAAGTAATGAATAAAAGTAGGACGAATAATCAGTAAAATAAATAACGGGTCAACAATTGTGGAAATGAAAAGTGTGTCTAATATTTATGAATTATAAAGTGGGTTACCAAGGTAGGAAAATAAAAGTTAAAGTAGATACAGAAATGAAATAAAAAATGGATAAAAAATGAAAGGGGACAAAAAATTTAATAATAGAAAATGAGTCGACAAATTTAGGAAATAATAATAGGAATAAAATTAATAAACTAAATAAGGGGTCAACAAATTATAGAAATAAACATTTGAACAAAAAAAAATGAAATGAAGGTTAGGTCAACAATTAAGAAACTATCAAAATAAACCAAAAATTAGTAAATTTAGTAAGAAGTTCAAAATTAAAAAAATACAAGTGGAAGCAAAAATAATAAAAAGTAAAAACTGGAAAAAAAATATTAAACTAAAAATTGAGGAGAAAAATCAATGTAATTAGTAAAGGGTCGACAAATAAAAAAAAAAAAGAAACTGGTGCAAAAATGTATGATTTAAAAAATGGGCTGGAAAATTAGTGAAATGGAATATCAAAAAAATAAAGAAGTTAAAATGAAACCAGAATTTAAGAAATTAAATAAAGGGTCAACAATTGGATAATAAAATAATGAAAAATAAAAATTGATATAAAAAATTATAAAAACGAAAAGAAGGAATCGAAGAAAAAATAAATCAAAAAGAAACTTGAAAAAAGTTATAAATTAAAATATGAGACGAAAAATAAATGCAATGAATATTGGGTCGCCATGTTAGGGAAATAAAAAGTGAACTGAAAATTAATTAATATGGAAAGAATGTCAACAAATTAGAGGTATATAAATTAAAATAAAAAATGAATCCAGAATTAAAGGAGTAAAAGGTGGGTCAAAAATTAAGTAATCAAGAAGAATTTAAAAATTAATTAATCAGAAAAGAAATTAAATATTAATGAATCGAAAAGTGACCCAAAAATTGATAATCTAGGGAAAATAAAAAATTTAAAAGTGGATTGATAATTTAATGAAATAAAAAGAGGTAAACAAAGTAAGAAAATGAAAAACACTACAAAAATTAATTAATTAAAAAATACGTCAACAAATTAGGGGCGTACAAATTAAAATAAAAATTTTTTAAATTAAAAAAGGGACCAAAAATTAAGTGAATAAAAGATGGGTAAACATTAACGAATCAGAAAGGGCCCAAAATTGATGAATTAAAAATTTAAAAATAATAAAATAAAACTTTAACGCGCAAATTAATTTAACAAAAGGGTCGACAAATCAAGTTAATAAAAATGGAACTAAAAAATGAATAAAATATTAAAAATATAAATTATTAACTCAAGTGATTAGAAATTTGTAAATAAATTATTCGCAAATTCAAATAAATCAACCACATAAATAAAATAATTTATTCACAATTAAATAAATTGAAAATAATTAAAAGAATAATAAAAATAAAATAAATAATAAATTAAAAAATCAATAATAAATAAAAAAAATTGCAAAAACTGGATAAATAAATAAAAAAAAAATTATTTTTAATTAAAAAAAATTAAAAATAATCGAGATTATGAGAAAATAAAAAATGTATGATTCCCGGGGGTCAACCGCGTGACCTCTTGCACCTAACCTCTCACTTTCCTTTGTTCTCGACGATCGGCCATGAGAATACGGGACTTAAATTTTTCACCCTTTATTCGAAAAGAATTCTAAACTTACCAGTGCAAACATGGCGACTGGAGAAATTATTTCCGTTTTAATTGTTTTTTATAACTTTTAGGTACTTGTCACCGGTCTTTTCCACTCTTTTTTTGAAAAAAAAAAATTTTTTTCTATATCCCGTTTCGCTCCGTCCGACCGGTGGTTTCGTTTGTGTTTCTGGAGAACGGAGACAGTACCATTTATAAGGTAACCCCCGCCACACCCTCCTCTTCGTGAACCTGGAGGGAGCCAGATTGTCGATCGGGGCAAACCTTATTGTGCTCCAGTGTTTTCCCCATTGGAATAAAAGTACCACACCCGCCTCTGTACCTCTTGTCTCGATGGCCTCGTGACCTTGACATTTTGTCGACATCTCTTACAGGATCCATTGACCCTCGAGCATTGCTAGAACTCTCCGCTTTTTATTATATTTTCGCTTAGAAAAATATTTTTCTTAGCTTTTTGCATTTGAAAAAAAATCCACTTGATTTTTATTTCACAGAAAGAGGTTTTTTTTTGTTTTGGAAAAGACGAATTTGTCTCTTTTTAAAAAGTAACTTGAATCTTGATACAAGATTTGGGTTTTGAAAAATTATTTGGATTTTAGAAAAAGAATTGGAATTTTGTAAAAAGTATTTAAATTTTTAAAAATATAAGGAAATAGAAGCAAATTTGAATTTTGAAAAAAGAATTTGGATTTTGTTAAAAGAACTTGAATATTGATGAGATTTGATTTTTGAATTTGAATTTTAAAAAGAGAATTTGAATTTTGTAAAAACTAGTTGAATTTTAAAAAATACATATATGACAGTTTTGAACATGTATTTGAATTTTGAAAAACGTACATTGAAAAAAAATATTGGGAATTTTTAAAAAGGATTTAAATTAAAGTAAAATTGGAATTTTTTACAAAATAATTGAATTTTGCAAAAGCAACTTGAATTTTGACGAAAGATTTGTGTTATTAAAAAGTATTTGGATTTTATAAAATGAATTGGAATTTTGTAAAAAGTATTTAAATTTTTAAAAAATTAGGAAATAAAAAAAGAAAATTTGAATTTTGAAAAAAGAATTTGAATTTTGTAAAAAGAACTTATTGATGAGAGATTTGATTTCTGAATTTGAGTTTTGAAAACAGAATTCGAATTTTGTAAAAACTAGTTGAATTTGAAAAAGCAACTTGAATTCCTTTGATATTTATTTCACAGAAAATGGATTTTTATGTTTTGGAAAAGACGAATTTGTCTCTATTTAAAAAGTAACTTGAATCTTGATACAAGATTTGGGTTTTGGAAAAGTATTTGGATTTTAGAAAATGAATTGGAATTTTGTAAAAAGTATTTAAATTTTTAAAAAATTAGGAAATAAAAGAAGAAAATTTGTATTTCGAAAAAATAATTAGAATTTTGTAAGAAGAACTTGAATATAGATGAGAGATATGATAATTGAATTTTAAAGGCAGAATTAGAATTTTGCAAAAACTAGTTGAATATTAAAAAATACATATATGACAGTTTTGAACATGTATTTGAATTTTGAAAAACGTTCATTGAAAAAAAATATTGGGAATTTTTAAAAAGGATTTGAATTAAAGTAAAATTGGAATTTTGTACAAAATAATTGAATTTTGCAAAAGCAACTTGAATTTTGACGAAAGATTTGTGTTATTAAAAAGTATTTGAATTTTAGAAAATGAATTGGAATTTTGTAAAAAGTATTTAAATTTTTAAAAAATTAGGAAATAAAAGAAGAAAATTTGTATTTCGAAAAAATAATTAGAATTTTGTAAGAAGAACTTGAATATTGATAAGAGATTTGATTTTTGAATTTGAATTTTAAAAGCAGAATTCGAATTTTGTAAAAACTAGTTGAATTTAAAAAAGCAACTTGAATTCCTTTGATATTTATTTCACAGAAAATAGATTTTTATGTTTTGGAAAAGACGAATTTGTCTCTATTTAAAAAGTAACTTGAATCTTGATACAAGATTTGGGTTTTGGAAAAGTATTTGGATTTTAGAAAATGAATTGGAATTTTGTAAAAAGTATTTAAATTTTTAAAAAATTAGGAAATAAAAAAAGAAAATTTGTATTTCGAAAAAATAATTAGAATTTTGTAAGAAGAACTTGAATATTGATGAGAGATATGATATTTGAATTTTAAAGGCAGAATTAGAATTTTGCAAAAACTAGTTGAATTTTAAAAAATACATATATGACAGTTTTGAACATGTATTTGAATTTTGAAAAACGTACATTGAAAAAAAATATTGGGAATTTTTAAAAAGGATTTGAATTAAAGTAAAATTGGAATTTTTTACAAAATAATTGAATTTTACAAAATAATTGAATTTTGCAAAAGCAACTTGAATTTTGACGAAAGATTTGTGTTTTTGAAAAGTATTTGGATTTTAGAAAATGAATTGGAATTTTGTAAAAAGTATTTAAATTTTTACAAAATTAGGAAATAAAAGAAGAAAATTTGTATTTCGAAAAAATAATTAGAATTTTGTAAGAAGAACTTGAATATTGATGAGAGATTTGATTTTTGAATTTGAATTTTAAAAGCAGAATTCGAATTTTGTAAAAACTAGTTGAATTTGAAAAAGCAACTTGAATTCCTTTGATATTTATTTCACAGAAAATGGATTTTTATCTTTTGGAAAAGACGAATTTGTCTCTATTTAAAAAGTAACTTGAATCTTGATACAAGATTTGGGTTTTGGAAAAGTATTTGGATTTTAGAAAATGAATTGGAATTTTGTAAAAAGTATTTAAATTTTTAAAAAATTAGGAAATAAAAGAAGAAAATTTGTATTTCGAAAAAATAATTAGAATTTTGTAAGAAGAACTTGAATATTGATGAGAGATATGATATTTGAATTTTAAAGGCAGAATTAGAATTTTGCAAAAACTAGTTGAATTTTAAAAAATACATATATGACAGTTTTGAACATGTATTTGAATTTTGAAAAACGTACATTGAAAAAAAATATTGGGAATTTTTAAAAAGGATTTGAATTAAAGTAAAATTGGAATTTTTTACAAAATAATTGAATTTTGCAAAAGCAACTTGAATTTTGACGAAAGATTTGTGTTTTTGAAAAGTATTTGGATTTTAGAAAATGAATTGGAATTTTGTAAAAAGTATTTAAATTTTTAAAAAATTAGGAAATAAAAGAAGAAAATTTGTATTTCGAAAAAATAATTAGAATTTTGTAAGAAGAACTTGAATATTGATGAGAGATTTGATTTTTGAATTTGAATTTTAAAAGCAGAATTCGAATTCTGTAAAAACTAGTTGAATTTGAAAAAGCAACTTGAATTTTAACGAAAGATTTGTGTTTTTGAAAAGTATTTGGATTTTAGAAAAAGAATTGGAATTTTGTAAAAAGTATTTAAATTTTTAAAAAATTTGGAAATAAAAAAAGAAAATTTGAATTTTGAAAAAAGAATTTGAATTTTGTAAAAAGAACTTATTGATGAGAGATTTGATTTCTGAATTTGAGTTTTGAAAACAGAATTCGAATTTTGTAAAAACTAGTTGAATTTTAACAAATTCATATATGACAGTTTTGAACATGTATTTGAATTTTGAAAAACGTACATTGAAAAAAAATATTGGGAATTTTTAAAAAGGATTTGAATTAAAGTAAAATTGGAATTTTGTACAAAATAATTGAATTTTGCAAAAGCAACTTGAATTTTGACGAAAGAATTGTGTTTTTGAAAAGTATTTGGATTTTAGAAAATGAATTGGAATTTTGTAAAAAGTATTTAAATTTTTAAAAAATTAGGAAATAAAAGAAGAAAATTTGTATTTCGAAAAAATAATTAGAATTTTGTAAGAAGAACTTGAATATTGATAAGAGATTTGATTTTTGAATTTGAATTTTAAAAGCAGAATTCGAATTTTGTAAAAACTAGTTGAATTTGAAAAAGCAACTTGAATTCCTTTGATATTTATTTCACAGAAAATGGATTTTTATGTTTTGGAAAAGACGAATTTGTCTCTATTTAAAAAGTAACTTGAATCTTGATACAAGATTTGGGTTTTGGAAAAGTATTTGGATTTTAGAAAATGAATTGGAATTTTGTAAAAAGTATTTAAATTTTTAAAAAATTAGTAAATAAAAAAAGAAAATTTGTATTTCGAAAAAATAATTAGAATTTTGTAAGAAGAACTTGAATATTGATGAGAGATATGATATTTGAATTTTAAAGGCAGAATTAGAATTTTGCAAAAACTAGTTGAATTTTAAAAAATACATATATGACAGTTTTGAACATGTATTTGAATTTTGAAAAACGTACATTGAAAAAAAATATTGGGAATTTTTAAAAAGGATTTGAATGAAAGTAAAATTGGAATTTTTTACAAAATAATTGAATTTTGACGAAAGATTTGTGTTTTTGAAAAGTATTTGGATTTTAGAAAATGAATTGGAATTTTGTAAAAAGTATTTAAATTTTTAAAAAAGTTGGAAATAAAAGAAGAAAATTTGTATTTCGAAAAAATAATTAGAATTTTGTAAGAAGAACTTGAATATTGATGAGAGATTTGATTTTTGAATTTGAATTTTAAAAGCAGAATTCGAATTCTGTAAAAACTAGTTGAATTTGAAAAAGCAACTTGAATTTTAACGAAAGATTTGTGTTTTTGAAAAGTATTTGGATTTTAGAAAAAGAATTGGAATTTTGTAAAAAGTATTTAAATTTTTAAAAAATTAGGAAATAAAAAAAGAAAATTTGAATTTTGAAAAAAGAATTTGAATTTTGTAAAAAGAACTTATTGATGAGAGATTTGATTTCTGAATTTGAGTTTTGAAAACAGAATTCGAATTTTGTAAAAACTAGTTGAATTTTAACAAATTCATATATGACAGTTTTGAACATGTATTTGAATTTTGAAAAACGTACATTGAAAAAAAATATTGGGAATTTTTAAAAAGGATTTGAATTAAAGTAAAATTGGAATTTTTTAGAAAATAATTGAATTTTTCAAAAGCAACTTGAATTTTGACGAAAGATTTGTGTTTTTGAAAAGTATTTGGATTTTAGAAAATGAATTGGAATTTTGTAAAAAGTATTTAAATTTTTAAAAAATTAGGAAATAAAAGAAGAAAATTTGTATTTTGAAAAAATAATTAGAATTTTGTAAGAAGAACTTGAATATTGATAAGAGATTTGATTTTTGAATTTGAATTTTATAAGCAGAATTCGGATTTTGTAAAAACTTGTTGAATTTGAAAAAGCAACTTGAATTCCTTTGATATTTATTTCACAGAAAATGGATTTTTATGTTTTGGAAAAGACGAATTTGTCTCTATTTAAAAAGTAACTTGAATCTTGATACAAGATTTGGGTTTTGGAAAAGTATTTGGATTTTAGAAAATGAATTGGAATTTTGTAAAAAGTATTTAAATTTTTAAAAAATTAGGAAATAAAAAAAGAAAATTTGTATTTCGAAAAAATAATTAGAATTTTGTAAGAAGAACTTGAATATTGATGAGAGATATGATATTTGAATTTTAAAGGCAGAATTAGAATTTTGCAAAAACTAGTTGAATTTTAAAAAATACATATATGACAGTTTTGAACATGTATTTGAATTTTGAAAAAAGTACATTGAAAAAAAATATTGGGAATTTTCAAAAAGGATTTGAATTAAAGTAAAATTGGAATTTTTTACAAAATAATTGAATTTTGCAAAAGCAACTTGAATTTTGACGAAAGATTTGTGTTTTTGAAAAGTATTTGGATTTTAGAAA
Organism: Ganaspis brasiliensis; assembly: GCA_037103525.1. Lineage (NCBI taxonomy): Eukaryota > Metazoa > Arthropoda > Insecta > Hymenoptera > Figitidae > Ganaspis > Ganaspis brasiliensis. Next base: position 1,442,924 of record JAZKLR010000563.1, read on the forward strand.
AAGAATTGGAATTTTGTAAAAAGTATTTAAATTTTTAAAAAATTTGGAAATAAAAAAAGAAAATTTGAATTTTGAAAAAAGAATTTGAATTTTGTAAAAAGAACTTATTGATGAGAGATTTGATTTCTGAATTTGAGTTTTGAAAACAGAATTCGAATTTTGTAAAAACTAGTTGAATTTTAACAAATTCATATATGACAGTTTTGAACATGTATTTGAATTTTGAAAAACGTGTTGAAATTGAAAAAAAATATTGGGATTTTTTAAAAAGGATTTGAATTAAAGTAAAATTGGAATTTTGTACAAAATAATTGAATTTTACGAAAGCAACTTGAATTTTGACGAAAGATTTGATTTTAGAAAAAGAATTTGATTTTTGAATTGATGTTTTGAAAAAACCATTCGAATTTTGTAAAATCTATTTGAATTTTGTTAAAAGTATTGGAATTTTAAAAAAGGAATTGCAATTTTGGAAAAAGTAATTCAATTTTAAAAAAAGCATTGTGTTTTTGTAAAAAGTATTTTAATTTTGTAAAAAGAACTCGAATATTGTGACGAAATATATGATTTTTGAATTTGAATTATGAAAAAAGAATTCAAATTTTGTAAAAACTTTTTGAATTTTAAGAAATACATTTTAAATAACAATTTTGAAAATGTATTTGAATTTTGAACAAAGTGTTTGAATTAAAAAAAAGGGTATTGGATTTTGTAAAAAGTACTTGAATTAAAAAGAAATTGGATTTTTGTAGAAAATATTTGAAATTTGTAAAAAAAGGAACTTAAATTTTGATGAAAATTTTGATTTTAGAAAAAAAATTTAATTTTTCAATTCGAATTTAAAAAAAAAAATTTTTTTAAAAAGGATTTGAATTTTGTAAAAACTAAGTGAATTTTGATTTAAGTGTTTCAATTTAAGAACAGGAATTGGAATTTTATAAATAGTATTTGAATTTTGAAAAAAGTATTTGAATTAAAAAAAAATTGGATTTTTGTAAAAATAACCTAAATTTTGATGAAAGATTTGATTTTACATAAAAAATTGGATTTTTGTAGAGAATATTAGAATTGGAAAAAGAAAAGAATTTGAATTTTGTAAATGGAATTTGAATTTTGATGAAAGTTTTGATTCAATTAAAAATAAGGTATTGGAATTTTGTAAAAAGTATTTGAATTTTGAAAAGTGTTTGAATTAAAGAAAAATTGGTTTTTTGTAAAAAAGTTTAGAATTTTGAGAAGAGAATGTGAGTTTTGTTAAAGGAACTTAAATTTTGATGAAAGATTTGATTTTAGAAAAAAAATTTGAATTTTGTAAAAGAAACTTAAATTTTGATGAATGATTTGATTTTAGAAACAGAATTTGATTTTTTAATTTGAATTTTTAAAAAATAATTCGAATGTTATTTAAAAAAGAAGCAATTTTGTAAAAACTATTTGAGCTTTGGAACTCTTAAACTCTTAACTGAAACTCTTCTTAAATGTTTTTTTATTTCCAATTTTTATAACATTTTCTAGTTCCCTTTTATCAGTTTCCTTTTATTTTCATTAGTTTATAGTTATTTGTTCCCTGTCTAAAAATATTTCCTTTATTTTCCACCTCTATTTTATCTTCTTGTTATTTTTTAACATTTTCATGATTTTTCATTTCTTATTCTTTTGAGCATTTAATCATTTTTTTTTAATTTAGTAACTTTTTCCATTTTCTAGATTTATTTTTTATTAATTTCCAACCCCAGTTAATTAATTTACCAGTGAATTTTTAATTATAAATACAATTTACATTTTCAACTTTTTTATTAATTTCTAGATATATTCTCACTTTCTTAATGTTGTCCTTTTAATTTATATATATTTTTCCTTTTTTTTACTTTGTAGCAATTTTTTGCATTTTCCAAATTGAAGTTTACTAATTTTCGGCTACGTATCAATTTTTAGTTATTTTCTACCTCCTAGTTATTTTTTCCATTTTCAAGTTTTTTTCAATAATTTCTTCACTTTTCAGTTTTTTTCTTTATTTTCAAGATATTTTTTTGAAATGTTGTATTTCTTTTATAAGCTTATATTTATTTTCCTCAATTTTTACATATTTCATTATTTTCTAGTAATTTTGCCTTAAAAATTTTGTTCTATTTTCATTGTTTGTTACTTGTTCTTTTTCTAGAAAATTTTTCTCATATCCTATTTTTTGTATTTAATATCATTTATGTGCCAATTTTTCAGAACATTTCTGCAGTTCTAAATTATATTTAAAAATGTCCCCCTTTTTTTTAAACGTCTATTTATGATTTATTTTCCCCAATTTATAATTGATCAAGAACTCGTAAAATAATTCATGTTTTTACATTTTTTTGCATTTAAATTTTTTTTTATAACTTCCCCAAATAACTTTTACATTATTATACATTATTAATATTAACCCAAAACTTGTTTCCGTGAATAAAAAGAATAGAAAAGTGGTGTAAAAAGAATAAAAAAATGAAGTAAAGGGAGTTGTTCCTAAACAATTTAAATTTCCCGCCTGATTTTATAACCTAAATACTGTAATTAATTGATTGGATTTATGAATTTATATTCTCGATTTAAATTTATGGCTTTGGATTTATGAATCTATATTATTGATTTGGATTTTTTTTTTGGTCTGAATCAAGTTATTATTGTTTCAAATTCAGTCAGAAGATTTCAATATTTATTTATTGAAGATTTCCATTAAGAAGATTCGCATTTCGCATATTATGATGTCAGCCAATGGGGAAAAATTTATCGTTGCATTGGTAACCGTGAAAAATAACAAGCCTTTGAAGATATCGGACGCTTTATTAAAGATTTGGAGGAATATTTCTAAATTTTAAGAAATCTCAAATTCAACTTTTATTGAGAAAAAGTAAGTTTTTTTCAAGAATCCAAGAATCTAACATTCGTTTTGTGTAGCTTTAAAATTTGTTTTGCAAGGGTAAGATCTCATTTTGATTTCAGAGAAGTTTCAGTTTCTTTGATCTAATTTAATATTAATTAACTAATTTTCAAGTGATATTTAATTATATGTGTTTGATTTTATTAACATAAATTATTTAAAATTATAAATTTATCAATTCCTTCCTTTTCCTTCATTGCGAAACTCATTCCTTTCCTTTTGTAGAATCACAGAATTAATATTTAGTCTAATATTACTAAATTTTTAATTTATTCTTAAATTGATCTAAAATGTGTAAATTTAATTAGTATATTGAATTTATGTGTAGGTAAATCTAGATTTCTTTTCTCGATTAATTTGAACTTGTCTTAAAATTATATAATTTTAATTTATTCAATTTAATTTAATTTAGATTACAACTCTTTATTAATTTAATTTATTAACCTATCTTGGTATTAAATGTAATTTTGTTTATTTAGACCTAATAGGTATTTCTAAATTTAATTGTCTTTTAATTTAAAAGATTTAATTTTTGATAATGTCGCCAATTTAATCAATTTTGATTTTGTAACACTTTATGAAAACTAACCTCAAAATTTGTATTATTTATGTTTTTGTTAAACAATTTAGAGTCCATTTTTCAATAAAATATAATTGTGAAGTAAGTATCTTATTTTGCGATTTATTTTTGTTAAATTAAGTTAATATTTTCAAATATCGCCGAATTATTCCCTCTGCCATTATCCAGATTTGAGGCTGAGCTAGTCGAGATAAATTATATTACAGAAGACTATTTAGAATATTTTGGTAATTTAATTAAACTTAATTTTTTAATAAATTTTGATTTTCTGGATTATTTCTTTTGGTCTTTGAGCTTTTACTCTTTCGTGTATTCTCTTTGTGTCCTTAACCTAAATTCAGCTTCTAATTGTTTTTAGTTGTCAATATAGTTAAATTTTTGCTGAGCTTCCAATTATTTTTGGTTGTCAACAATTTTCTTGATTGAGTTTCCAATCGTTTTTGGTTGTCAATCGACTTCTTTATAAATTGAGCTTCCAATTATTTTTGGCTGTCAATTTGTCTCTTAGCTTCTTTCTTTGACTTTTATTTTTATTTTGCTTGTAGATTGATCCACGAAAGATCTGTGTCCCAGCATATTAATTTAATTATTTTTCTTCTTCCTGTTCATAACCTTAAATTAATTTTTTTTATTTTTTATTTAATTTTGATTCCAAACTTAGTTTTTCTAACCTAATAAACTTAAATTTATATTTAAATTGTAAGGTTCCAATCTTCGCGCTTCTATCTAATCTTCTGATTTAATTAAATTTAATTTGAATTAGGGATCATGAAACCGAATTCGATTATAGTCTAAAATTAAATATCAGCTTCGAATAGTCGAACATTGTGTAGTCAAATTCAAGATTTCGATTATTTCGTTTAGATAAAACGATTAAGTATATATTTAATAGTATTTTTTAGTATTTTATTTTAATATTATTTTATGTATTTTAATATATTTTAATAGTATTTTAATAGCATATTTAATAGTTTATTTACTATTAGTTTTAAAAATTGTTTCTAAAACTTGAATATCGTAGTCGAAATCAGGGGCGGCGATTTGTGTATGGTAAGTCTGCAGATTCCATTGAGCAAAAAAATCGCCCTGTGGAATTCCATATGGCAAAATTACAGACAAAAAATAAATTTCTTAATAAAAATGTTAATAAAGGAATTTACAATTCGAAGAAAGTGATTAAAATTTAAAAAAGAAAAATTATATTTGGTAAAAATAATTGAAAAATTATGAAAGAAGTTGAAAATTAATTAATAAACAATTTAACTAATTTGATATTGAAGAAAATAATTAAAAACTGACAAAGTTTTATTTGAAAAAATTAAAGAAAAGATTTGAAACTTGCGGAAATTGAATTTAAAAATTAGGGAAAATATTGAAAAATAATAGAAATAATTAGAAATTGAAGAAAATTGTTGAAAAAATGATAAAGATAATTGACAATTGTAGCAAATAATTAAAATCATAAAAGAAAAAAACTGATAAAAATTTAAGGAATTTTGAAATAATTTTAAATTTACTATCCTCAAAGATTAAAGAAAATAAAAATAAAGGGAAAAAATGAAAAATAATTAAACTAAAATTGCAGAAACTTTTTGAAAAATGATTAAAATATTTGAGAATTTTAGCAAATAATTAAAATCACAAAAGAAAAGAATTCTTAAAAATTTAGGGAATTTTTAAATATAATTTAAGGGCATGTGATGATAATGCTAAATTTGTCCGTAAACTTTCTCTTAAAGTACTCAATGTTTTGACACCAAACTTTGTAGAATTACTCAAAACACCATTTGAATGGTCTCTCTGACCCAATTTTGTTTCATTTTTGTCTTTAAACTAAATATTTTTCAAATTTACTTTTTTTTCAAAATTTTCCAAAAATTGTAAAATTGAAAAAAAAATTAGTTTAAAGATAAAAATGAAATAAATTTGGGTCAGAGAGACCATTCTAATGGTATTTTGAGTAATTATACAAAGTTTGGTGTCAAAACATTGAGTACTTTAAGAGAAAGTTTACGGACAAATTTAGCATTATCATCACATGCCCTTAAATTACTACCTATTCTCAAAGAGTGGATTAATTAAATTTGTCATCAATGAAATTTCAAATTAATTTAAGTTCGAAGAATTATAATATATAATTGTAATTATAGTCTTGTTTATCTCAAATATATTCCGCAATTTTTTAAATTATTTTTTACAAATTTTTATAATTTTCTACAATTTACAATTATTTTTATCAAATATTTTATTATTAAATTTATTTTTCAATTAATTTTCAATTATTTTTTGATGAATTTTCTAATTTTTTTATTATTTATCTCAAATTTTAGTTATTTTTTCAATTTTTTTTAACAAACTAAAATTATTTTCCTCATTCTTTAATTATTTTTATTACTTTACAAATATTTTCTCCGATTTTTTATTATTTTCATTATTCTTCAATTAATTTCTTAGATTTTAAAATATTTTTTTCAAATTTTAATAATATTCTTCAATTTTCAAATATTAGTGTTATCATTTTGCAATCAATTTCTTCAATTTTCAATTATTTATCTCATTTTTCAAACATTTTTTACAAATTTTCATTTTCTTTTATATTTCTGCAATTATTTTCACCACCTTTTAGTTACATATATATAAATGATTTTTCAATTAATTACCTAAATTTTTATTTATTATCTAAAATCTAAGTTACTACATCCACGTTTCAATGTCATACCGTAAATTTCAATTATTTATCTCAAAGTTCCATTATTTTCTTCAATTTACGATTATTTCTATCATTTTTCCATTACTTTTTGTCATAACCAACTATTTTTTCATTAGTTTTTAATTTTTATATAATTTATCACAGATTTCACTTATTTTTTCAATGTACAATTATTTTTATCAGTCTGCAATTATTTTCTTTCATTACACATATACGTTGCAATTAATTCGATTATTTCTCAAAAATTAAAATTATTTTCTTCAATTTCTAATTATTTTTATTACTATTCAAAAATTGTCTTAAATTCTTTATAATTTTAATTACCCTTCAATTAATTTTCTAGATTTTAAAATATATTTTTCAAATTTTAATAATTTTCTTCAATTTTTTATTATTAATATTATCATTTTCCAATCAATTTCTTCAATTTTTAATTATTTTTATTACTTTGCAAATATTGTCTCCAATTTTTTATTATTTTCATTACTCTTTAATTAATTTTCTAGATTTTGAAACATATTTCTGAAATTTTATTAGTTTTTTTCAATTTTTAATTTGTTTTATTACTTTGCAAATATTGTTTCGAATTTTGTATTAGTTTCATTACTCTTCAATTAATTTCCTAGTTTTTAAAATATTTTTTTCAAATTTTAATAATTTTCTACAATTTCCAATTATTTTTGTTATCATTTTGCTATCAATTTCTTCAATTTTTAATTATTCTTACTATTCATTTCTCAATTAAATTCCTAAATTTTAAATTATTTATCTCATATATTAATTATTTTTTCAAATTCATTTACTTTTATCTTTTTGCAATTATTTTCTCTACTTTTTAACTAGATATATTAACTATTTTTTAATTAATTTCCTTAATTTTTATTTATTATCTCAAATCTAAGTTACTGTATCAACGTTTTAATGTTTTAATCATTCTTTAATTATTTTTCTCATATTTAAAATACTTTTGACAATTTTTTATTATTTTTTTTGTGAAATTGCAATAGTTTTCAAAAATTTTATATTAATTTGATTATTTGTTGTTTAATTCCGAAAATTTCAAGATTTTCTTTTAAATTTCCAATATTTTCTTCAATTTACGATTATTTCTATCATTTTTCTTTCATTTTCAATTATTTTTTTATCATTTTGCAATCAATTTCTTCAATTTTTAATTATTCTCACTATTTGTTCCTAATTTAAGTTTATAAACTTTCAATTATTTATCTCATTTATCAATTAATTTTTTTCAAATTCATTTTTTTTGTCTGTTTGAAATTATTTTGTCCACCTTTTAATTAGCTATATTAATTATTTTTTAATTAATTTTCTAAATTTTCATTTATTATCTCGTCTCTACTTTTCAATGTTTTAATCAATATTCAATTGTTTTTCTCAAATTTTAATTAGGTTAGACAATTTTTACTTATTTTTTTTTCATTTGCAATGATTTTTACAAATTTTATATTATTTTGAATATTTGTTGATTAATTCCGAAAATTTTAAATATTTATCTCAAATTTCTATCATTTTCTTCAAATTACGATTATTTCTATCATTGTTCTTCAATTTTCAATTATTTATTTTAAATTCATTTTCTTTTATCTGTTTGAAATTATTTTCTCCACCTTTTAATTAGCTATATTAATTATTTTTCAATTAATTTCCTAAATTTTCATTTATTATCTAAAATCTAAGTTATCACGTCTCTACTTTTCAATGTTTTAATCAATATTCAATTGTTTTTCTTAAATTTTAATTAGGTTAGACAATTTTCACTTATTTTTTTTTATTTGCAATGATTTTCACAAATTTTATATTATTTTACATATTTGTTGATTAATTCCGAAAATTTTAAATATTTATCTCAAATTTACATTATTTTCTTCAATTTACGATTATTTCTATAATTTTTCTTCAATTTTCAATTTTTTTTGTTATCATTTTGCAATCAATTTCTTCAATTTTCAATTATTCTCACTATTCGTTCCTCAATTAAATTTATAAACTTTCAATTATTTATCTCACTTATCAATTATTTTTTTCAAATTCATTTTCTTTTATCTGTTTGAAATTATTTTCTCCACCTTTTAATTAGCTATATTAATTATTTTTCAATTAATTTCCTAAATTTTCATTTATTATCTCAAATCTAAGTTATCTCGTCTCTATTGTTCAATGTTTTAATCAATATTCAATTGTTTTCTTAAATTTTAATTAGGTTAGATAATTTTCACTTATTTTTTTTTTCATTTGCAATGATTTTCACAAATTTTATATTATTTTGAATATTTGTTGATTAATTCCGAAAATTTTAAATATTTATCTCGATTTTCCATTATTTTCTTCAATTTTCGATTATTTCTATAATGTTGTAACTATTTTCCTAAGTTTAAAATTCTTGAAATCATGTTGTAATAAGGTACTTTCATTTACTTTACAAATATTCTGTATTTTTTAAAATTATTTTTTTAAAATTTGAATTAATATCTACAAATTTCAACTATTTTTATCACTTTCGAAAACTTTTTTTCAAGAATTTTTATGATTTTTTAATTTTACCCCTAAATTTTAAATTTACTTTATTTATTATTATTAATTTAGTTTCAATTATTTTTTTAAATCTTTTCAAATAAAACTTCTTCTGTTTTAATTATTTCCTTCAATATCAAATTAGTTTCGTATTTAAGGGCATGTGATGGATTATGACGTCACTGGTATAGGCAAAATTTGTCCGTAACTTTTCTCTTAAAATATTGAATATTTTTTCATGAAACTTGGTAGAATTACTTAAAATGTCATTATGAAGGTCTCTCAGACCCAAATTTGTTTAAATTTTGGCTCTAACTTAATTTTTGGAAATTTTTGAAAAATTTCAAACTTTTTTAAAAATTAATTTTGAGATAAAATTCAAACAAACTCGGGTCTAAGAGACCTTCCTAATGACACTTTAAGTAATTCTACCAAGTTTCATAAAAAAATATTAAATATTTTATGAGAAAAGTTACGCACAAATTTGGCTATACCAGTGACGTCATTATTCATCACATGCCCTTAATAATTAACTTTCAATTTCTTTCGACATTTTTCAATTATTAAAAGAATATTATTTTTGTTCTTCAAATTTTCAATTTTTTAATCATTTTTCAATTATTTTTCTCAAATTTCAATTAAGTTCGTCAATTTTTAATTTTTTTTTTAACTTGCAATAATTTTCAAAAATTTTATAGTATTTTAATTATTTGGTTATTAATTACGAAAATATGCTCGAAATCAAATAAAATTGTCAACTTTTGCGTTACAATATTTACGCTAATTTAGAAACTCTTTAATTTATTATTGTTTTATTTCTCCCTCCTCCCCTCGGACAATATTAAATTTGCTGATGGCAAAAATTTACAAGTCGCCGCTCCTGGTCGAAATTCAATTATTTATTACGGTTATCGACTTCAATTAAACTACTTTCGACTATTCGAATAGTTGATAATCGAATATTTCTAATATCCCTAATTTGAATGAATGAAAAAATTGATTTATTATTATTCTACACAAATGTATTTATTTATCTTATTTTTTTAAGATTACAGAGTAAAAAATAGTGAGTAAAAGGTGCGGATAAACGGTAATTTATCATAGTTAATTGAGGAGGGATAAAAGGCAATGGAAAAGTGAGCCGATAATTTTTCCAAATCTCGATGGTCCTGACCATGTCCTTGTGCATTCTGTGCATTGCAAGACACACGTGAGTGCAATAGGCGCAAGATACTTTCTCGTGGCAAGCTGTCCTTCGTCCAGCGATTCCTCGACAGTTCAGGGCTGGTTAGCTGCGATTCTCGAATCCCGCCCACGAGACATACCCCTTTAAAAAAAAAAAAAAAATAGAAAAGTCACTCGCAATAAATGACAATTTCCCGAAAAAATCATAGGGTTTAATCAACGACAAATTTTCCAGGGTCATTATACTCTTGCGCGCCGCTTATTTACACTATATAATCAATAATAATGTGCACTCTACTGACCACGATGAACAATCACCCGGAGCTAAAAAGGATCTTGTGTCATTAATCCTTACGCGTCTATTTTAATTGCTGACAATTGATTATTATTTCTTCAAGGAATTTGAAAGCGGTATCGGCGATTCGCTTTGATGATTCCTTGAAAATAGATCGGAAACAATTTTAAAATTAAGGAAATTGATTTTTTTTTGCTTTTGAGTAAATAATGTATAGAATAATTTATGGATGTTTTTCATTATCAGTTTTTATCAAATTTGATGACTATTAATAAATAAAGCAAATGTAGAAAAAAGGCATTATTCCAGAGTCCGCAGAAAGTAATGATTATGCAAATTGTGTCGATTAAATTACAAGTTGGATGAAGAAAAATGTGAAGGTGAGAAGCGCAGATCTGTGTGAAAAAATTGTGATTTTATTCGTCTTTTTATGTCATCACTTACAGTGTTTATAAATATAACGAGAAAAGCGGGGAATTATATTGAAAAAAGCGACTGATGTGTATTTATTGAAGATTCTTGAAATAATGTTAAAATGGTTTTTTTTTGCGAAATGTGGATTTATTTTCAAATTAGAAATAATGTTTTGAATGAATTTTGCAAAATATGATTTTTTGCTTATGGGAAATCTATGTTTATTTTTTGATTTTAAATATTTTTGTTTCTTCTTATCAGAGCAATATTTTTTTTCAAAATATGAATTGTGGAAAGAAAAATATTGTTTATTTTATATTTTAATGTACAAATTATTAATAACTGATTTCTGATTATTAGGTACATTATTTTCATAATTGATATTTATTATTGTTGATTATTATTGATTACTACTGCTATTGACTATTATTTCTTCATTATTGTTTACTACTTATTAACTATTAATACTATTTACAAAAATTTGACTAAACTAGGTGAAAACTATGTTCATTTAATTGCTATTTCGCTTCCAAGTAAGCAATAAATTAATATTATAAAAGATAATTAGAGAAGTTATTTAGACAAAAAAGAATTTTAAATGCAAAAAAATGAAAAAACAAATATTATTTTGCGAATTTTTAATCAATTATAAACGTTATATAGGTAACTCGAATCATTCTGCATTTTTTCTATTATTTTCTTCAGTTTCTAATTATTTTCACTATTTTAGAATAAGTTTCAAAAATTGCAATTATTTATCTGAAATCTCAATTATTTTAATCAATTTCCGATAATTGCAATTTTTTAATTATTCTCTTTAAATAAAAATTGTTAAGTAAATTTCTAATTATTTTCATTATTTTGGCATAATTTTCAAAAATTGCAATTATTTATCTGAAATTTCAATTATTTTCAACAGTTTTCGATTATTTCTGCGATTTTTTAAATATTCTCTTTAAATAAAAATTTTAAAGTAAATTTGTAATTATTTTCTTTTTTTAAACACATATCGTGTGTATTTTTCAATTATTTCTCTTAAATTTTATTTACTGTTTGCAATATCTCATATTTAAATTATTTTCATCCCTATTTCAATTATTTTTCACAATCTTAAATTATTTTCAACATTTTTAAATTATTTTCTGCATTTTTATTATTTTTTCCAATTTGAAATTAATTTTATAATTATTTAACCATTTTCTTCGACTGTTAATTATTATTCTGATTTTCTCAAATTATTTTCTAAGATTTTTAAGTATTTTTCTAAAATTTCAATTATGTTCATCAATTTTTAATTATTTCTGCGACTATTTGATTATTATCTTGAAATAAAATTTTTAAAGTAAAATTTTAATTATTTTCTTTTTTTAAACACATATTGTGTATTTTTTTTCCGATTTTAATTATTTTCAGCATTTTTAAATTATTTTTTCCAATTTTAAATTAAATTTATAACTATTTTCTTCGATTCTTAATTATTATTCTGATTTTCTCAAATTATTTTCTAAGATTTTTAAGTATTTTTCTAAAATTTCAATTATTTTCATCAATTTTTAATTATTTCTGCGAATTTTTTATTATTTTCTTTAATTAAAAATTTTTAAATAATTTTGTATTTGTCTTCTTTTTTTAAACATATATTCTATCATTTTTTAATTTTTTTTCTCATTTTCTAAAATTATTTTCTATGATTTTTAAGTTTTTTTCTAAAATTCCCATTATTTTCTTCAATTTTCCATTTGGGTACCTACTTTCATTTTTTTTCATAATTTCCAATTTTTTTGATTAATTATCGTGAATTTCAATTATTTGCTTTCTTCAATACTTTTATCCAATTTTTAGTTACTATAATTTTTCTCAATTGATTGCTAAAATCTTCATGTATTTTTTCAAATTTCAATTATTCGTTTTATTTAAAAAAAAATCTGTAGTTTCTTCATTCATTTCACTCAAATGTCATTTATTTTTTACAATTATTTTCTTCAATTTTTAATTCTTTTCATTTGTTTTCATAATATAAAAACAAAATTGATTAATTATCGTGAATTTTAATTTTTTTTTAGCTTCTTCAATTTTTTTCTAAACTTTAGTTATTCTCATTTCTTTTAATTGATTTTTTAAACTTTAATTATTTTTTTTATTTAAAAAAATTTCTGTAATTTTTTTATTTATTTCACTCAAATGTCATTTATTTTTTACAACTTATCATTGTTTGGATCGCATTTCAGTTATTTATTTCAAGTTTCAAGTTTTAAAATCATATTTTTAATTATTTTTCAACGTTTATTTCCTTAAATTTTTAATTTTTTCATTTGTTTCATTATTTCAAAAATGTTAAACTACTCTTCTGACATTTTCATTATTTCATTCAATTTTTAATTATTTATATTATTTTTTATATTATTTTCTTCAATTTTCAATTACTTTCGTTCTTTTTCATAATTTCTAAAAAGTTTGTAATTATTTTATTTTATTTAAAAATTGTTCTCCTCAATTTTAAATTGTGTTTATATTCTTGTACTTATTTTCTCTAATTTTTAATTATTTTCTGTTTCCTAAAATGAACTTCTGAAAGTTTTAAATATTTTTCTGAATTTTTCTTTAACTTTCCTTCATTTAAATTAAATTATGTAATTTTTCCAATTATTTTCTAAAATTTTAATGATTTTTGTTCTAATTTTATAGTATTTATCTTAACTTTCAAATATTATCTCTAATTTTTCATTATTCAATTTTTTTTCAATTTATTATTAAGATTTTTAAATATTTTTCTCAAATTAAAACTATTTTCTTTATTTTTAAAACATTTCAATGATTTTTAAAATTACTTTTTACAATTTTTAATTGATTTCGTTATTTTTTTAAAATTAATTTGCAAAATTTAATTTATTTTATTTATTTATATAAATTTATTTTTATAATAATAAAGGTCTATTAGGGTTGACCAAGGCCCCCTAATATCAGCATTTATTATTGAGTTTCGATTATCTATATAGATTATTTATAATTCAGAATTTAGTATTGGTTATAGAATATTAATTACTGTTCGTTAATCATTGATTACTAATTATTGAAAATTAATTTTTGATTATTGATGACTACTGGTTATTGTATATTGTTTACAGATTACTGATTATTAATTATTGAAATTTGATTATTAAATATTGGTTATTGTTTATCGATTATTAATTATCGACTACTGGTTATTGAATATATTGACTACTGATTACTAATTACTGAAATTTAATTAATGAATATTGGTTATCGATTGTCGATTAAAATTGATTAATGACTACTGATTATTGTATATTGATTTCTGATTACTGATTATTAATTATTGAAATCTGATTATTATTTATATTTCTTATAGATTATTGATAAGATATTATTGAATATTGATTGATTGATTGATTGCTAATTATTTATTGACTATTGCATATTGAATACTAACTGTTAATTATTGATTATTGACTATTGATTATTGACTATTGACTATTGACTGTTGATTATTGATCACTGATTACCAATGAATACTGACTATTGATTATTAATTTATCTTTATTGATTATGGTTGATTATGATTCTACATTATCTTAATTATGAAAATTTGATTATTGGTTATAGCTTATTGTCTATTTCTAATTAATTATTTAATATTTACATTTGTTTCTTGAATATTGACCGTCGATTATTATTGGTTATTGATTATTAAACATCAATTACCGATTATTGATAACTGCCCATTGATTTTCATTTTTTAATTATTAATTAAAAATTATTGATTACTGATTATTGTCTATCACTGAAAAAAATGTTTAGTCATAGCAACAAAAATTTGGTTGATCCAACAAAATTTGTGTTGATATGACTAAACATTTTTTTCAGTGATTGATTACTGATAATTGATTATTTCATATTGATTACTGATTATCCAATCTTGATTATTGAATACCTCTTATTGACAAACACCTTTTTTTTCTTTTATTTTTAATTTCCATTGCTTACCAATTACAATTTTAATTTATTTCAATTCATCATCAAATAGACAGTTATTGGTCAGATATAAATCTCATAATACTTATTGAAAAGTCATTGAATCGTGGAGAGAAAAATAATTATTCACTTTCTATTAATAATAATAATAATAATAATAATAATAATAATAATAGTAATAATAATAATAATAATAATAATATGCCAATTATTAATTAAACTATTTATTTACATATAATCTACAATAACAACTACTTTTATTATTTTATTCAAACAAAATAAAAAATGAATCATATCATTATCCACAATTAAACACAAATCGCAAAATTCCATCCCTAATAAAGCATATTAAATATTTTTTCCAGTGGCAGAGAAAATAATGAAGTAAGAGTTGTTATTTATATATATATATATATATATATTTAACTAAAGAGTCAAATGCCAAGCAGTAGTCAACGTCAAGTCCATTACTGCATTGAATACCATTCGTGCATCAAGATTACTTTCGATCATTTGCCCCGCCACGAAAAACTAGTTTTCTTAAGAAGATTGATTACAAGCGATTGGTAAAATCTATTTCATCTCTAAATATAGTTATCGAAGAATTAGCAGCTATGACTACTGGCATTTAATTTGACACTGGGTAAAGTGATGACTGAGATTAATGATCGACAACAAAAAGTCGACATCATATGTCAATCTAATTCTCAAAGTCATTTTTAACGTGTTTATTTAAATGCTCACATTTAATTATTTAAATGCGCTCAAACTTTTATTAACAAACTATTGCCAATAACTAATTAATATTTATAAAACACTAGCAAAATAAAACACGAACAAGAGCGCGATTAGTTTTCCATACATTTTAGAAATTAAACTATAATAATTAAAAAAAACAAATCGATGAATAGTATTTATCTAATAAGGAGGGCTGCCAGTGGATTTGCAGATTGAAAATAGTAAAAAAAAGAGACTTTTAAATTTAAAAAAGTGAGTAATAAGTTTTTAAATAAAAAAAGTGAATAAGCAATATAGAGTTTGATATTACTGATATTAAATTGGGGGTCGCCAGCAGGAAAAGTCGTACAAATTTAAAAAAACATTTCGAAAATTGGAAAAATAATTGAAATATGTAGAAAATAATTAAATAATCACAAAGATAATTCAGTTTGAAAAAAAAGTTGTAAGTGACAAAAATAATTAAAAGATTGATTAAAAATTTAAAGATGATGACAAAAATTGAAACGAAATAACTAGAATTTGAAGTAAATTGAAAAGTTTCAAAACTAATTAAAGTAACGAAAAAATAATTAAAGAATAACAAAAAAAAAATTAAACTTTGAAACAAAAAATTGAGGCTGGTGTAAAGAATTTAAATTTTCGCATTATAATTGAGGTATTGAAGAAATAAGTAAAATGTAAAGAAACTACTTGAATAATGACATAAATAATTATAAAAACTGGTATAAAAATTACACTTCTAAAACAATAGTTGAAAAATTGAAAAAAAATAATAGAATTTTCAAGAAAATAATTGAAAATTGAAAAAAAATGATTAAAAAATATCAAAAAAAATTGTATGTATAGAATATAATCGAATAATGACAAAAATAACTGAAATTCAGAAAAAAAGTTAATAAAAAATGAGAAACATATTCAAAAAAGAAGTAAAAAAAACCTAATACATTAATTAAAAAATTGTATAAAACAATTGAAAAATTAACAACGATACAATTAAAATGTGAAGAAACTAATTGAAAATGACATAAAAAATTGAAAACAGAACTTCAAAAGTTAATAAATTCATGACAATAATAAAAAAATTGAAGAAAATGACATTTAAAGAAAATAATTCCAAAATGTCATAAATATTTAAATATTGACAAAAATAGTTGTAATTTGAAAAAATAATTGAGAAATGACAAAAATAATTGGTAATTTTAAAAAAATTAAAAATTTGAAGAAAATACTTGGGAATCTGACAAAACAATTGCAATATTGAAATAAATAATTCCAAACTGGTGTAAAAATTAAAAAATTAAAAAATTAAAGACAATAATTGTAAAGTTAAGAAAAAATATTAAAAGATTGAGGAAAATAATTGAAAGTTGAAGAAATTACTTGAAGTTTGAAGACAATAATTAAAATTTGAAGAGAATAATTCAAAACTGTCAAAAAAATTCAAATATGAAAAAAAATTAATGTTTGAAGAAAATAAATAAAAAAAATTAATAAATTCGTGACAATAATAAAAATAATGAGAAAAATAATTGAAAACAGGTGTAAGAAATTTGAAAGTTCATAACAGTAAAAAAAATTGAATAAAATAATTGCAATTTGTAAAAAATAATTCGAAAATGGCAAAAATAACAAAAATATGAAAAAATAATTGGAAACTGACAAAAATAATTGATTAATGACAAAAGTAATTGGAATTTGATGAAAATAATTGAAAAATAACGATAGTGAATTGAACTTGTGTAGAAAATTTGGATATTTCTGAAAATAATTTAAAGATTGAAGAACACAATAAAAATTTAAAAAAAAAAATTGAAAAGTTTAAAAAATAATTGATTTTACAAAGAAATAATTGAACAATAACAAAAATAATTGTAATTTGAAAAAATATTTGATAACTGGTGCATGAAATTAAAAATTTAAAATCCGTACTTGAAAAATTGACTGAACAATTGAAATTTTAAGAAACTGATTGAATAATGACATAAATAATTGACAGCTGGTGTATAAATAAAAAATGTTTAAAGAATAATTGAAGTTTGAAGAAAAAACTTGAAATTTGTTGAAATTAATTTAAAAAAATGTACAAATTTAATAAACTCATGACAATAATAAAAATAATGAAGAAAACGGCTCGTCCCGTTCATTTGTAAATAAATTAAAAATTAATAAACAAAAAATGATTGAAATTTCTAGAAATTATTTGAAAAGTTTCAAAAATTATTGAAGCTACAAAAAAATAATCAAAGAATGCTCAAAATAATTAAAATTTTAAACAAAAGTTTGAGGCTGGTGCAAAAAATTTAAATTTTTGCTCTATAATTGAGATATTGAGTAAATAAGTAAAATGTAAAAAACTAATTGAGTAATGACATAAATAATAATAAAAGCTGGTGTAAAAATTACACTTCTTAAACAATGGATGAAAAATTGAAAGAAATAATAGAATTTTCAAGAAAATAATTGAAACTTGAAAAAAATAATTAAAAAATATCAAAAAAATGTATATGTGTTGAATATAGTTGAATAATGCCAAAAATAACTGAAATTCAGAAAAAAAATTAATGAAAAATGAGAAATATATTCAAAAATGAAGTAAAAAAAAATTTAATACATTAATTGAAAAATTTAAGATATAATTAAAATGTGAAGAAACTAATTGAATAACGACATAAATAATTAATTGATAACAGATCTTCAAAAATTCATAAATTCATGACATTAATAAAAAGATTGAAGAAAATGACATTTAAAGAAAACAATTCCAAAATTACAAAAATATTTGAATATTGAAAAAAATAATTGATAAATTTAAAAAAATTAAAAATTTGAAGAAAATACTAGAAAATTTGACAAAACAATTAAAAGATTGAAATAAAGAATTCAAAACTGGTGTAAAAATTAAAAAATTAAAGACAATAATTGTAAAGTTGAAAAGAATATTATAAGTTTGAGGAAAATAATTAAAAGTTGAAGAAATTAATTGAACTTTGAAGACAATAATTGAAATTTGAAGAGAATAATTCAAAAATGTCAAAAAAAAATTCAAATATGAAAAAAATAATTATAGATTGAAGAAAATAACTGAAAAGGGCGTAAAAAAATTAATAAATTATTTTTATTTTATTTAAAAAATTAATAAATTCGTGACAATAATAAAAATAATGATAAAAGTAATTTAAAACAGGTGTAAGAAATTTGAAAGTTTATGACAATAAAAAAAATTGAATAAAATAATTGCAATTAGTAAAAAATAATTCTGAAATGGCAAAAATAACAAAAATATGAAAAAAATAATTGAAAAATGACAAGAATGATAATTATGGTAATAATGATAGTATGATAATTATATCATATGATATGATAATTATGATGAATGACAAAAGTAATTAAAATTTAAAGAAAATAATTAAAAAATAAAGAAAGTGAATTGAACTTGTGTAGAAAATTTGGATATTCCTGACAATAATTTAAAGATTGAAGAACAGAACTGAAATTTAAAAAAAATAATTGATTTTACAAAGAAAGAATTGAACAATAACAAAAATAATTGTAATTTGAAAAAATATTTGATAACTGGTGCATGAAATTAAAAATTTAAAATCCGTACTTGAAAAATTGACTGAACAATTGAAATTTTAAGAAACTGATTGAATAATGACATAAATAATTGAAAGCTGGTGTATAAATAAAAAATTTATAGAGAATAATTGAAGTTTGAAGAAAATAATTGAAATTTGTTGAAATTAATTGAAAAACAATCGGCAAATTTATTAAACTAATGATAATAATAAAAATAATGAAGAAAATGATTGAAATTTGTAGAGAAAATAATTGAAAACTAATATAATAAACTTAAAAATTCATGACCATAAAAAACAATTTATTTATTTATATTTATTTACGGGCAAAAGCCCATTACAATATAAAATTTAAAAATTTATTTCAAATAACAATAAAATTAAAATTTGATGTAACAATAATAATTACTATATTAAATTACTATATTAAATATTAATAGGTCGCATTCAATAATTTGTAGAAAATAATTCTAAAATTGCAAAAATAATAGAAATATGAAGAAAATTATTGAAAATTAACAAAAGTAGAATAGAAACTGGTGTTAAAAATTTTAATATTCTTGGCAATAATTTAAAGATAGAAAAAAATAATTGAAATGTTGAGAAAATAATTAAAAAATGACAGAAGTAAATGAAAACTTGTGTAATAAATTTAAATATTCCTGACAATAATTTAAAGGCTGAAGAAAATAATTGATATTTGAAAAAATTAAATTCAGAATCTCAAAAATATATGAAAATTGACAATAATACTTTAGAGTTGACAGAAGTATTTTAAAAATGACAAAAATAATTGAAAAATGTAGAAATTACGTATTTGTAAATTGTAATTAAAAAATTGACGATGTAATTGGAATATAAACAAACTAATTGATTTATAAGATAAATTTTTAATCAGGTACCTAATATCAGAAGACACCCCCCCCACCCCCCTTCCAAGTTGGAATAGACAGTTTACTAAAAAAGTAAGTAATAGTCAGTATTTTTAAAAAAAGACAGTAACTTGGTGAAAGTTTCAGAACTTCAAAAATTGTTAAAGAAGTTACAGAATAATTTAAACTGTATTTAATTTTTTCCAATAAAGTAAAATAACGCCATTTGAATTTTTAATAAATTTGACTATTCGACACTTTAAATCAATCTAAATTATTAATAAAATTGATATAATTAATAAACCAGAATTATGAACCAGAAAATTGATATAAGTGTGTAATATATAAATTATATTATTATATAAATTATCAATTTTAAATTGATTGTCATAATCAATATCTCGTAATTAAGGCTACCTCATCTGCGCATATTTTTTCTGTAAACTAAAACAATTTTAAAATTTCCTGATAGAGAAAATCAAAATTAATGAAAAAAAAAAAAATAAATAAAATAAGTAAATTTCAGATTTAAATTTCAATAAAGATAATTTATAAAAAGAGTATTTTTTGACATGTATCTTTTCCGACACGTTTTGTGACTTTATAATATATTGAAATGAATTTCGACTTTCGTCAGTGTGAAAAATGCAAAAGGGTTAAATTGTCGAATCAAAGAAGGCTGAACCGTTCACATGGTTATGTTGGATTATGGCTTGTGTCGTATTTGAAAGGTCTCACGTCACTCTAACTGTCTCCACTACGATTCACTGTGTCGAAATCGTCTCTTTTAATCCAACCGACTCACGTCTGAACAAAACAGACTTTTTCCACTGGTATAGAATTCACGCCTTCAAGTCTATCCATCAATCTTTTGGAGAAAATTATGAAAATTTCTTTCTCACCAATAAATATGTGTGTTTTACTTAAATCAGAGACTGTTACATTTTTGAAATAAAATTCAAATTTTTATCAATATCTGGTTTATAAATACAAATTATGTAACGGAATTACAACAGGAGAATATCAAATGCACATAAATCTAACTCAGATCTAAATACAGATCTAATTTGGGATTTATTGGATTACTTAATGTTATCTAATCTCAGACAGCGGCAAATGTTTATATTTATTTTTAAATAAGTTTATTTGAATATTGTGTAATATTTTTATGTGATTTTTTTAATGTTTTGAAGGTTTATGTTTTTTTTTTCGTTTCTTTTTTTTTCATTTAGTTTATTTCTTTTTGGTAAAAGGAAGGATTTAGATGTTGTAACGATTAAAATATTATTTCCAATTTAAGTTTTGATTCAGTTTAAAAATAGTTGTAAATAACTTTTTATCGGAGCAACGATAGAAAGTCGATTTTTTTTTCTAGTTTGTGCATTAAAATGAAAAAAGTACGATTATATCACAAGTTTCGCGTAAATTTAGTGAAGAAATATTGAATAAATGGAAAAAAATTCGACACGCTCAATTAATAGATGAATTCAAAAGTGTTTTAGACTTCGATTGAACTGAATTTTTGCAACTAAAAAATTTTAAAGCGAAAATTGGTCAACTTATTGCGAATTAGTAGAGAAAAAGATGAAAAATGTGAGAAATAAGAAGAAAATTTTGAAAATAAATATGATAAAATTATGTCAATAAAATGAAGGGAAAAAGGGTGTAAAATATTGGAAAAAAATAATAGGAATATTATATTCGAAATAGAGTAATCGAAATGAAATAATCGAAATAAAATAATCGACTTAAAATAAATAAAATTAAATAATCGACTTAAACTAATCGAAATGAAATATTTGGCTTAAAATAATCGAAAAAAACAATCGAATTAAAATAATATAAAATTTTCGATATAAAGTATCGAAAGAAATTAATCGACTAAAACTAATGAAAAAAAGTCGTCTTAAAATAATCTACATAAAACAATTGAATTAAAAATAATCTAACTAAAACAATCGAATTAACATAATCGATATAAAATATCGAAATAAAAAAATCGAAGCAGAATAATGGAAATAAAGAATTTGTAATGGAATAATTGAAATGAAATAATAGATATAAAATATTTGAATTGAAATAATGGGAATATAATAATCGAAATGAAGTAATCGAAATAAAAGAATCGAATTAAAATAATTTATATAAAATATCAAATTGGCAAAATCGAAACAGAATAATCGAAATGAAGTATTCGAAATAAAATAATCGACTTAAACTAATCGAAATGAAATAATCGACTTAAAATAATCGAAATAAAACAATCGAATTAACAAAATCGATATTAAACATCAAATATAAAAATATCGAAACAGAATAATCGGAATAAAATAATCGACTTAAACTAATTGAAACGAAACAATCGACTTAACATAATCGATATAAAACATCAAAATAAAAAAATCCAAACCAAATAATCGAAATAAAGAATTTGTAATAAAATAATCGAAATGTAATAATCGATATAAAATATTTGAATTGAAATAACTGGAATAGAATACTCAAAATAAAGTAATTGAAATAAAATACTGGATTAAAACTAATGGAAATAAAATAATCGACTTAAAATAATCGAGCTAAAACAAATCGAATTAACAAAATCGATATTAAACATCAAATATAAAAAAATCAAAACAGAATAATCGGAATAAAATAATCGATTTAAAATAATCGAATTAACTAATCGATATAAAACATAAAAATGAAAAAATAGATGCAGAATAATTGAAATAAAATAATCGACTTAAACTAATCGAAATGAAACAATCGAATTAAAGTAATAAATATAAAACATCAATATGAAAAAATCGTAACAGAATAGTCGAAATAAAGAATTTGTAATAAAATAATAGAAATTAAATAATCAATATAAAATATTTGAATGGAAATAAGCGGAATATAATAATCGAAATAAAGTCATCGAAATAAAAGAATCAAATTAAAATAATCGATATACAATATCAAATTAGAAAAATCGAAATAGAATAATTGAAATAAAATAATCGAAATAAAATAATCGACTTAAACTAATCGAAATAAAATAATCGAAATGAAATAATCGACTTAAAATAATCGAATTAACATAATCGATATAAAACATCAAATTGAAAAAATCGAAACAGAATAATCGAAATAAAATAATCGACTTGAACTAATTCGAAATGAAATAATCGAAATAAAATAATCGCAACAAAGTAATCGAAATAATAGTAATCGAAACTTAGTTATCTAATTCAAATAAATCGTATTAGAAATAAAATATCAAAAAATCATATCTAAAATGAAGTAATTAAATTATTAAATCAGTAATTAGAATATTTTTCCCAAAATACAATTTAATAGTCTTCATTAGACATATTTTGTTTTATTCGGAGGTGGAGACATACAAAATAGTAACAAGAAAATTTCCAGGTGGTAATAAGAAATTTATTGAGATAGAATCACATAATAGGTGATTTATGCAGATTTTTAAAGAAATGTAACTGCATTTGTATAATAGCAATGATACAAAACGCCTGTTACGTAGATTTTGTTGAGTCATGCAAGCATTCGCGTTAAAATGTTTCGTGCGTGTCTCTATTTATGTACACACTTACATATATTATTGGTAATTGAAAGCAAGAAACTTGGAGCGAATTAATTTCGATTTTCACGGTCGACTACTTGTCCAGATCGAGATTCGCCACTAACACGGAAGTCGCATTACGTCGAAAAAGCTCCAAAAAAAATCCAAATTTTTTCAACAATTTAGAAATTATTTTATTTTGAAACGGATTTTTAAAAAAATTATATTGATTACTTCATTTATGGGAATTTTTTAATATAAACAATTTTATAATTTTGGTTATTCTATTTTATTAGTAACTGTTATCTATCCTTATTTATTATTATTATTATTCATTTTAATTTATTTAACCTTCGTTATTTATTTATTTCTACTAATATTTATTTATTTCTACTTATATTTATTTATTTACAGTATTTGTATTTACTCTCAATTTATCATCAAAAGAACCACAAAAACTACCCTAGATCAAAATATCCTAATCCAAATAAAAATAATAAACAGTTTTTTATTAAATAAGCGAAACAAAACCAGTTTTTAAACACGCAATTATCAACTGCCTTGAAAAGAGATTAAAATGTTTAAAGTTTAAACGAGATTCTTAACACGTTGACCCTGATACAATAAATATTCAAATTTTCAAAAAATGAATTCCAATTTTTTTATTCGGTTCATAACGTGGTAGTTAAAAAAATTTAATTGACTTATTAAACGGAAATAATAAGAATAAAATTACGCTGAAGATTAATTGATTCGATTAACTTATCAGATGGCCAGCGATGATCACATCTCGCAAAGATTGCAATTGAAATAATCGAAAATTATAATAATAATGAGCTCCGTGTGATAGGAAAAAAATACAATATATTCGTACCACGCCCAGAAAATACCAAATGTAGATTCATTCATATTGATGAATTTCTTTTTAGCATCTCGATTATTGCAGAATGGCGATGATGTTGTGAAATTTTTGATTTGTATAAGCTTTTTTTGACAGTAGGAAAAAATGTGTGGTAATTTTCATTTAAAATATTTCTATAACAACTTTTTAACAATTTTCATCGTTTTGATCAATTTTTATCAATTTTCATCAATAGTCGTCAGTATTAATCAATTTGGCGGAATTTTTAACGGTTTTTATAAATACCATATTATTTTATCAATTTTCATCAATTTTCATCAATTTTCATCAATTTTAATCAATTTCTAAGAATTTTAATATTTTATCATCAAGTTTCATCATTTTCATCATTTTGCTCAATTTTCATCAATAGTTGTCACTATTAATCAATTTGCCGGACTTATTAACGGTTTTTATAAAAACTATAATATTTCATCAATTTTCATCAGTTTTAATAAATTTTAATCATTTTCATCAATTTTCATCGTTTTCATAAATTTTTATCAATTTCCAAAAATAATCATCAGTATTAATCAATTAAATTTATTAAATTTATTAAATAAATAAATAAATTACCCAGAATTTTTAACGGTTTTTATAAATACTATAATATTATAGTAATATAATTAATATTATATTACTATAATATTAATTTACTATAATATTATAAATATTATAATATTTAAGCAATTTTAATTAGCTTTAATCAATTTCTGAGAGTTTTCTTACTTTATCATCACTTTTCATCAGTTTTATCAATTTTCATAATTTTTATCTATTTTTGTTAATGTCCATCAATAATCATCAGAATTAATCAAATGTCCAGAATTTATAACAGTTTTTATAAATACTACAATATTTCATCATTTTCATCATTTTGATCAATTTTTATCAATTTCCATCAATAGTTGTCACTATTAATCAATTTGCCGGAATTATTAACGGTTTTTATAAATACTATAATATTTCATCAATTTTCATCAGTTTTAATAAATTTTAATCATTTTCATCAATTTTCATCGTTTTCATAAATTTTTATCAATTTTCATAATTAATCATCAGTATTAATCAATTAGACAGAATTTTTAACGGTTTTTATAAATACTATAATATTTCATCAATTTTAATTAGTTTCCATTAATTTCTGAGAATTTTCATACTTTATCATCACTTTTCATCAGTTTTATCAATTTTCATAATTTTTATCTATTTTTGTTAATGTCCATCAATAATCATCAGAATTAATCAACTGCCCAGAATTTTTAACGGTTTTTATAAGTACTACAATATATCATCTATTTTCATCGTTTTGATCAATTTTTATCAATTTTCATCAATAGTCTATTAATCAATTTGGCGGAATTTTTAACGGTTTTTATAAATACTATATTATTTTATCAATTTTCATCAGTTTTAAAATCAGGGACCTTCCCGAAATGATTGTGTCGTTTCGTGTTGTGTTCTGAACACGACACATTTCACCACATATTAAACGTGTTGTGTTCTGAACACGACACATTTCACCACATGCTTAACGTGTTGAGTTCTGGACACAACACATAACAATCGATAAACGTGTTGTGTTCAGAACACAACATATTTTCACATTGACTGACGTGTCGTGTTCTGAACATGAAACATTTCCCAATTGTCAAACGTGTCGTGCCCCCAAAAAACTTATTTTCTCAACGTTTTGCAGTATTTAAAAACAACAGGGCATAAATTGAATAACACTGACAGATTTAAATACGCAGTAGTGTAATATCGTGGTTCTGCATGAGTAGGAGTGTAATATCGAAGTCACACATGCGCAGTAGTGTAATATCGTACACGGAAAGAAGAAATCTTAAGAATATTTTAATATTCGTGTTAAAAGGTTGGACGAAAGTGACAATTTGTAATATTTATTTGATTTCCTAAAGTTTTTTTTTAAGATATCTTAGCAATTTTATTTTACGTATGATAAAACGTTTAAGACGTATTAAAAGAATTACTAATGATTATTTTCATCAAATAGTAAAAGGAATATTTTTAAAAGTATTAAAATTAATATTATATGTCATGAAATAACCATTATACAGAATCTAAACTTTTTTAATACTTATAAGAAAAATGATCGGAGAGAGTTTTTAAGTCGAGTTTAAGAAAATTATTATACAGTTTTAAACATATTGATGAATTGCGCAGGAGCAGTAAAATATATCACGTCAAAAGATTCTATCTGCACCTGGTCATGGCCAAATTCCAAGAGGAAGTAGCGCCAACGTTAATCACAATTCATTCAAAAGATTCTATGGAAATCGTTCTATGGAAGTTTCATATATTATGATCACTATTATAAAATCTTTTTTCCTGAAATTATTTTGTAACATCAATATAATTGTTTTTTTTTTAACTTTGAAACTAACACAGGGTAGAGGTACAAGTTATTGGACATTTAGTGAGAATGACATTTTTTGAGAATTGCGCATGTATTTATGGAAGATTTATTCGTTGGAGCACATACATTAAGTGTTTCTGTAAATGAACAAATTTTTGTTGAAGTTAAATATTACATGTTAAAAAAAATATAAGGAAAATAAGCAGATGGTAACCTGTTCTAGTTATTGAACTCGAAAAACATTGAAGATCCAGTTATTATTATTAATTTTCTAATTTTCATGAAACTGCAATTTTTAATTACTCACCATATAAAAAATATAATTGTTCACACTTTCACTAAAAAATGTTACATGAAAATATGAGTTTTCTAGTTCAAGAATCAAAATAATGCATTTGGACTAACTTTTTTTCTGACTGTCTGTTTCATTCCTCTTTAATATTTTCTACGTACATAAATATTATCATTTTGCAATTATGATACTTTAAAAAGCACAACTAAATGTATAGAAAACTGATGTTATTATCTCAAAATTGAAAAAATGACAGTTATGCTTGTTTACCTTTCAGCCCGAATTTATCAGTATTGTTGAACACAATTTTCTTACATTTTGGAAAAAAATTCTCTAAATTATTATAATTAAATTTATTCTTTTTGTTTTAAATAAATTTTAAGTTTTTTTCAAAATTTAAGACAAATTCTTATAGCTATACTGGTCGAGTCCATACCAAGTGATCACACCAATTTCAGTCATATTGAGTAATATTTACGAAATTGATATTTTGGGTTCCTTTAGGAGTAAAAAAAATAAATTTTAATTATTTTTAAAAAATTCAAAATATTTTCGAAAATATTCAAATTCAAAATTTTGAGTACTATTTTTTTTGTTTTATCATAACTTCTGTAATTTTGAAGCAATTGAGATCATTTTTTTTTAAATTACTCGTATTTAAATACTCTTTCAAGAAAAATTATAATAATTAAGAAATTGTTTATAATTAAATTTTTATTAAAAAAATTAAATTATTTATTTAAACAAAATCTAAAGTATATCATCGATCTTTTTCAAAAAATTCATAAACATAGCCTATAATGTGCTTAAAAATTTAAGCCAAAGAAAAAGATGGTATGTATTATAGTTTTTGAGAAAAAAATTATTAAGTTATGCTAGCGCGGCGCGGACCGGTGTCACCGCTACTCAACGCGTAGTTCCGTAGTAACCGAAATGTATGTATATTTTTACATAATGTAAATATAGTTAGTGTATTATATTTAAATTATAAGCTTCAGAAAGTCACACTGATCTTTTCATAGTACATGGACATCAAACTTTAGAATTAAAAAAATCGGAGAAAATAATTAAAGTAAAAAAAAGTAATTAAAAAATTGGTAATTTATAGAAAAATAATAAAAATAACTAAAAATTGGGAAAATTATTAAAATTTAAGAATAATAATTGAAAATTTGTTAAATCAATTGAAAAATAATTAATATAATTAAAAACTGGTAAAAATAAGTGAAAATAAGTGAATAATTAAAATAATTTAAAACTGAAGAAAGAAAAATAATGGACTGGTAAAATTATCAAAATTCGCGATGTTCAGGGGTGTTAATTTTTTTTCTTATGCAATTTTAGACCTAAAATTATGGGGTAATGTCAAAAATAGAGAAACAAATAATTTGCGGAGTTTGAGAAATTTATTCTAAGAAAAACTTAAATTTTAAAAATTAAACCTCTTTCACAATTTTCATTTTTTCCATCGACAATTTTTTTGTGGGATTTTTAAATGATTTTCTACAATCCATCGTATGGATTTTGAAAAATAAAATTTCGAAAATGACCAAAAAAATATTGTCTTTTAATTTTTATGTA
The DNA here is from genome assembly GCA_037103525.1 of Ganaspis brasiliensis. Classification (NCBI taxonomy): domain Eukaryota; kingdom Metazoa; phylum Arthropoda; class Insecta; order Hymenoptera; family Figitidae; genus Ganaspis; species Ganaspis brasiliensis. The sequence continues at coordinate 1,471,454 of JAZKLR010000563.1, forward strand.
ATACCATAATTCTACATCTTAATTGATGTAAGAAAAAAAATGACACCTCTGAGCATCAAAAATTTTGTTGAGTTAAAATTTCACCTATCTCTCCCCTTAAAGAATGATAAAAATAGTTTGAAAATAGTTGAAAGAAGCAAGTTTACAAAGACCATTAAACAATCAAATTGTTACTCCTCTTGACTTATACGAGTGGGCAAAATCCAGTTTAGAGAAAATTAATGTAGAATTTTGTAATTACGCAGAATATGAAGCTGAAAAACAATTGTTAAGTGAAAGATTTAATCAAGCTATGACCATTAAAGGTACACAAAAATTTCATTCCTTCGTACCCCTTGAGAATAAAATTGAAACAAAAATTTTTTCAAATTCTGTGCACAGCACAATTTGTAAAATAAAAAAATAAACATGACGATTAACTGTATTTATATTATGTAATAATATACATACATTTCGGTTACTACGGAACTACGCGTTGAGTAGCGGTGACACCGGTCTGCGCCGCGCTAGCATAACTTAATAATTTTTTTCTCAAAAACTATAATACATACCATCTTTTTCTTTGGCTTAAATTTTTAAGCACATTATAGGCTATGTTTATGAATTTTTTGAAAAATATCGATGATATACTTTAGATTTTGTTTAAATAAATAATTTAATTTTTTTAATAAAAATTTAATTATAAACAATTTCTTAATTATTATAATTTTTCTTGAAAGAGTATTTAAATACGAGTAATTTAAAAAAAAAATGATCTCAATTGCTTAAAAATTACAGAAGTTCTGATAAAACAAAAAAAAAAGTACTCAAAATTTTGAATTTGAATATTTTCGAAAATATTTTGAATTTTTTAAAAATAATTAAAATTTATTTTTTTTACTCCTAAAGGAACCTAAAATATCAATTTTGTAAATATTACTCAATATGACTGAAATTGGTGTGATCACTTGGTATGGACTCGACCTACTACAATACTATAATACTTATAGCAATACTTAAACCGATAAATCCTAACAAAAATTATCGACATTATCGTATCCAGTTTATTTCAATATCATATATGCACATATTTAATATATATTTTACTCTACAATCTGTATCTACTATAGTAAGAATGTCTTCTACTATTTTACGAATCCCCGTAGCGAGCGTTGCGTGGTTAGTTGGTTAGGGTTGCGTATTGTTATTGCTAGGGTCGTGCGTTCAATTCTCGCCGTTTCGGGGATTTTTTCTGTTAGACAAGCGATTATAAGGTATAAATAACCGTAAGTGATTATAATATATGTGTAAAGTGGTGAATGAAAAACGAATTCTGAGATTAACCTTAAGAAATACAATATAACTCCAAAAACCTCTACAATTGATATAAAAAATAAATCCTTTTTTTTGTCAAATCCGACGATTTAAGACAGTATTGTAATTTACTTCATACTGATCTAACGAAATTTCTATACTGTTTCAAAAAATTTTCAATGAATATAAGGATTCAATATTTCATTGGAAGATAAATCATTTTAAAACAGTATTGTAATTTATTTCACACTGTTTCAAATTTTCTTTATATTTATCTTCATTTTCTTTATACTTTATCACAAAAGTTTGAACGGGTTAAATTAAGATCTAGTATTATATTTTTCTTAAAACTGTCACTTTCGTCCAACATTTTAACACGAATATTAAAATATTCTTAAGATTTCTTCTTTCCGTGTAGTCACACATGCGCAGAAGTGTAATATCGTTGTGACGCATGCGCAGTAGTGTGATAGTAGTCACACATGCGCAGTAGTGTAACATGGTAGTTACGCATGCGCAGTAGTGTAATAGCATAGTCTTCCATGCGCATTAGTGTAGTATCATAGTCATCCATGCGCATTAGAGTAATATCGTAGTCACACATGATCAGAAGTTTACTATGATAGTCACATATGCGCAGTACTGTTTAGTATCTGCACATGTGCAGTCGAATTGCTAATATTCTATCTTTGAATGTTGTCTACGATATTCATTAAAGTTTTAAAAAAACAAATCTTTTGTTTTTTAATTAGTTGATGTTATAGATTTATTAACTTAGATTGTTTAAAAATTACAAATCATATTTTTACCATTATAACTTCAAAAAAGTTTATGATATTGATATTGAAGTTTTGAAAAATAATGAATTCTTTGTTTTTAAATTTGTCAAAGCTATACGTTGACTTAAATTATTTTAAAAATGCAAATCAAATTTGTGTAATGTAACTTCCAAACATATTTTGCGATATTCATCTCAAAGTTCTATAAAAGAAATTTATTATTTGTTCACAAACTTGTTGATGTTTTTCAGGCCTGGCAGTTCATGTTTAATTCAAATGAGTAGTTCACCACCTAAAACGCATCGGGAAAAAACATTTTCTCGTAGAATTGGTATAGAATCCTGGAAAATAAATATTTTTCAATTACCGCACTCTGTTTCTCTCCAGGAGACTTTAAAGAATAAAGTTAAATTGTAATATATAGGAACCCAAAGAAACCCATAAATTACAAAATTATGAAAAAATCGAAAAAAATATTTTTTACTATTTTTATTTTTTTTAAATTTCAAAAAATTGCTTGCTTCTCAAAACTCGACTTTTGAAGGCGGTGGACACGATTTCTTGAAAACTAATGCACCGATTTTTTTGAAATTTGGTACACTTCTTGTCAATATCATTGACTTGTGCCTGAGGGAAGGATTTTTTTTCTATTTAATTAGAACCAATTTTATAAAGATATATATATAGTCAAAAAAAGAGTAAAAAATGGTATTTTTTGCATAAAACTCTGCCAAAAATTCAAAATTTTCAGGGATTTATCGATGCACGTGCCACTTTGGCATGAACTAGGATTATAAAAATCTATTAATATTTAACACTTTTTTTAAACAAATTAAGTTGTAAAAAAGGGTTAAAAAATGTAAAAATACGCCATTTTTTTTCATCGGAATTAAAATACCCGAGTTCATGCGATAACTACAGATCCAAATTTTAAGAAAATACTCGATTTATTAATTTTAGACAATCAAAACTCTAGATATCGTGTCGGCTAGTAAAATTTAAGGTTAACTTCGAGCAGCTATTTCTCAGAAATAAACAATCAAAAATAAAAATAAAAAGTATTTTTTGGCACTATTAAATATCAATGTTTATGTGTAAAAAGCCTGGCTTATTAAAATATATTTTAATGTGAAAAATAAATTCTTGAAAATATGTCCAATAAACCCATACTGACCCCTTAAGGTGAGGTGACGTCAGAGGGGGCTTGAAAAGTTGCAAAATTGAGAAAAATTGCAACTCTGTAGCTAAATTTAATAAAAATTTGAAGTTAAATAATTAAGAAAGTTGTTATATTCTTAGTTTGTTGAAAAAATTGGATACATTCGTCTTGAAAAGTTGCCAAATTGAGAAAAAGTTACAACTCTGTAGCTTAATTTGAAAAAAATTGTAAATAAACAATAACAATTTGCTTAAGCAAATTAGCAATTACATGGAATAATGATTAAAAATCAATATTTATGTTATTTATTCAAAATCTAGAAAAAAAACATTTATAAAAGTAATAAGAAATACACCAGAGACTAGAGATGGGACCTGACAAAGCTGACTGAGAAAATGTCCGTAATGTCCGTAATTCTCCGTCTTTGTCCGTCAGGCCTGTCAAAGTGGACAGATTGTTATTTTAGGTAATTTATATTGTTTTTAATATTTTGATAGGTATATTTCATAACAAAATGTAAAAAATTAAGGATTTCTGAAAAAAGCTTCCTTGAAAATTGTGAGAAAGTATGAATTAACTAAAATTATGTGTCACATAACCTAAAACCTTGGGAAAAGTTGCAGGAACTTTAAAAACTACAATGTATTGTTTTTATGTAGCAAATAATGTAGAACACTATTTTGTGCAAGAAATACATTTTACAAACACTTTTAAGTTATTAAATGTACATATACAGATTAAAAAAGAAATCATGTGTAACATAAAAATAGGCAAATACACATATTGTAATATTATGTTAATTAGTTTTAAAATGCAATAAATTAATTACGCAATGTATATAAATGTTTCAAAACTATGATTTCTGAATAAAAATATCACCCGATATCAAGTTGAAAATCATATATTGTAAAAATAGTGTAAATTGCAATATTATCTCTTTAAATTTAAAATAAGTAACATGAAATAATGCAGAATTTTTTATAATCTTATTGGCTTCATTTGAAAGATAATTTTTCATAAAATTTGGTAGATTTATAAGTAATATTGCACACTTGTTTATTATAATGTTTTAGGAAAGTTGGAAACTGTTTAAAAATTGAAAAATAAATAAAACTTTTAATTTTTGCGGAAAAGAAATTTTTGTTGAAATTTTTTTCTAGGATATTTTAACAGTTTTCAATTAGTTTCTTTAAAATCTGTAAACATATTTAAAAATAAGTTTTTCAATTACCGAGATTTAAAATTTATTTTATAATTTTATGGAGTACTAAAATGTTTTTAAAATTTGTGTTAGAGATTTTGTTTAAAATTTTTTTTTACGAGATTGTAAGAGCTTTAATTAATTTTTAGCATGTGTAGCATATTTAAAACTAGGATTTTCAAATAACAAAATTAAAAAAGTTGTCCTTATTCAGTTACTTTGTATTAATTTTTCAAACCAATTAAATATTTTTCAATTATTTCAACAATAGCAAAATATACGCGCGTTAAATTGAGCGAGAATTACCTTTTTCATTAACTAGAATAGTTTAAATACGAAAGTAAACTAATATGAACTTATTTAGATTAAATTCATTGCTATCAGATTAAATTTTGTGAATTGATTTTTATTTATATTTTGTTACAAATTAATAAATACAAAGCAATTTGAGAGAATAAATCAGGTTTTGTTTCTCAGTTGAAAATAAAAATTTATTTTAGTACGTTACAAAAGTTAGAGTATTTTTTAAAATAGTTTTTTGAACAAAATATATTTTAACTTCTATGCGAATTTCATTTATTCCAAACTTCTACTCATATGATTTCCTTATTCTTAAAATTTCTTCAAAGAATACGAAATTCAATTAATAACAAACTATTCTCCAAAATTTCTATCAATATTAATTTTAATTTTTCCAAATTAAAAAATTCCCAACTTCTATCGATTCAAATTTAAATTATGTCAAATTTCAATTAATCAACATTGCAATATAACCGAAGTTTTAAGGAGGTTCTATCGTAAATAGAATAATTAACATTACCATTTTAAACAAATTTGGTCTACTAGTAGATAATGCTTTTATAATGATGCAGCTAAATTTTTGAGACCTCAAGGTACTTGTGAAAAAAGTTATACAAAAAAAAGTTTTTAACATTTTACATTGATTCTTATGGGAATTGAGTAGTTTGTCATATATATTTATATATTTACATGTATTTTCCGAAGTACCTTAAGGGAAAAAAAATTTAACTGCATCATATTATAACACCATTATCTACCAGTGAACCAAATTTGATTAAAATTATGTAAATTCTTTTTAAGATAGAACCTCCTTAAGATTCATAACTCATGTTTATTTTGATTCCTAATGGTAAAAACAAAAATTATATTAGTTTTTTATATTTACAAATTAAAAATCAGAAAGTTGATTTTATTAATATGAATTTAAATTGTTTCAAACTTTAATCTGTATTCAATATAATTCAATATAATTATTCAAATTTTAATTATAATAATACTAATAATAGTAAACTTTAATTAATATTTAAAACTTTTAATGGCTCAAATAGTCAATTCATGTTTAATATATTAGAAACTTTAAATATTTTAAAATTTTAACAATACAGAAATATTAGGTATTTTAAATTTCAACCAATATATAAAAACTTTAAATTATAAAAAAAAAATTTGCATCGAATTTTCCATCAAACCAAATTTTATGATTAAAATTTTAACTATTAAAATGTTAACTAAAATTTGTTCTAATAAAAATTGAAATTGAAATTCTGGAGAATTAATAATTAAATAAGTAAAATTAGAAATCATATCTATAATAATAATCTACAAGATTCTTTATTCTTTTATTCATTCTTTCATTCTGTCCACATCAGAAGTTTGGTACATAGATATTTTTTGTTCTAAAGCAGATACTTTTTAAAAAATGCATTTAAATCAATTAAAATTTAAATTTATAAATATCAGTACAAAAAATTTTCAACAGTTTTCAAGATACAATAATTCTCTTTAAATTTTATAATTCTTCTTCAATTTTGTTTAATTATTTTATTCTGTTGTCGATCATTCTCGACAGATTTCGAATTTTTTTTTCAACTGTCAATTATTTTCCTCATTTCTCAATTATTTTCTTTAGTATTTAAATATTTTAGTCATTTTGTAATTTTTGTTTTAATAATCAAGTAATTCCTTAAAATTTCAATTTCATTCTTTAATTTTTAATTATTTTCTTTAATTTTCAATTGCATTCTTAGCTTTTAATTATTTTATTCAATATTCAATAATTCTAGCATTTTCTCAATTATCAATTATTTTTTTGAAATTTCAATACAATTCTTCAGTTTCTACTTGATTTCAATTATATTCATTTATTTTTTATAATCTTTTCTATCATTTTTATCAGTTTTCAATTGACAATTTATTATTCTCCTTAAATTTTACGATTATTCATTAATTTAAAAAAAAATTTTGTTTAAATGCCGATTATTCCCACCATTTTTAAAATTTTTTTCCAATTGTTAATTATTTATTTTTAATATTTCATTATTTTCGTCATATTGTAATTTTTTTTGATTATCAATTATTTTCTGGAAATTTCTATTGAATTACTTACTTTCCAATTTATTTCTTCAATTTTCATAATAATATTCTTCAATTTTCAAATATTGTCTTTAATTTTCAATTATTTTTATCGATTTTCAATTAATTGCTCAATACTCAATAATTCACGGATTTTTTCAATTATTTTTCCACTCATAAAAACTGATTTAAAGTTTCAATTCAATTATTAAATAAAATTCTAGAACTCTTCTCTTCAATTCTCAGATATCTTCTTCAAAATTAAATTCCACTTTTCAATTTTCAGTTATTCTGTTTAATATTAGAAAATTATCGCCTTTTTTCTATTATTTTTTAGATTATCATTTAGTTTCTTTAATTTTAAATACAATTGTTTAATTTTTTTCTTAATTTTTGAATTCCATTCTTCAATTTTTATTTCCATTCTTTAGTTTTCAATTGTTTTCTTTTATAATGATTAATTCTCCGCTTTTTAATTCCTTTTTTTCAATTTTTAAGTATATTCTTTAAATTTTCATTCCATTCTTCAATTTTTAAATGTTTCCTTTAATTTTCAATTCTTTTTTCAATTTTAATTATTTCTTTCGATTTTTAATTTTTTGATATTTCTTGTTTAATTTTTTATATTTATTTTTTTCAGTTGTCAATTAATATAGTCATTCTTCGAATTTTGTTTTCAATTGACAATTATTTTCGTCATTTTTCACATATTTTCTTCAATATTTTTTCAACTGTTGACGTCATTTTTTTAACTATTTTCCACAATTAATAAATTATTTTCCGCAATTTAATAGTTAATTATTATAGTCAATATTCTATTGAAATATTTTATGATAAATGAATAAAACTTCTAACAAAAATATACAAACATAGGAAACATAGTAAAACATATTTAAGGTTATGTTCCACATAAAAATACATATTTGACTTATTTCACATATAATTGTGTTTATAACAGACAATATAAACAATAATAATAATGATAACAATAATGACAACTATAAAAAACCTTTTTATTTCATTTAACACAAATAAATAATAAAAATATGAATCTGTTCAGTCTGTCCGTTTGTCAACATGGTGACCGTTACCTGACGCAGAATGTCGGTCAGACTCTAGTCCAGTCCCATCTCTACCAGAGACTCGATTTAGTGGACAGTTCGGTTCTATGTCACTAAATCGAGCGTGACGTCAAGAGCATTCTGATTGGTGCAACGCTGCACGTATCTGGGAACGGTGCCTTGAAATGATCATGATAAATTATGATAAAAATCATTTATTTAATTACTATCATAATTAAATTTGGTCTTTATACTTTCTTTTTAATAAATATTTATAATCAAGCACACTATATTGAGCATACATATTACTTTTTCAACAAATTACATGACTAAAGGGCTAGATTTGTGTGTGCGCTACTGAAAGTAAGTGGGATTTCTCGGTGAGCTCGTTAAATGTCCACTAAATCGAGGTCCACTAAATCGAGTCCCTGGTGTATTTTTTAACGATTATTTCGTAATTTTGTAATTTATGGGGTTTTTTGTGACACTATAAAAAATCCTTAATGTTAAAAAATGATAGAATATACAATTTAGCATTATTCTTTGAAGTCTCCTGAGAGAAACATAATTTGCCTATTGAAAAATATTCATTTTCAAGGATTTTATACCAATTCTACGAAAAAGTGTTTTTTTCCATGCACTTTACATGGGAAACTTTAGGCGCGTTGAACGAGCTGTAAATATTTTTTGATTTTCAAAAAAAACGGGGGTAATTTTTTATGATATAGAAAAATCCTAGGGAGTGAGAGCATTAAAATTCCTACTTTACTTTTTTTGGACCACCTAAGTACATACCCAATTGAAAAACTTTAGTTGGGTAAGTATACTGCGCATGTGTGACTACTATCACACTACTGCGCATGAGTGATTACGATATTACTTTTTCACGCATGTTACGCTACGGTCGTGCACTTTTGCGCATATATGATAATCATGGTATACAGTTGCGCATGCGTGACTACGATATTACACTATTGTGCATGGGTGACTATAATATTCCACTACTACGCATGTGTGACTACTATCATACTTTAGCGCATGTGTGACTACGATATTGACTATGATATTACACTACTGCGCATGTGTGACTACTATCACACTACTGCGCATGCCTGACAACGATTTTACACTACTGCGCATATGTGGCTACAATCACACTACAGCGCATGCGTGACAACGATATTACACTACTGCGCATGGGTGACTACAATATTACACTACTGCGCATGGGTGACTATAATATTACATTACTGCGCATGTGTGACTACTATCACACTACTGCGCATGCGTGATAACGATATTACACGACTACGCATGGGTGACTATGACATTACATTACTGCACATACGTTACTACGATATTACACTACTGCGCATGGGTGACTATGATATAACATTACTGAGCATACGTGAACACGATATTACACTACTGCTCATGTGTGACAACGATATTGTCTATGATATTACACTACTGCGCATGTGTGACTACTATTACACTACTGCGCATGTGTGACTCTTATCACACTTCTGCGCATGCGTGACTACGATATTACACTACTGCGCATGTGTGACTACTATCACACTACTGCGCATGCCTGACAACGATATTACACTACTGCGCATGGGTGACTATGGTATTACTTTACTGCGCATGCGTTACTATGATATTACACTACTGCGCATGTGTGACTACTATCACACTACTGCGCATGCGTGACTACGATATTACACTACTGCGCATGTGTGACTACTATCACACTACTGCGCATGCCTGACAACGATATTACACTACTGCGCATGGGTGACTATGATATTACTTTACTGCGCATGCGTTACTATGATATTACACTACTGCGCATGTGTGACTACTATCACACTACTGCGCATGACTGACAACGATATTTCATTACTGCGAATGCGTGACTGCACTACTGTGCATGTGTGGCTACGATCACAATAGTACACAACAGCGCACATGTATTTTGATTAATTGATTGCAATGTGTTTGACACGATGGTGGAAACGTGTTCTGACACGAACTCGTTTATTTTTTTTTATGTGTCGTGTTTGAACACGAACACATTTCAACATCGCTAATGTGTTTGTGTTTGGACACGAACACATTTATCGGCTTCTAACGTGTCGTGTTTGAACACGAACACATTTCATCATTGCTTACGTGTTTCGTGTCCGAACACAACACAACACGGTAGCTGTTTAATGTGTAGTGTCGTTTCCGAGACGCCTGAGTTTTAATCAATTTCTAAGAATTTTAATATTTTGTCATCAAATCTCATCATTTTTATCATTTTAGTCAATTTTTATTAATTTTTATCAATAGTCGTCACTATTAATCAATTTACCGGAATTATTAATTGTTTTTATAAATACAATAATATTTCGTCAATTTTCATCAGTTTTAATAAATTTTAATCATTTTCATCAATTTTCATAGTTTTCATAAATTTTTATCAATTTCCATAAATAATCATCAATATTAATCAATTAGACAAAAATTTTTAACGGTTTTTATAAATATTATAATATTTCATCAATTTTAATTAGTTTTCATCAATTTCTGAGAATTTTCATACTTTATCATCAATTCTCAACATTTTTATCAATTTTCATAGTTTTTATCTATTTTTATTAATTTCCATCAAATAATCATCAGAATTAATCATCTGCCGAGAATTTTTAACGGTTTTTGGAATTACTACAATATTTTATCAATTTTCATCAGTTTCATCAATTTCCAAAAACTTTTCATACTTTATCATCAATTCTCATCATTTTCATCAATTTTCATTGTCTGAATCAATTTTTATCAATTTTTATCAACAGTCATCAATGTTAATCAAATTCCTAGATTTTTAAATATTTTTTAAAAACACTATTATATTTCATCAATTTTTATCAATTTCCTTCGTTTTCAGCAATTTTTATTTTTACTAATTTCCAATTTTTAACAGTTTTTATAAATACTGTAATATTTCATCAATTTTCATTAATTTCGTTTATTTATTTATTTAAACACATATACGGGCTACAAAAGCAAACTATTGCGAAAAATAATCGGATCCATAAAAATTAAAATAACAAAAATTATCACTAATTTCCATGAGTTTTTATCAATTTCAATCAATTTTCATGGTTATCACCAATTGTCATCTATTGTTATCAATTTCCATTAATTTTTGTAAATTTCCAACATATTTTATAGGTCTTTATTAATTCTAAAAAATTGTCATCACTTTTCATCAATTTTCATTGTTTTCATAAACCTCATTTATTCTTTAGAGTCGACAATGAACTTATTCTTCAAAATTTTATGTTAGAATGGAAAAATAATATCAAAATTTAAATTAAAAACTCGTCTTGTACATGCATTAATAGTCTATTTGAAGTAAAATCATCGAATCCTACACACAAGAAAAATTACTAATGAAACCAAAGCAATTTGATTTTATAAAAAGTTCTCGTCTTTTTGACATTGCTTAAAACTTCTAATCATTTTTTTCTTTTATCAACAATTTTTATCAATTTCAATTAAGTCATCGCTTTTTATCCATTTTGCTGAATTTTTAATATTTCTTATTAATTTTATAATTTTTCATCAATTTCTAAAATTTTCATGATTATTCGATAACGATCATCAACTTTCCTCAATTTTTATCAGTTTCCCTGAATTTTCAACAATTTTCATCAGTTTTATCATTTTTATCAGTTCTCATCAATTTTGATCAATTTCTAATAGTTATCATACGTTTTTATTAATCATCAATTTTCATCAACTTTCATGAATTAAATTTAAGTTTCGGTGTCGAAAACGAACTTTCCCTGTAAAATTTTGTTCAATAATAAAAAAAAATTTCAGAATTACATTTAAAAATCGCTACAAATCTATATTTTTAAAAATCAGGTCAATTGATCATACAGAGAAGGCAACTCATACTGTAGCAAAACAAAAAAAAATTATATAAAGAGTTTTCATTTTTATGACTTATTTTATCGTAGCTAATAACTTTTCACGCATTATCACCTTCTATTAATTTTCAACATTTTTCATCAAGAGTTTCAAGAGTCATCAGTCTTTAATAGCCCATGAGAAAGGTTAAATATTAAAGAATAAAATTATATTATATATTAATAATGCAAAAGAATTTCAAAATTAAATTTAAAAATGGTTAGAAATTAATATTTTATATAGCATTAAATCATAAAATCATACATATAAGAAAAACTCACCGTTTAACTAAACAATCTATTTATATATGAAAAGTTTATGATCGTCATCATATTTAATTATTTTTTCACTTATTATCGATTCTTATAAATTTTTATCAGTTTTTATCAATAACCAACAATTTTCATTAATATTAATTATCCTTCATTAATTTGCATCAATATTAATCAGTTTTCTTCAATTTTTATAAATTTTTGTAAATTTTCATAAATTTTCAACAATAATGTTACATAATCATACCGTTTAACTAAAAAATCTATTTATAAAAAAAATTTCATGATTTTCATCATATAGCTAATCATTTTTTCACTTATTAGCCATTTTTATCACTTTTCATCAGTTTTTATCTGTAGTCATCAATTGTAATCAAGATTCATCCATTTTAATTATTCTTCATCAATTTGGATCAATTTTGATCAATTTTTTCGAAATTTTATAAATTTTTATAAATGTTTATAATATTTGTATAGGGGAGACTGGGGCAAAGGTGCTAACCGGGGTAAAGGTAATAATCATAATATCTTTAGTATTAATAATTATCAAAACTTTCTTCTATACACGAATCTTTATTTTTTATTGCAATAAAAATGAATATAATTAATTTTCATTAATTCTCATCAATTTTAATTATTCTTCATTACTTTGGGACAATTTTAATGAGTTTTTTTTTTTAATTTTGGCGCATTTTTAATGAATGTTTATAATAATGTTATATAAACTCAAGGATCAACTAAAAAATCTATTTATATGAAAAACTCACGATCTTCATGATATTTAATGATTTTGTCAGTTATTAGCGATTTTTATCAATTTTCATCAGACTTTATCAGTAATTATACATTTTCATCAAATTTCATCAATTTCCATCAATTTTAATTTTTCCTCATTAATTTGAGTCAATTTTAATTAGTTTTGTTTTTCAATTTTTTCAAATGTTTATTTATTAATATTCATAATAATGTTGCAAAAACTTACCGTTCAGCTGAATAATCTATTTATATGAAAAATTCATGATCTTCATCATATCTAATCATTTTTCCACTTTTTAACGATTTTTGTCAATTTTTATCAGTTTTTATTAGTAAGCATCAATTTTGATCATTTTTAGCAATTTTCATTAATTTCCATCAGATTTTATCAGTAATCATCAATTTTCATCAATTTTCATAAATTCTCATCAATTTTAATCATTTTTCATTAATTTGGGTCAATTTTAATCAGTTTTTTTTTAATTTTGTCGCATTTTTATACATTTATATGAATGTTTATAATAATGTTGCATAAACTCACGGTTCAACTAAAAAATCTATTTATATGAAAAATTCATGACCTTCATCATATTTAATGATTTTTTCACTTATTAGCGATTTTTATCAATTTTCATCACTCTCTAAATCTGAATTAGTGGTTTTCTACTAATGAATTAGCGAAAAGTGAGCTACTATTAAAATACTAAGAATTTTACTAATTTTGTTGTAGAAAACTACAAATTAAATTAGTAAAAAAATCTACTTTTTTTAAAAGTAAAGTTTCACTATTTCAATAAGTAGTTTTCTACTAACAATTAGTAGTTTTCTACTATATGAATTAGAGAAAAATGAGCCATGAATTTGACTAATTCATAGTAGAAAACTACTCATTCTTAGTAGAAAACTGCTAATTCAAATATAGATAGCAGTTTTTATCAGTAATCATCTATTTTCATCAATTCTCATCAATTTTATTTATTCTTCATTAATTTGGGTCAATTTTAATCAGTTTTTTTTACTTTTGTCGTAATTTTAATACCTTTTTATGAATTAATGTTGAAATTAATGTTGTATAATTTCACCGTTTAACTAATCTATTAGTAATCATCAATTTTCATCAAGTCTCCTCAATTTTAACAATTCTTCATTTATTTGGGTCAATATTAATCAGTTTTTTTTTGCAATTTTTTCAAATTTGTATACATTTTTATGAATTAATGTTTATAATAATGTTGCATAAATTTACCGTTGAACTAAATAATCTATTTATATGAAAAGTTCATGATCTTTATCATATCTAAACATTTTTCCACTTTTTAACGATTTTTGTCAATTTTCATCAGTTTTTGTTAGTAAGCATCAATTTTGATCATTTTTAGCATTTTTCATCAATTTTCATCAATTTATCTATTTATCAATTTTATCTATTTTTATGAAAAATTCAAAATATTCATCATATCTAACAATTTTTCACTCATTAGCGATTATTATCAATTTTTATCAGTTTTTATCAGTAACCATCAATTTTCATTAATTTTAATTATCTTTCATTAATTTGCATCGATATTAATCAATTTTTATAAATTTTTATAAATTTTTTTAAATTTTTTTAAATTTTTTTAAATTTTTATAAATTCCCACAATAATGTTACATAATCTCACTGTTTAACTAAAAAATCTATTTATATAAATCATTCATGGTTTTCTGCAAATGTGACCTGGACAGTAAAAAGGGGGCACGTGTTAAAAAATCGTTTTTCATTTTTTTGCCGATTCTGATTGATTTTTTGACACTCTTTCACGTGGTGTAAACTAATAAAAAAAAATTTTTTTACCATGTATTTCCCTTTTTCACTGCCTGAGTCACATATAGCTATTCATTTTTTCACTTATTAGCAATTTTTACCAATTGTCATCAGATTTTTTCTGTAGTCATCAATTTTCATCAATTTTAATTATTCTGCATTAATTTGGATTAATTTTAATCAGTTTTTTTTTCAGTTTTTTTTGCATTATTATACATTTTTATAAATTAATGTTCATAATAATGTTGCATTAACTCACCGTTTAACTAAAAAATCTACTTAAATGAAAAATTTATAATCTTTATCATATCTAATCACTTTTTCAATTATTATCGATTCTTATCAATTTTCATCAGTTTTGACCAGTAATCATCAATTTTCATCAATTTACATCAATTTTCATTATCCTTAATAAATTTGCATCTATTCCAATCAGTTTTCTTCAATTTTTTCCAGATTTTTATTTTCCATAAATTTCCATAATAATCTTACACAAATTCCACCAACTTTCATTATATTGCTTCCTCATAGAAAAAAGATCTCATACTTTCGATCATTTTCTTCAATTTTACCATGAAATATATCCAAATTTTAATAATTGACATTCAAAGACTCAAAATAAATGTGTCCAAATAACAAAAATCTCTTTCTTACACGATCATGTTTTTCTCCCGACACACATTCCTCGATTCTAGTTTCTATTTTGTCTCAACTGAACATAAATTACAATTGTCATATCGAGTATTCCCCCACTAAGTCTACATTTAATTGTTCTAAAAAAAGAATAATTCTGTAACCTGAATATCTTGACAGATGAAAACCGATCTAAAGCTTAAGGAGCAGATTTGTATTGTGGGGCAGGAGATTAAAAATTTTTGCGATAATTGTGGAAGCAAGAACCTTCAATCGACTGTTCGAGGTTGAACTTGTGAGGAAAGGACAAACGATATCAAGTGTCTTTGTACTTTGATCCATACCACCTTGCAAGGTAACAAGTCTCCAATTTTTCTGATCTTCTTCTTATTTCACAATCTAATGCAAATATCAATTTTACTACTCATTTTACACGAGGTTTAACCTTGCCAGAAGTAGAAGACGGAAATAGTGTTAAAAATAGTCCTCCAATACCACCATCTTTTTGATGAACTACAAAGGCATCGATTTCTGAACTTTTTGCCTTCTTAGCTTTAATTTTTATAGATTCAAAGTTATACAATCTTAAGTCGCGCTTAGTATAAAATCGCAACAGACCTGGCTTGATTTATCAGAAGTAGCTGCAGACGTGGTTGTGATTCACAATAAGGAATAGATAGTCCTGAAAGGTAATTTTATGTTTTATATTATTTTAATGACTTTTTTTCATTTTTGCCTCTTATTAATTCTAGTCTTTTAAACAAAAAATTAATAATAATAATCGCAAACTTCATTCTTTCATTCTGTCATTCTTTCATTCTGTCCACATTTGAAGTTTGGTACAATAGATGTTTTTTTGTTTTAAATCAATAACTTTTGAAAAAATGTATTTTTATATTAATTATAGGATTTCTAATTTTATTTATTATTAATTCTCCTGAATCTAAATTTTAAATCAATTGACAAATTTATATATTTTATTTTCAATAATAATAATAATGTATTACAATACAAACGTGTCTTATTTAAAATTACTTTACAGATTTTAATAAAGATTCAAAACACTTTAAACATAATATGAAAATTAATGAATATTTTATATTATAATTTATAATAATATATGAATAATTTTCCTAATAATATTTCGTTCTTTTAATTAGGTCTAAAAAATACAATTTAAATAAGAATAAAGAATGAAATATATCATGATATAATTGGAAAAAGGGAGCACTATTTTCAAATATTTTTTAAGACTTTTAAATGTCTTTTTTATAATCTATTCCTCTTTTAATCATTTTCTTTTTTTTTTTTAATTTAAAACTTTCTTCCCTATTTTAAATAAAAATACGTACCAAATTAAATTTCTCCAAATAAATGTTGTATTTTTTATCTCAAAATGCTTATTATTTGTTGGTAAATTATTAAACTTATTTAATTTCTAACTTTATTATAGGTTTCAAATTAAGATCAATTATAATTTTAATCAGTTCAATTGGAAGACAAGAAAAATAAGATTGAATGAAATATGAGTTTTCACTACATTAAAAATTTGTCAAGCCCCTCAGGCTAATAATACATTAAAATCAAGATCAAGAATCCCAACATTTTCACAAAAAAATACTGACCACAAAAATTAAATACTTAAAATAACTACATAAAATTAAAGAAAAATAACTATTTATTAGCAGAAGTTTGAATTAGTAAAAGAATTTAGAATTGATAAATTAAAATATTAATTGATTAAAGTTTGAATTAAATTAAAGTTTAAATCGATTTAAAATTTCAAAATTTCTATAAATTTTTATAATTATTAACACCTAAAATATGCATGGTTAAAATGTGAAAATATTTAAAGTTCATAATAATTCTAGCATGAATTGATTAAATTCGAACAATTAAAATTTTGAATTAATTCAAGTTTATTATTATTAAAATTTGAATAAAAGTTTGAAGCAATTTAAATTCGTATTAATAAAATCGAGTTTAAAATTTTTAATTTAATTTAATTTGTAAAGGTAAAAGATTGGAATAATTGTTCCCACAAACTAAAATAAAAATGAGTTATAAATCTTGAAACTTTGGTTATATTTCAATTTTGATTAATTCAAGTTTGAAATAATTTCAATTTGAATCGATACAAGTTGGGAATTTTTTAATTTGGAAAAATGAAGAATATTGATAGAAATTTTGAAGAATGTTTTGTGTTATTAATTGTATTTCGTAAAAAAAAAATTAAGAATAAGGAATTCTTATTATTAAAAGATTATTGGAATAAATTTAGTTTGCATAGAAGTTTAAATATGTTTTGTTAAAAAAACTATTGAAATATAGGTGTCCACACCTATATGCTTTTTTATTTATAATCAATAACTTTTGAAAAAATGTATTTTTATTTATGATTTTTAATTTTACTTATTTATTTATTAATTCTCCAAAATTTAATATTTAAATTAAGTAATAAATTTATATTTTTGGCTAGTTCAAAATAACTTTAATCTAATAATTTTTCCATTGATCTTCAATTTTCATCAATTTTTATTTATTTTTGTTTATTTTTACAAAATTTCATCAATTCTTATGAATTTTTTAATTATTTTTCCTTCTGCTAGTTTCATGCAATTTCCCAAAATTTCATCAGTTTCATCAGTTTCCCAAATTTTCATCAATTTTTCTCTAACTTACACAACGTTTTCTTAACTTTCATCAGTTTTCCTCAACTTTCATCAGTATTCACTGATTTTCTTCAACTTTTACCTCTTTTTAAAAGTTTCAACAATTTTTCCTCAACTTTCCTCAGATTATATTAGTTTTCTTCAAATTTACCACTTTAGTACAAATTTCATCAGTGTTTCTTTATTTTAAATTAGATTTCCGTAACTTTGATTAATTTTCCTAAATTTTCATCCAGTTGAATCAAATTCTATTAATTTATTATATTTATTAATATATTTATTATTTATTATATTTTTCAACGTTTACCATTTTTTACAGTTTTCATCAATTTTCCTGAACTTTTATCAGATTTCATCAACTTTTTCCAATTTCTCCAATCTTCTCTGGCTTTTAAAGTATTCAACATTTTTAATTAGGTTTTATTGATTTCCTTCAATTGATCCAATTTTCATCAATTTTTCCTTATCTTGAACTAAGTTTTTTAATCTTCTATTCGTGTTTCAAATTATCCTCAATTTTCATCAGTTTTCTTTTATTTTCTTCATTTCTTAATACTTGTTTAAATTCTTCACTAACTTACCTCAATTTTCTTCTGTTTTAATAATTAATTTAAAATTTAATCTTTTTTTTCAATTTTTATCAATTTTTCTCTAACTTTCATCAGTTTTTGAAATGTTCATAAATTTTCCTAAACTAATTATATTTAAATTATATTATATTATATTAATATATCGTCGTCAATTCTTACTACTTTTTTATAATATTTTTCTCGACTTTTCTTCAATTTCTTAATTTTGCATATGTTTTTCTTTAACTTTTATCAATTTTCCACAATTTTTCTTCATATTTTCAAATTTTCATCAGTTTTTCTCAATTCTCCTCAACTTTCATCAATATTTTTCAATATTTTTTAAATTTCTTCCATTTAGCTAATCATTATTAAATACTAATCAATTTTCCTGTACCTTTACAAGTAGTTACTAATTTGATTCGAAATTAACAAATTTTTTACAATTACAATAAAAAATAAAATTTTTTTTTAGTTTTATACATTTTTCTTAACTCTTAGCAGTTTCACTAATATTCATTAATTGTCCTCAATTTTTATCACATTTCTGCACTTCATCAATTCTTTTTCAAATTTTGATCACTGTTTCTAAACTTCTATAAGTTTTTGCTAATTCATCTTAATTTTAATTTATCTTAATCTTAACTTTTTTAAAAATTCCATCAATTTTCTTCTTTTTTCAATTTATATAAATTTTCTTAAATTTTTCCGAGTGTCGCAATTTTTAACAATTATACTGCAATTTTTATCAAATTTCGCCAATATTCTTTAATTTAACCAATTTTTCTCATAATTTTTTTTTCAACATTTATCAGTTTTTAACTAATTTATTTTTACTTCAACAAATTTTTGTTGTAAATTTCATTTCTCTAACTATTCTCAGTTTTCATAAAATCTGATCGATTTTCTACTACTTTAATTAGTTTTCACTGATCTTCTAAAAATTTAAAGGCATTTCACCCTTTTCTTTAAAAATTCCCTTCTGTATTTTGTTCAATTTTTATAACCATTTCACAGTACTTTTTCTCGACCTTTTTTCAACATCTCCAATTTTCATTAATTTTTCTTCAACTTTCATCAATCTTCATCAATTTGTATCTAACTTTCATCAATTTTTATCAACTTTCATAAATTTTCTTCAATATTCTTCAATTAAACCAATTTTTCTCTAACTTTCGTCAGTTTTTTTAAAATCTCATCGATTTTCTACTACTTCCATCAATTTTCACAGGTTTTCTACAACTTTTAAAAAATTTCGACATTTTCATCAAACATTCCTTCTCTATTTTGTTTAATTTTTATTACTTTTTTACACATATCTTTTTCTCGACTTTTTATAAAATTCTTCAATTTTCATCAACTTTATTCGTATTTTTTTAATTTAAAGAATTTTTTCTTAAATTCTCATCAATTTTTTTAACATTTATCTGTTTTAACTAATTTCCTTAAACTTTAACAACTTTTTTCCAATTTTAGTCAATCTTTCTCCAACTTTCGTCAGTTTTCATAAATTCTCATCAATTTCTTCAATTTTCATCAATTTTACTCTACTGTTTAGCAGTTTCTCCGGTTTTTATTAATTTTTTTTCAACTTTCATCAATATTTCTCAATTTCCTCAATTTTTATTAATTTTTTTCAATTCAACTAATTTTGTCTAAATTCTAATTACTTTTCCATTATTTTTTCTATTCCTATTTCTTTTAACATGTTATATAATTTGTTTATAAGTTTAACAACTTTTTTTAAATTTTCATGAACTGTTCTCTAATTTTCGTCAACTTCCATTAAATTTCATCAGTTTTCTTTTACTTTTATCAGTTTACACTAATTTATCTAAGACTTTACCACATGTTTCAGTTTTCATTTATTTTTCTTCAATTTCCATCAATTTTCATAAATTTTCTCTATTATTCTTAAGTTTAACTAATTTTTCTCATCTGTTATCAATTTTCTTTAATATTTATCAGTTTTCACTAAATAATTTCAACTTTAACATCTTTTTTGCAATGTTTATAAACTTTTCTCTAATTTTTGTCAATTTCCATCAATTTTCACCAAGGTTCATCAATTTTCATCAGTTTTCTCCAATATTCTTTAGCTTAACTATTTTCTCAAATTATCATCAATTTTCTTCAATATTTATCAGTTTTAACTAATTTATTAAAATTTTTATAACTTTTTTGCAATTGACACCAATTTTTCTCTATTTTTCTTCAGACTTCTTAAAATCTCATCAATTTTCTATTATTTTCATAAATTTTTCTCTCCTTTCTAACAGTTTGTTCAATTTTATTCAACTTTTATCAATTTTACTCAACTTTTCTCAAATCCCTCAATGTTTTCTAAATTTCATCAGTTTTCTCCAATTTTATTCATTTTGTCTAAATTCGCATTACTTTTACGAATCTTTTAAAAATTTTGCTAAATTTGTTAAATTTTTTGTAACTTTAACAACTTTTTTAAAATATTCATCAACTTTTCTACAATATACATCAATTTGCTTCAAAATTCATAAATTTTCTCTACTTTTATCAGATTACACTAATTTTTCTAAGTTTTGTAACCAGAAGTTTCTGTGGAGCAGTTTTTAAAAAATGTCGTTTAAAAAATTCAAAATGACGAAAACTTAACTTTTTTTAAAAAGTATTCATTTTAGAAAAAATTTCATTATATAAAATTTGTTGATATTAAAACAAGGAATATTTTACATTTTTGACTAAGTTAAACTAAAATAATTCTATTTTAATTATTTTTTCCCTGTTGGAATGACTTTTTGTTCATATAAGTAATTTAGTCTAGATAAAAGTTAAACAAAAATTAAATTATAATTCACTCTGTGTGACAATAGAATATTTTATAATAACCAAAGTTCTTGTGCTTTAAATTTCGATAAAAAAATCAGTTAAAAAATGATGTCCAGAACAGGGAAAAAATAATTGAAACAGAATTACTTTAGTAAAAAAAACTTTATAATTGCCATTTTCTCGCTTTTCTCGTAAACTGTTAATTGTAAAAAAATTAATAAAATAAAAAAAAATTTTTGTTTTAATATCTACACATTTTATCTACTGAAATTTTTTCTCAAATGAATATTTTCTTAAGAAAAGTTAAGAATTCGTCATTCTGGATTTTTAAAACGCCATTTTTCAAAAACGGCTCCATAGAAGATTTTTGTTTTTGTTGAAAAATGATGTATTAATAATCTAGAATCAAAATCAAAAAGAAATTGTGAAGAATTGTGAAGAAAAGTAAATAACTTTCAGAAATTATTGAAATTAAGAAAACAAAGACATACCTATATTACAATTTACAAATAAATATAAATAAGACAATGAATCAAACAAGTGAAGAAAAAGGAATCAAATTAAAACTTTAATAATATTCTTATACGAATCGTCAAATTATAAATATCTGTCATTTTGTTTATACAATTATTTTCTTCTTTTTTAAACCCTCGGGTATAAATAAGCAGTACTACAACGTGAAATTATTGAAGGAAGACAAGCAAAGAATAATAAAAGATTTTAAAGATGAATCATTTCTAAAAACAGTTTTTACATTATATGACTCCAATGTTCTTTTAATTTTATAAGAAAGATAGAAATATAAATTTTTTTTCCAATCATTTAATTAATCAAAAAAGTGCTATAGTCAAAACTTTAGTTGATTCAGCTATATTATTATCTGACAAAGAATTGAAAATTTAAGTACTGTTAAAGAGAATTTATTATTGAATTATTATCCTTCAGAGTTTGTAGATAAACACATAGAGACACAAAGTTTGTCTCAGATTAAAAATTCTTTGCACAAAAATCTTTCTTATAAAATTAAAAGAACATTGGAATCATATAAAAAACATATAAAAAATTCCTTTGCACAAAAATCTTTCTTCTAAAATTAATAGAACATTCGAATCATGTAAAAAACTGTTTTTAGAAATGATTCATCTTTAAAATCTTTTATTAAGTTGGATAAAGATCCTTTGGAAAAATTAGATAATACTTGAGTTGTTTATAAAATTAAATGCATTGATTTTGGTAAATTTTATATTGAACAGACGAGTAGACATTTATTTACTAGATGTAATAAACATAAGTCTAACATATCGCTAAATAAAAAATATCTCAATATTGTCACTATTGCAAAAAGAAGTATCTTATTTTAAGATGTTTTGGTATCTTTTTTAAGATGTTATAGTAGTCAGTTTTTAGTTACTTAAACTGTCTCATTTTAAGATGTTACAATAGGAATAAAGTATCTTAATAAATTAAAACGTCTTAAAAGAATAAGGTTAAACCTTTTAATCTATAAAGTATCTTAATATTAACATTAACATCTTATTCTAAAACTGCAAAAACATGGTGTCTTAAATTGGACAAAAATGTCTTAAATTAAGATACTTTTGATGTCTAAGACACGAAAACTTAAGACATTTTTTAACAATTTAAGACACCTGTTTTTGCAGTGAAGACGTTTATGATTCTAAGATACTATTTACCGTCTTACATCTTATTTTAAGATACCACAAAGTTACCTATTTTTGCAGTGATAAACTTAGAATTTCCAATTTGAATGATGCACGGAAAAAAATCTAGCGTGGCGAACCACTGAATTTAGAAATAAAGTTATAATAAGAAAATGTACAGTTAATTTATATAAATGTTTCTGCTATTTTCAGTAAACAGTTTTAATAAATTGATATTTCTTTTGTTATTGTTAAAATTCGAAATTTCGTATTTTAGTAAATTATGCATTCTTCTTAAATAACCAAAATAATAAAACTTTTTAAATATAACAGTGAAATGCACCTTTAGGTCAGCTATAGGCATAGTCAATTTGTTGATACGAATTTTAGTGATTAAGCGATAGTGAAAATTTTCGAAACAAATAAACAGTCAAAAACTGACAGCTTCAGTCCAAACTTTCACGTGGTTATATTTATTTAACCTGATAATAATAAAAAATGTTAATTTCATTTAACAATTAATTAAATAAAAATATTAATATGATTATCTTGAGACAAATTATAGTGAAAATTATTAAGGTGAAAAGAAGAAAGAAGAAGAAATGAGTTAATAAAATATTATACTTATGTATTTATATTTTCAAAACAATAAATACATTTACATATTTATTTAATTTTATCAGTTACTATTAATTATTAATTAAAATGTAAATTAATATAATTTTGCATAATGTGATAAATGGCTTTTTTTATTTTAAAAATTATTAAAATAACCTTTAATTTTTGTTTACAATCATAAAAATGTTATTACTTCTATACACAATAAATCATATGATTTAATATAAAAAAATTACATTAATAATAAAATATTTCAAGCTAAACGATTGTTGCATTTAAATTAATTGATAAATTTAATATAAGTTTAAGTGCATTCGTTACTTTTTGTATGCATACAATAATTATTTTATTGAATTTTAAAATCCCTGAAGAAAAAAAAACGTAAAATGAAAATTAAAAATTGAATCTTTAAACGTTAAAAAAACCTTTATTAAATGATAAATATAGTGGTATTGTAAACTTATAAAGTTTATTTACAATTTTAATAACCCTAATTTTCAATAAAATCTAATTCAAATCAAAAACAATAAGAATATCAAAAACTACTTATCAAAATATTAGAAAATCATGTCAATTGAAACTTAAATGACATATTAATGATGAAACTAAATACATATTTAAATTTATTTATTGTTTTGAAAATCAAAGTACAAATACAAAATTATATTTTTGTCAAATCATTTTATCGTATTCACTTTCCTTCTTCATACTTTTTTATACGTCACTACATTTTACTGAAGATAATTAAAACACTTATATTAATTATAATGAAGGTCTTAGTAAAAATTTTAATACTTATTATGTGATAAAATAAAAATAAATAACACCTAACCACGAAAATATTTGAAGTTGAAATTGTCAAAACATATATTTATCTGCTTTTTCTAGCAATTCATTAAAATCAAATTTCTAGCTATACATTTTGAATATTTAAATTAAGGAATTTTAATATCTTTCTTTTAAAGTGACAAATATATAAATTAATAATACACTTTCCCTAATATAGAAAAATTGAGCGACGATTTTCAATTTCGCCAAAACAGTGATATTGGCAATATCGTTCGTTCGTTTTTGGCTAAATGTTTAACTATTATGGAGAAAAGTTTTACTGATGCAGTTATACTTTTTTTTCCGTGTGATTGAGCTAAACACGATTTTCATTAATCAAATATTGAAATTTTACATAAAGATAATAATGACTACAAAAGACTAGTATCTGAAATGTTTTTTTATAAAAAAAAGAAGAAAATAATTGTTTAAACAAAATGACAGATATTTATAGTTTTGAAGTATAATATTATCAAAGTTTTAATTTGATTCCCTTTTCTTGACTTGTTTGATTCATCCTCTTATTTATATATTTATTTGTATACAACTATCTATAATGTTTTACGCCAATATCGACAAATTTTTAAGAAATACCTTCAATAATAAATTACTATTTACATTATTAGCGTACCAAAGAAGCCATGAAGGTCTCAATCATTTCCGGTCTGTTCGCCATGATTTTGGCACAATCTTCCGCCGTGTCAATTGGAGTGACTTCATTGATTCCTAATGCTCCTGTTGGTATCGATGGTCGAGTTTTGGACACACCGGAAGTAGTCGCAGCAAAAGCAGAACATGCAGTGGCTCATTTAAATGAGAGGATCAATTTGGTGAATGAAGCTGTCAGATCTGCAGATGTACCAATTACTTTTGCACCAATTTCCGGATTAGGAACTTTTGTCAATACCAATGGATTTGTCCCAGTCACCGTGCCGGTTTCCCATTTTCTGAGAAATGGAGTGCCAACTGTTGTCAATTTGGATGACGTTCGAGTCTTTGATAATTCTGACGTCAGACTTGCCAGAGCCGAACAGGCAATTGCCCAATTGAGTGAACAATTGAGACATGGACACGATAATGTCAGAACAGTCGATGGTATCAATTCCGATGTACAATAATTTTTTTTTTCATGGATAATGGATCAAAAGATGACAATGGCTTCACTCCCCTTTTAATTTTTGGTCAATCCAGTGTCAAATTTTGTCAATGGAATATTTTAATTGCTAAATTAAGAGGTGATTTTGTAATGAATTTTGAATGTTGATTGATGGGAGATAAATTGGTTTAATGGTAATTAGAATTTGGAAGTTTTTGGAAATTGAAAGGACGAGTGTTAATCGATCCATGGTTAATAAATTTAATTAGTTTGTCGATAATACGTCTAATACCTCTTGGAAATATTTACGCTTGAATTTATGTCAGTTACGAATTGAAATTAATGATTAAAATATTTACTTCGAGTTAGACTTGAATAAGATTATTGTAAAGATTGTGAACTATGTTGTATCAGAGAATGTAGAATAATCATTTATTGTTTAACCAAAATTGATCTTCTGATCAAAATTATTTAATGTAATTTTATCAAATGCAATGTAAATAAATTACAATGATGGATGCTGAAGATCCGAAAAAATTGTTTGTTTTTATTATATAGTTGTTATCACTTTTCTATCGATTCATTATTATAATAAAATAATATCTGTAAAAAGAGAATCTTAATTTAAGACGTGTCTTTAATTCAGCAAGGGCTGATATATAAATGTTTATGTGAAAAATACCGTCTTAGTCGAGCTGAATTTGCAATAATTAGAAATTTACTTTTTTTAATTGATCAGTACTTCATATTTTTATGCATATTAAAGATTCTTTTTTGACACAGTTTAAAGCAAAAAAAAAATCTGTAAAATTAGTCAACGTCTTAAAAATGTTGCGTCTTAAAATAAGACAGGTTTTCTGTCTTAATATAAGACTTTCTTTTAGTTTTGACTGAGATTATCAATCATTAATTATTTAAAGTCTTTAAGTTTCCTCAATTTTACTAACTTTGTTTATCTTTACCTTTTTATACCAATTTTTATCAATTTACATTTATTTGACATGCTCTCTAAATCTGAATTAGTTACAAATAACTAATAATTAGTAATTAGTATTAATTTCTGTTTAATTTTAAAAGTAATGAACATTAAATTAACGTTTTTATTAAAAACGGGGCTCGGATTGAACGAATTTTTAAAACTATTTCCGACTTTTTTTCAGAAAATATGTCTTTTCGACTTTTATTTTGTAAAATTTGACTGATCAACTTTTCTTCTTTCAGATTTTTTAAATATTTTAAAAATTGTAAGACTCTAGTTTTAAAAATTTTTACATAACGTCTGGATTTCTTGGTTTGGACTTTTTGTCCTGCAATCCTCATTTTTTAAAGTATTACTTTTTTCAAAATTTTAGTATTTTTTCAAATCTTTAGTAAAATTTTCGATTTAAAACCCTTAACAATTTTAAATCACTTTCTAATAGAATTTTTAATTGTTTTTAAACTTATTTTTTATTTCATTCTTATAAAATTATTGAGTTATACAACCAAAAAAAAAATGGATTGTAGGACAAAAAGTCCAAACCAAGAAATCCAGACCGAAAAAGGTACTAAATTTTTAAAATTTTGAAAAAAATAAGACTTTAAAAAATGAGTTTTGTATAAATTAAAAAAATATTATTTTTAGAGTATTTTTTATAATTTACAAATTAAACAATATAATAAATTGTTTAATAATTTTAAATAAGTAAATAATTTTTTTTTTAAATTATTTCACACTACAATATTCCAAGAATTAACCTTTGATAATAGCTTTTTACTCAGTGGCAGTGATATCAAAAGTTTTTCCCAATTTAAATTAAAAAATTTTATTAAACAATCATACAATAAATTTTATAAATCTAACTTTAAAAATTAATGATAAATGAATTAAAATTAGAATGATTTGAATAAATTAGACTTTATAAAATTCATTTGTAGTTAAAAACTTGAAAAATTTTCAAAATCAAAGACTGAAAGATTCTAAATAAATTTTTTAAAAATATTTCTATAAGTTATTCTGATTAAAAAATTAATGTTTACTTAATATCCAATAGTAATAATGGATTTAAAAAAGATAGAATTCTTACTCCAATTTTAATGTCTAGTAAAAGAATATTTATTATTAAAAAAAAAATTATTTGGATTTTAAAACAAGTTTTTAAGCCAATTTTTATCAGATGGACGTCTTTAAAAATTTTAATCTGTCAGTTAAACATTATTTTTTTGTTTAGAACAAATTTATCTTTAAATCCTTATTTTTGAATTTCGCGCTACTTTTCATAACATAATTTTGATTGCAGTAGTCTGACGTTTGGTAATAGATTTAAGACTTAAATATTTTTCAAATATTTCTTGTTCAATAAATAATTGAACATATATATTTTTAATTATCATTCCAACGAATGTACGTCAAATGAAGTGAAACATTCGTTTTAAAGAATACTTCACTTCCACTTCGCGTAGGTATAGTTTTCAAGAACCAGTTCACGTTAGCGTAGCTTTAGCATCAGCGTTAGTAAAATCGTAAACAGAATTCTACTAAAATATTAGTTATTTTGACATAACCTAAAAATGAATTTGACTAATAATTAGTTATTTTTTACTAAACGATTAGTAGAAATATAACTATTTGAATTAGTGACTGAGTTTTTGCTTTCAAATTAGTTATTTTTAACTAATTCAGATTTAGAGAGTGAGTTTGACGTAACTTTTATAACTTTTTGCTAATTTATTCAAATTTTCTAAATTTCTTTAAATTTATCCATTCTAATTCAAATGACATTTTTTTCTGAAAAGCGGTAATTTTCTTCAACTTTTTCCTTTTTAGTTAATTTCAGTTTTTATCGTCACTCTAAGTGGCATAAATTTTCCATAGCTTTCTCTTTAAATCTAAATGATAAAAAAATTAGAAAAAATCGCCCACGAAAAGAATTAGTAAAAATTTCTACTTAGAATTAAAGAAAAATGACTAATTGTTAGTCAAAAATTACAATCTGTTAGTAAAAATTACTAATTCATCTTTGTAAAAGTTACTAATGTAGGTTTGTCATTTTTACTATTAATTTGTAACTTTTTAATAACAATTAGTAATTTTTTAATAATTCTTAGTAGAAATTTCAACTATTTCATTTTGAGGACGACTTTTTATCATTTCATTTGTAGTTTTTCAATAATCTAGATTTAGAGAGTTCATCAAATTTTCTCAATTTTCATCAATTTTGATCGATTTTCCAACTTTTGTTATTTTTCTTCAATTTTATTCATTTTACTTTAACTTTTATCAATTTTAATTTAAATTTCATAAATTTTTCTCAACATTCATCAAGTTTTCTTCACTTACATTATTTGCACTAAATTTCTTTAACTATTACTATTTTTTAACAACTTTCATTTTTTTCTTTAATTTGAAAATATAGACGTATATTTATTTCTCAAAAGAATTTCCTGATTATACATCAATTTTAATTAAATTTTATCAGTTTTTTTTTGTTATCTTTATCAATTTTCGTCAACTATTATCAATTTTACTAAATTCTTAAAGTCTTCCTACTTTCCTTCAATATTATGTATTTAATTTATTTTTATCAATGTTCCTCAACATCAATTTTTCTTAATTTTCATAATTCTTTACTAAATTTTCAAAACTATATATTTACTTTTCACTTTTTAATATAATTTTCATTTATTTTAAATAGTCTACTTTACAAATTTTTCTCAATATTCATTAATTTTCCTAAACTTTTAATAATCGTCTGATATTTACATCCGCTTTATTTTAACTTTCATCAATTTTCATCAATTTTCCTCAATTTTCCAAAATTTCTAATAGTTTCTTTAAGGGCATGTGATGATAATGCTAAATTTGTCCGTAAACTTTCTCTTAAAGTACTCAATGTTTTGACACCAAACTTTGTAGAATTATTCAAACTACCATTAGAATGGTCTCTCTGACCCAAATTTATTTCATTTTTATCTTTAAACTAATTTTTTTTTCAATTTTACAATTTTTGGAAAATTTTGAAAAAAAAGTAAATTTGAAAAATATTTAGTTTAAAGACAAAAATGAAACAAAATTGGGTCAGAGAGACCATTCAAATAGTGTTTTGAGTAATTCTACAAAGTTTGGTGTCAAAACATTGAGTACTTTAAGAGAAAGTTTACGGACAAATTTAGCATTATCATCACATGCCCTTAATGTTCATCTTTTTTTTTTTTAATTTGGATAAACTTTCAATAGTTTTCAATATTTACATTTCAATATTTATAGTTCAATATTTACATAGTTTTTTTTTTAAATTGTCCTCAATTTTTAATGCTTTTCTAATAAATAACAATGACAATTTTATTTAACCCTCACTAATATAAACACTACAAACACTTTTGTATCTTTTATCTATTTAATTTTAACTTTCTTCCATTTTCCTCAACTTTGATCGATTTCTCTAATTTTCATCAATATTCCTGAATACTCCTCAATTTTTCTCAATTTCTATTAGTTTTTTTTAATGTTCATCTTTTATTCAATTTTGATAAACTTTCAATAGTTTTACTAATATTTCACAATTTGAATATTTACCAAGTTTTGTTAAAAATGTTCATCAATTTTTTGTAACTTTCATCAAATTTTGAATTTCTCTTAGATTTCCTCAATTGTTATTATTTTTAATTTTTTAATGCTTTCTTCAATTTTTAATGCTTTTCTCACAACTAGCACTGACAATTTTATTTAACACTCACTAATTTTCTGTAACTTTGATCTATTTTATTTTAACTTTCTCAATTTTTCTCAACTTTTATCGGTTTCTCTAATTTTCATAAATTTTTCACAATATTCCCCAATTTTTCTCAATATTCCTTAATTTTCCTTAAATTTCCTTAAATTTCATCAATTTTTGATCCATTATTATTTTTTAACACTTTTCTCCAATTTCCATATATTTTCATTTAATTTATCTAAATTTTGCCTACACTTTTTAAATTTATACTGAACTTTTGAAAATTTGAAAATTTTTCATAAAAGTTTACATTTTTATATTAAATTTACAATATTCATAAATTTATTTTCATTGAACTTACCAAAATTTTGAATAAATTTTTTAAATTTCTACTCATTTTTTGAAAATTTCACAATTTTTCATAGTTTTTAATAACTTTTCCATAATTCCTATCAATTTTAATCGCTTTTTTTTTTAATTTTGTTCGATATTCAATCTGTAATTTTTATCTGTTTTATTTTCATTTTTATCAATTTTCCTCAAACATCTATATTGTTAACAAATATTGTTTTTTTTTTAAACAATATTCATTAATTTTCTGTTAACCATTTTCAATTTAAATATTTTTCTAATTCATCAGCTTTCTTCAACTATTCTCAGCTTTCAAAAACTTTTTTCAGTTTCAACTTTCTTAGATTTTTACTAGTATTTCTTAAGTTTTATCACTTTTTTGCAACTTTCATCAACTTTTTGAGAACATCAATTTTCCTCATCTTTTATCAGTTTTTAAATCATTTTTTTGAACTTTTATTATTTTCCTCCAAATTTTATCAATTTTACTTTAACTTTTATCAATTCTCCCCAACTTTCATTTTTACTAGCTTTTTTCAACTTTTAGCAATTTTTACAACATTCAAATCTTTTTAAATTTTAAAAATTACCAAAATAAAAACTTTCAATTCTTTCCTTTAACTAGAAACGGGTTGTACCAGTTTTTTAAAAACTTTTTTACCTTCTCTTACAATTTTTGTCAATTTTTTATTAAATATAAACAATTCTGCCTTAATTTTCATCAGTTTTCTTTCATCTGGTTTATTTTTTATTATATTTTTACAATGCTCTTTAACCTACATTAGCTTTTCTTATCTAGGTACTTTTCATTTAAAAATTTATCAAAGCTTTCATTCTTCATTTTCCATTAAATACTATTTAAAAAAAAAAGAAATTTAAATTACAAAAATTCTATTGAAATTTCCTATTTCTAACAATATTCTTCCTTTTTATAACATAAAAAAACACAATTCTAATTAAAATTCAACAAAAAATATTCACTAATATTAATTAAATTAAAAAAAAATTAAAAATCAAAGACCTTACTTAATTAATAACAAATTTTCACTCCTTCAAAAACCTCTTATTTATCTGAGCATATTTAAACTGAAGACAGTGCGATCTAAAAATAAATAATAGAAATAATAAATAAAAGAAATAATAAAAAAATAAATAATAAACAAAATAAAATAAAATAAACTTTTCAATATATTAAGAACCAAAAACTTTATTAATCTAAAAATAACAAATTTTCACCCCTTCAAAAACGCATTATTTATTTGTGTGTTTAAACTGAAGACAATGAAAACTAATAATAAATAAAATAAATAATATATAAAATAAAATAAAACTAACTTTTCAATATATAAAAAATCAAAGCTTTCTTAATCTAAAAATAACAAATTTTTACCCCTTCAAAAACCCCTTATGTATCTGTGCATATTTAAACTGAAGACAATGAAATCTAATAATAAATAAAAGAAATAATAAATAAAATATAATAAATAAAATAAATAATAAACAAAATAAAATAATCTTTTCAGTATATGAAAAACCAAATAATTTCTTAATGTAAAAATAACAAATTTTCACCCCTTCAAAAACACATTATTTATTCGTGTATTCAAACTGAAGACAATGAAAACTAATAATAAATAAAAATAAATAAAATTAAATTAACTTTTCAATATATTAAAAACCAAAGATCTTCTTAATCTTAAAGTAACAGATTTTCACCCCTTTAAAAACCCCTTATTTATCTGTGTATGTTTAAACTGAAGACAAAAAAATCTAAAAATAAATAAAATTAAATAAAATTTTTTATATATTCAAAAACCAAAGACCTTCTTAATCTAAAAATAAAAAAATGCCACAGCTTTAAAAACCGCTTATTTATCCGTGTATAAAATAAATAAAACAAATAAAATAATAAATAATATATCAAAATAATAAAAATAATAAAGAAAATAAAATAAAAAAACCTTTTCAATATGTTAGAAACCAAAGACCTTCTTAATATATAAAAGTAACAAATTTTTACCCTTTCAAAAACCCCTTTTTTATCTGTTCATTTAAATTGAAGACAATAAGAAATAGTAATAAATAAAATAAAATAGAATAAACTTTTCAATATCATAAAAACCAAAGACCTTCTTAATCTAAAAATAACCAATTTTCACCCATTCAAAAATCCCTTATTGAACTGTCTATTTTAACTGAAGAAAATGAAAACTAATAATATAAAAAATAAAAAATAAAATTTTATATAATAAATTAACTTTTCAATATATTAAAAACTAAAAACCTAATCTAAAAATAACAAATTTTTACCCCTTTAAAAACCCCTTATTTATCTGTGCATATTTAAAGTGAAGACAATGAAATCTAATAATAAATCAAAGAAAAAATAATTATAAGAAATTATAAATAAAATATAATAAATAAAATAATTAATAAACAAAATAAAATAAAGTTTTTAATACATTAAAAACAAAAAACTTTCTTAATTTAAAAATAACAAATTTTCACCCCTTAAAAAACACATTATTTATTTGTATATTCAAACTGAAGACAAGGAAAACTAATAATAAATAAAATAAATAATAAACAAAATAACATAAAATAAACTTTTCAATATATTAGAAACCAAAGACCTAATCTAAAAATAATAAATTTTCAACCCTTCAAAAACTCTTTATTTATCTGTGTATGTTTAAATTAAAACTGAAGACAAAAAAATCTAAACACAAATAAAATAAAATTTTCTATATATATTTAAAAACCAAAGACCTTCTTAATCTAAAATTAAGAAAATGCAACCGCTTCAAAAACCGTTTATTTATTTGTGTATAAAATAAATAAAATAAATAAAATAATAAATATTAAATAATAAATAATAGAACAAAATAATAAAAATAATAAATGAATAATTAATTTATCTGTTAATTTAAATTGAAGACAATGAAAAATAGTAATAAATAAAATAAAATAGAATAAACTTTTCAATATATCAAAAACCAAAGACCTTCTTAATCTAAAAATAACAAATTTTCACCCATTCAAAAATCCCTTATTGAACTGTGAATTTTAACTGAAGAAAATGAAAACTAATAATAAATAAAATAAAATAAAAAACTTCATAAAATAAATTAATTTTTCAATATATTAAAAACTAAAAACCTAATCTAAAAATAACAAATTTTTACTCCTTCAAAAACACATTATTTATTTGTATATTCCAACTAAAGACAAGGAAAACTAATAATAAATAAAATAAATAATAAACAAAATAAAAATAAAATAAACTTTTCTATATATTTAAAAACCAAAGACCTTCCTAATCTAAAATTAAGAAAATTCTACAGCTTTAATAACCGCTTATTTATTTGTGTATAAAATAAATAAAATAATAAATATTAAATAATATAACAATATAACAAAATAAATAAAATAAAATTAAATAAACTTTTCAATATATTTAAAACCAAAGACCTTCTTCATCTAATAGTAACAAATTTTTACGTCTTCAAAAATCCCTTATTTATCTGTGTATTTAAACTGAAGACAGTGGAAACTAATAATAATTAAAATAAAATAAAATAAACTCTTCAATATATTAAAAACCAAAGACCTTATTCTAAATCTACATATAACAAATTTTCGCCCATTCAAAAATCCCTTATTTATCTGTGTATTTAAACTAAAGACAATGAAAACTAATAATAAATAAAATAAAAAATAAAATAAAATAAACTTTTCAGTATATTAAAAACCAAAGACCTTATTCTTAATCTAAATATAACAAATTTTCGCCCATTCAAAAATCCCTTATTTATCTGTGTATTTAAACTAAAGACAATGGAAACTAATAATAAATAAAATAAACAAATAAAATAAATTAACTTTTCAATATATTAAAAACCTTCTTAACCTAAAAATAACAAATTCCCACCCCTTCAAAAACTCCTTAATAATTATCTGTGTATATGCAAACTGAAGACAATGAAAACTAATAATAAGCAAGATTTCAAACTTTTCGATATAAAGTATTATTTACAGCGTTCTTTGTAAAAATATTGACTTTAATCACTCGTGTTGAGCGGGCAACACTTCTAAACATTAATTTCACCCCAAGATTTACAGCCTTTGAATAAATTGTACACTTATCAGTCTCGTTGAACTGAAAAGAGTCCAAATTTATGATCTAGAACCGAGTCTTTTCTTGAAAGACAATTCAGAAGCGTGTATATTATCTGGCCAAGAATCCTTGACTCGACTGGACACAACGGCCAGTGTTTGCCTTTTGCATGCACTTTTAAGCACCTCGTAAAAAAGCTTTGAAAAGCATTTTGAACCAATGGTCCGGTTTCTCCAAGCACTCGATGCTTTGACCTTGAACAAATACCTGTTTTCACAAACTGCATTGGGTCCTCTTCTTCTTCGCTCGTTTAGGTATGAGCTTATTTGCACATGAGCCGAAGCAGAAGACTGGAGGGTGAGACGTTCAACCTCCATATATAAACTGTCAGTTGCAAATATTTTGCATTATGTTTCTGTCGCCTCTTGTCCTATGTACCAATCCTCAAGGCAAAATGTTGAGAGTAAGCATCTTCAAAATTCTTTCTTCATTTTTCAAAAGATCAAAAGTGCAACTTTTTTCCAGTAAAAGTGCCAGTGTTTTCCATTTTGCGTCGATTTTTGTTTTTAATTTTTATTACCATTATTTTCTAATCAGTGAATTTTTAAAAGTGCTAAAAAGTTCGTGAGAATATCTTGCAGAACTTGAAAATTTTCTGGGTACAAAAAGTGGAATTGGGATTAAATTAAGTTTTGAGAATTAAAGTGCAAATAAAATTTTCTAATAAAATTTTCGGAAATTGAAGATTAATTTTAAGACACTTGAAAATTAAAATTACTGATAAATAAGCATGGAAAATTTTATTTTTACTGGATATTGTTTTTCTGGGGAAAAAAGTCAAATTAAGTTTATTTTTGCATGGGAGCATTTAACGAAGAAGGGAGTTTAAAAGTGGATGAAAATTCTATAGAATGAAAAATATTTAGTTTTAAAATTGCTTTCAATTTATCGTCCTGAATTTATTGTTATAAATTTACTATCATTAATCTACTGATTTAATTTTCCTAACATCAATTAATGTTTTAATTTCCCCATCTTTAGTATACTATTTTTAATTTAACGTACTTATTTTAAGGTATAAAATTTATCACATTTTATGATCTCTAATATTTATTAAAAGTAGAAAAAGCAAAACAAGCTAACAGTAATTATTAATATTGTAATATAAAATTCATTTATCACATTCTAAGAATACAACTTTTAATATAATTTAATTATATTTAGTGTAAAACCTGTTAACTTTCTATATTCCTTCTATATTGATTAATAATGTAGTGTTTATTTCCCTAGGGCAATAATGTATATTTAGCTAGCTTAATAAAATACATTTTATTTGCCTAGATCAATAAAATTCACTTTATTTGCCAAATTTAATAAAGTACAACTTATTTCCCTAGGTCAAAAATATCATTTGTTTCTCTAGGTCAATAAAACATTATTTATTTACCTAGGTACATAAAGTACTATTTATTAACCTAGCTCAATAATGTACGATTTATTTAATTAAAAAGTAATTAAGAAGTAGAAGTTTAGTTTAATTACCTAATTTATTTTATTACCTAGGTCAATAAAAGGTACTTTATTCATTTAGAGCAATAAAGTAAAATTAATTTCTCTAGGTCAGTACAATATAATTTATTTACCTAGGTCAAAAACATCATTTATTTTTCTAGGTCAATAAAATATCATTCATTTAGCTAGGTAAATAAAATACTATTTATTAACCTAGCTCAATAATATAAAGTTTATTTATAATTTATTTCCCTAGGTCAAAAATATAATTTATTTCTCTAGGTGTATAAAATATTATTTATTTTCCTAGGTCAATAAGATATCATTTATTTACCTAGGTACATAAACTACTATTTATTAACCTAGTTCAATAATGTACTGTTTTTTAAATTACCTAGAGCATCAATGAATCCTTTTATTTGTCTAGTTTAATAATAAGCATTTTATTTCCCTACTTAAATAATAATCCAATAATACGCATTTTATTCACCTAGTTCTATAATAGGAATTTTATTTACCTAGTACAATAACACCTACTCTATTAACCTAATTCGAGAATACGCATTTTTTGCTTAGTCGAATAATACGGATTATATTCACCTAGTTCAATACTAGGAATTTTATTTAACCAGTACAACAATACTTATTTTATTAACCTACTTCGACAATACGCATTTATTTTCTTAGGCCAATAATACGCATTTTATTTGCCTAGTTCTATAATACGAATTTTACTTACCTAGTACAATAATACCTACTTTATTAACCTAATTCGACAATATTTATTTATTTTCTGAGTCCAATAATACGCATTTTATTTACCTAGTTCTATAATACGAATTTTATTTACCTAGTACAATAATACCTACTTTATTAACCTAGTTCGAAAATACGCATTTTTTTGCTTTGTCCATTAATACGCATTTTATTCACCTAGTGCTATAACAGGATTTTATTTACCTAGTACAATAATACCTACTTTATTAACCTAGTTCGAAAATACGCATTTTTTTGCTTTGTCCATTAATACGCATTTTATTCACCTAGTGCTATAACAGGATTTTATTTACCTAGTACAATAATACCTACTTTATTAACCTAGTTCGAAAATACGCATTTTTTTGCTTTGTCTATTAATACGCATTTTATTTACCTAGTTCTATAATAGGAATTTTATTCACCTAGTTCTACAATAAGCATTTTATTTACCTCGTTCAATAATACACATTTTATTTTCCTTGTTCCTTTTTATTTGCATAATAATTTAGAACAAATATTAATATAAACGAATAAATTAAAAGTAGTATATTGATGAAATAAAACAAGCAAAATCAGAAATAAACATTTTACTTGATTTTTTATTGATTTTATCGATTTTTCAGCAAATCCTGATGGCGCATTGCCTGATGGCGGTGGCCTTGGCCTTGGCCCCGCAAGCACCAGTGTACATAGGTTATCAAGATAGTTTGGGACAGTACAGTTTTGGATACAGCGCTCCAGAATCTGCGAGATCAGAAGTAAGACAAGCCGATGGTCAAACGAGAGGTTCCTTTAGTTACGTGGATGAGAATGGAGTTATCCAGAGAGCCAAATACACTGCAGATGGAGAGCACGGGTTTCAGATAACGGCTTCTAATCTTCCCAGAGCTGTGAAAGACACACCGGAAGTCATTGCTGCGAGAAAAGCTCATCTTGAGGCAGTAAAATTGGCCTATGAAAGAGAAGAGCAGGAGCAGTCTTTGTTTAATCGGCAACAATTCATACAACAGTTTCGGCAACAACAGCAAAGTCAGCAGAAACATGATTTGAATCAGCAGGGGTTGAAGGAACAACAATTGGATCAGCCGGAGTTGAAGAAACAACAATTGGATCAACCGGAGTTGAAGGAACAACAATTGGGTCAACAGGAACTAAAACAACAACAGTGGGATCAATCGGGGTTGAAACAACAACAGGAATTGGATCAATCGGAGTTGAAACAACAACAATTGGATCAACAGGAGCTAAAACAACAACAGGAATTGGATCAACCGGAGTTGAAGCAACAACAATTGATTCAACCACAATTAAAACAACAACAGTGGGATCAACCGGAGTTGAAGAAACAACAATTCAATCAACAGGGATTGAAGCAACAACAGTGGACTCAACCGGAGTTGAAGCAGCAACAACAATCTGATCAATCGGAGTTGAAACAACAACAGTCTGATCAACCTCAGTTAAAGCAACAACAATTGAGTCAAACGGAGTCGAAGGAACAAGGACAATCAATTCAGCATCCACAACAAGAACATATATTGCTAAAACAACAGTTGAATCAAGATCAAGTTTTGCGGAAAGGGAATCCGCAGCAATTGGAACAGTCAAAGCAACATCTGGCTGAACATAAACTATCGAGTCCACAGCAATTGAATCAGCAACAATTAGCTGATTCGTTGGGACAACAACCAACAATTGAAAAACTTCCTTCTAATCCAGTAAAATTATTTGGGCAACGCTTGAATCAACCAGCTTCGAAACAACAGGAAAATGATCAGTCAGGGTTGGATCAACCAATTCAACAAGTTAAACAATTGGGTCAACAATACTTACATGGACAGCAGGTGGGCCAACAGGAATTATTGGATCATGAATTGACCAAGTATCAGGGGATTGGTCCTCAGTATCAAGGGATAGTAGAACATCAATTGACAGGTCATCAAATATTGATACCCCAAGTTTCCAATCAACCACTATTGTTTTATCAAACGCCCAGTCAGCAACAAGGTGAACAGGATCAATTGTTAGGACAACAACAAGATCAGGGTCAGTTGTTGGGCCAACAACAAGAAGATCAGCATCAATTGTTAGGTCCGCAATCAATAGGGCATCATCAATTGTTAAATCAACAACAAGATCAGCATCAGTTGTTAGGTCAACAGCAAGATCAGCATCAGTTGTTAGGTCAACAGCAAGATCAGCATCAGTTGTTAGGTCAGCAACAAGATCAGCATCAGTTGTTAGGTCAGCAACAAGATCAGCATCAATTGTTAGGTCAAAAACAAGATCAGCAACAAGTTCAACATCAATTGCTAGGTCAGCAACAAGCAAATCATTTTCAATTGAAAAGTCAACAACATCTTCATCAATTGTTAGGTCAACAACAAGCAGATCAGCATCAATTGTCAGGTCAGCAACAAGATCATCAATTATTAGGTCAACAACAAGATCAGCATCAGTTGTTAAATCAACAGCAAAATCATCATCAGTTGTTAGGTCATCAACAAGATCATAATCAATTGCTAGGTCAGCAACAAGATCAACATCAATTGGTAGGTCAACAACATAATCAATTGTTAAGACAACAACAACCAGATCAGCATCAACTGTCAGGTCAACAACAAGATCAGCATCAATTATTAGGTCAACAGCAAAGTCAGCATCAATTGTTGGGTCAACAACCAATAGATCATTATCAATTATTAAGTCAACAACAAGATCAGCATCAATTGTCAGGTCAACAGCAAGATCAGCATCAGTTGTTAGGTCAACAGCAAGATCAGCATCAGTTGTTAGGTCAGCAACAAGATCAGCATCAGTTGTTAGGTCATCAACAAGTCCAACATCAATTGCTAGGTCAACAATATCATCATCAATTGTTGCGTAAGCAACAAGCAGATCAGCAACAATTGTTAGGTCAACAGCAAGATCAGCATCAATTGTTAAGCCAACAACAAGTTCATTATCAATTGCCAGGACAACAACAAGCAGATCAGAATCAATTCTTGGTTCAACAAACAAATCAGCATCAACAGTTGGGACATCAAAAAATAAATCAGCACCAGTTGTTGGGACAACAAGCAGATCATCAGCAGCAATTAGGTCATCAACCTTTGAGTCAACAATATTGGACATTGAAAGCATTGGATCAAAAG
The DNA here is from genome assembly GCA_037103525.1 of Ganaspis brasiliensis. Taxonomy (NCBI): domain Eukaryota; kingdom Metazoa; phylum Arthropoda; class Insecta; order Hymenoptera; family Figitidae; genus Ganaspis; species Ganaspis brasiliensis. The sequence goes on from JAZKLR010000563.1 coordinate 1,511,589, forward strand.
CAATTATTGAAACAATCGCTAAATCAGCAACAATTGTTGGGATCTCAGTATTCTGAAAAACAAGCAGATCAGAAACATTTGGAGCCTCATTTATTAACAAAAGGACAACCAAAACAACAACAATTTTTAGAACAACAGCAATGGATTAATCGTCGTTTATTGCCACAACAGCAATCGGATCAACAACAATTTTTAGGACCTCATCAACAACAGATTTTAGCCCCACAACAATCAGGTCAACAACAGATTTTAGGTCCACAACAACAATCAGATCAGCAACAAATTTTGGGAGCAGAACAACTGAATTATCATCCGCAATTATCAAAAGGACAACAACCAATTCAGTCCCAATTTTTTGCATCACAACAAGTCGGACAGCAAGCATGGGATCAGCATCAATTGAAAAATATTGAAGAAGGTGCAACAACAGTCGGGCCAAAAATTCTTGAAAATCAGAAAGAAAATGTTGATGGTATTAGAACAACTAAAATTCTTTATAATAGAGGCGATACACCAGAACTACCCGCTGTTTTAGCGCCAAAATTACCGTATCAGCCAATTTATCAAACGGGACAAAAATTTGATCAAGCAAATATTCCAGCCAAAAATCAAATTCCACAAACGTTTCAAAACCTAAGACCTGGCGCAGGAGCTTTTATTCAGGATAAAATTGGAACTGTTCCGCAGCATTCAAATCAAGCACCTTTGACACAATCACAGGTAGAAAAAAATCAGTTTTGAATCATTAGCTCATTTTTTTAATAGATATGTTTAATTATTTATCTAGGTTGATAAAATACATATTTTTTAACTAGGAGAATAAAATAGCCTTTATTTACTTTGGTTAATAAACTGTTTTTTATTTATTTGGGTCGACAAACTAGTTTTTAATCATTTAGGCCAATAAAGTAGACTTTATTCAACTAGGAAATTAAAAGTATGTTTTATTTAACTAGGTCCATAAATGTCTGTTTATTTAACTAGGTCCATAAAGTATATTTTTTATCTATAAGTCTATAGAGTTCAGTTTTTTATCTCAGACCAGTTTTTTAACTAGATCAATAAAAAACACTTCATTTAATTGGATGAATAAATTTTAATTTATTTGAAATTTGAATATAACTAGATTAAATATTAATTAGGTTGAAAAGTGTGATTTATTTAACAAGGTCAATAAAGGACTCTTCAAAAGATTCAAAAAAGCACATTTTCTTACCTGGGTCCATAAAGATCACTTTTTTAACCAAATTAATAAAGATCTCTATTTTAACCAGATACATAAAGTTCACTTTTTTATCTAGGTTCATAAAGTCAATTTTTTAACTAGGTCAATAAAGTAAGCTTTATTTAACTAGAACAATAACTTTTTATTTAATTAGGTCAATAAAGCACACTTTATTCAACTAGTTTAATAAAACACATTTTACGTAACTAGAAGAATACATTTTTAACTGATTCTAAATTTGAGAATAACACAAAATTAGTATTTCAAATTTGAATTTGTCAATATCTTAACGGGGTAGAAAAATTTAATAATTTTTTTACCGAGTCCATAAAGTTCACTTTTTTGACCAGGTCAATAAAGTTCACTTTTTTATCTAGGTTCATAAGGTCAATTTTTCTTAACTAGGTCAATAAAGTACGCTTTATTTAACTAGATCAATAAATTTTTATTTAATTAGGTGAACAAAGTACACTTTATTCAACTATTTTATTAAAACTCATTTTACTTAACTAAAAGAATAAATTTTAAACTTATTCTAAATTTGAGTATAACACAAAATTACTATTTTAAATTAAAATTTTTCAATATCATAACGAAGTAGAAAATTTTAATAGTTTTTTTTTACCTAGGTTCATTAAGTCCTATTTTGTACCCAGGTCCATAAAGTTTTTTTTTTATCTAATTTCATAAAGTCCATTTTTTTAACTAGCTCAATAAAGTAAGCTTTATTTAACTAGATCAATAGCTTTTTATTTAATTAGGTCAATAAAGCACATTTTATTTAACAATTTAATTAAAACTCATCTAACGCAACTAGAAATTTTTAACTGATTCTAAATTTGAGTATAACACAAAATTACTATTTCAAATTTGAATTTGTCATTGTCTTAACGGAGTAGAAAAATTTAATAATTTTCTTATCCAGGTTCATAAAGTAGTCTTTTTTGACCAGGTCCATAAAGTTCACTTTTTTGACCAGGTCCATAAGGTCAATTTTTTTTTAATAGGTTGATAAAGTAAGCTTTATTGGACTAAATCAATAACTTTTCATTTAATTAAATCAATAAATCACACTTTATTCAACTAGTTTAATAAAACACATTTTACGTAACTAGAAAAATAAACTTTTAACTTACTCTAAATTTGAGTATAACACAAAAAATGTTTATAACACAAAAGTTTAAATTTGAACTTGTCAAAATCTAAAAAAGGTTCAATATTTAAACAGTTTCTTTACAAAGTTTCAATATTAAAAAATTACTGTCCGAAATATGAAAAAATAATTTAGAAAATTTATTAAATATTACAAAAAAAAATTATATTACAAAATTTCTTACAGGCAGTTCCAGATTACCTGAAACATCAAGGTGAATCTCAGAGTTTTGGTAAGTTAATTGAAATCAATCAATAATATCAATTTAATTAAATTAACTTAAATTAATTAATTTAAATGCAATTAAATGTATTAAACCACTCCAAATTAAATTAGCTTTGTCTCGATATAATTATAAAAATAATAAATGTTCATTAAAAAAATTATCTATATCGCTTTCAGTCAGTGAAATCAATTGAGACATTTTATAAAAAATTTGAAGATACAATGAACCTTTTTTACGTGAGATATTTTCATAAGTTTTTGCTTGCGATTTCCAGCAGATGCTAATTTAAATAAGAACAGGATAGATTCTTATTCATTAGCTGCCATTGAAAAAAAGACAGTAACCTTGAAGAAAGAGAATTCTTAACTTTTGCAAAGTCATCAGGTTGATTTTATTATTTTTACGCAATCCAGTTAGCGATCCGGAGCAAATATCTTTGCCAACCACAACTCCACCTTCCCTCTCGTTATATGACTCTCCAGACTATCGCTAGCAAGGTCGACTAACTTCCGGGGTCGTTGATCGATCAAGGTCGTTTCAACTTGATGACCATCATTTATTAAATCACCAAGAAAGTTATTTCTCTCTTTTTTGCAATTTACTCCAATCTTGTTCAATTTTTAACATGATAATCTGCTTTTTTTATCAATATCCACTAAAATCGAAGAAAAAATCCCTTTATCGTATTTTCCAAATATTCTATTATTTCTTTATAGAATAAATATTTTTATCAGATTTTATTATTATATTTGATTTTTGTACTTACTATTTCTCTATTTTCTTATTATATTTATTTATTATACATTTATTGCATATTTATTTTTATATTTGTTACGTTATTTATTGGTAGGAATTGAAATTTACTTTATTCACCTTCATCAGTAAACAACAGTTTATTTAACTGTATTTTAAAATTTTTTCTTTACTTCTCCAGGTTTATAAAGTTGAATTTTGTTAACCTTGTACGATAAAGAGACACAAATAATAATTAAATTATAATAATTAATTATTAATAATAAATATCTAATTAATTATTTAACTATAGATAAATAAAACACAATTTACTTCCATTGTGCGATAAAGTGCATTTTATTAAACTAGAGCAAATATAAATTAATTATTAAACGAGATTAATAAAACACAATTTACTCCCCTTGTGCGAAAAAGTGCATTTTATTAAACTAGAGCAATTATAGATTCATTATTTAACTAGATAAATAAATACCTAGGTCAATAAATAAATTTATTTCTCTTGAGCCAAAAAAGTGAATTTTATTTAATTTAGTTAATTATTAATTTATTATTTACTTAGATTATTAGATTATAATTCCCCTTGTGCAATAAACTATATTTTATTGAACTAGGACAATTAAATATTTATTATTTACCAAGATAATTAAAGTATATTTTATTTTTTTATTGCAATAAAGTATATTTTATTTAATTAGAACAATTATAAATTCATTATTTAACTAGATAAATAAAGCATAATTTCTTTCCCTTGTGCAAATAAAGTGCATTTTATTTAACTAGGGAAATTATAGATTTATTATTCACCTAGGGCAATAATTAAATGTATTTCTCTTGTGCAAATAAAGTGCATTTTATTTAACTCGTGAAATTATAGATTTATTGTTTACCTAGAGTGATAAATATTAGATGTATTTCTCTTGTGCAATAAAGTGCATTTTATTTAAACAAGATGATTATTGATTCATTATTTACCTAGGTTAATAAAGTATAATTCCTCTTGTGTAATAAAGTATATTTTATTTAATTAAAGCAATTATTAATTTATTATTTAACTAGATAAATAAAACACAATTTACTTTCCTTGTGTAATAAAGTTAATATTATTTAACTAGAACAATTATAGATTCATTACTTAACTAGATAAATAAAATACAATTTATTTTCCTTGTGTAATAAAGTAAGTTTTATTTAACTAGACCAATTGGTCTAATAGATTAATTATTTAACGAGATAAATAAAACACAATTTACCTCCCTTGTGCAATAAAGTGAATTTTATTAAACTAGAGCAATTATAGATTTACTTGCAAAATAAAACGCGCGCAAGCGCGCGATTAGTTTTTCATACATTTTAAAAATTATAAAATACAATAATAAATATAAAAAATCGGTAAATACTATTTATCTAATAAGAAGAAATAAATATTTTAAATATAATATTTAAAAATCAATTAATATAAATAAAATAAATATTTATTTAGGACAAAATTTATAATATTTTAGAATTAAAAAAAATTGGAAAAAATAATTAAAATTAAACAAAAAAATTGCAAATTCTGGAAATTAATTGAAAAAAAATGAAATCAATTAAAAAATGGGGAAAGTAATTTAAAGTCATGATAATGTTTTAAACATAAAGAAAATAATTAAAATTTGAGAAAAATACTTGAGAATCTTAAAAGTAAATTAAAACAAAATTGAATAATGAAAAATTAGAAAAAATAATTGAAAATTGAAAAAACATGGTTAGAAATTGAGATAAATAAATTAAAATTAAAAAAAAATAATTAAATTTTGAGAAAATAATTAAACAAATGACATAAAATATTTTAAATAAAGGAAAGTTAAACAAAATTTGAGAAAAATACTTACATCTTTCAGAAGTTCATTGAAATAATAGAAAATAATTAAAAATTAGAGAAAATAAATGAAAAAAGATAAAAATAATTTAAAATTGAACAGAACAAGTTTTAGTTAAAGAGAAATAAGAGAAAAAACCTTTTGGCAATTATAAAAAAAACGAAAAAAAGAACGAAAGTAATTGAAAATTGAAGAAAATAATATACAAACTAAAATAAATAATGAAAAAATTGAATAGTCAGATAAATAATTAACAATTTTTGAAATTATGAAACAAATGTAAAGGATTTAAAATTGAAGAAATTAAAATTTTAGAAAAATTCTTAAAAAACTTAGAAAATAATTTTAGAAAATGAGAATAACTAAAAATTGGAGAAAAGACTGGAAGAATTATAAAAGTAATTGAAATTTACGATAATTAATAAACAAATTTTGAAATTATGAAAACAAATAAAACTAATTAAAAATTGAAGAAAATAATAGAAATTTGAGGAAAATACTTAAAAAAAAATTTAGAAATTAACTTTATAAAATGAGAAAAACTAAAAATTGGAGAAAAGTTTGGAAGAAAGCTAAAAATAATTGAAATTTACGATAATTAATAAAAAAAAAGTTTGAAATTCTGATAACAAATGACAATAATTAGAAATTGAAGAAAATAATTGAAATTTTTTAATTGAAATAATTTTTTTATAATTAATAAGAAAAATTTGGAAATTATGAAAACAAACGAAAATAATTAAAAATTGAAGAAACTAATTGAAATTTTAGAAACATACTTAAAAATTGGAGAAAATAATTTTAGAAAATGAGAAAAACTAAAAATTGGAGAAAAGTCTGGAAGAAAGCTAAAAATAATTGAAATTTACGATAATTAATAAAAAAAAAAGTTTGAAATTCTGATAACAAATGAAAATAATTAGAAATTGAAGAAAATATTTGAATTTTCAGAAAAATACTTAAAAATCTTAGAAAATAATTTTAGAAAAAGAGAATAATAATTAACAATCGAGAAAAATAATTGAAAAATGATAAAATTAATTCAAAATTGAAAAAAATAATTGAAGTATGCCAAAAATAATTTAAGAATTAGAAAGAAAACTGAATTATGATGACAATAATTTAAATATGAAAAATTGAAAACATTCAATAAAATTTGAGAGAAATAACTGAAAAAATCATAGAGTATATGTTTAGAAAAAAATAATAATTACAAAATTACTTAAAAAATTTTAATTAAAAAGAATAATTAAAAAATTGCAGAAATAACGAAAATTGATGAGAATAATTGCAATATCGGATAAATAATTGAAATTTTTAAAAGTAATGCCAAAATAATGAATATAATTATAAATTGATGAAAATCAAGAAGAATTGCAGAATTTATTTTTAAGCAAAAGAAAATAATTAAAAAATCGTTATACATAATGGAAAATTGATGACAATAATCTAAATTTGAGATAATAACGGAAAATTTAGGAAATTAATTGCATATATATTTTAAATATATTTTAAACTACTTCAAAAACCGTAATAAATTTTTAAAGCATTTTTCGAAACTTTTTTTTTTACACAAATGACAATTAAAAACCAGCACAACAAAATAAAATAACAGGGACTAACTTCACTCTGGATTTTAAAACATGGACAGAAAAAGATAAATAAATAAATATTAATACTAACTAATTTCACTTGAGACTTTAAAACGTGGACAGAAAAAGATGAATAAATATAAATACATACTAACTAACTTCAGAAGTTTACGGAGATTATTATTATTTAATAATAATAATTATTTACCTAAGTGAATAAAAGTGCACTTTATTAACCAGTAACAATAAATAAATCATTTTTTAAACTAACAATAAACTAATAATTATTTTTCTTAATTAAAGAACTTTTTTTAATCTTTTTTTTTAGGTATGATACCACCATGGCTGAGAAAAAATGACACACTTCAAGCTGAAGGACAGGCTAATCTTAAGGATAAAGAATCTTCACCCATTTCTGGAAATCAACTATATCCAATTTATGTTCCCAACCATATTAGTAAACCCTTAAATATTCCCTCAACTTATGATCCAGTTTTACCTACGAATGAAGCAGGAATGCCGTTATTACCAATGTATGCTGTTCAGTGTTTTATTACTCGAACCAATCAACCCAGAAATATCGAAAATGTAAATTAATTTTTCTGACAGACTAATGACAATTTTACGACAAGTCTGTCAATCAAGTCATCTTCCTAGATTTAAGACATTTTTAATTTTTAATTCAAGTTTTTTCAATTTTTTTCATTCTTTTCAATTAATTTTAATTCTTTTTAATTCTTTTCAATTCTTTTTAATGTTTTATTAATTCTTTTAAAATTCTTTCCAATCTTCTCCAATTTATTTTCAATTCGTTTCAATTGTTTTTAATTATTTTCATTTTTTTTTAATTTTTTTAATTTTTTCTATTTTTAAATTTTTTTATGCCTTTCAATCCATTTTAATTTTGTTTAAATTCTTTTTAATTTACAACAGATTTCTTTAATTATATTTAATTTGTTTTAATTAATTGGTATTTCTTTTTAATTCTTTCCAATTCTTTTAAATGTTTTATTAATTCTTTTAAATATTTTTCAATCTTTTCCCATTTATTTTCAATTTGTTTTAATTGTTTTTAATTATTTTCAATTATTATTTTTTAATTTCTTTAATTTTTTTCAATTCTTTTTCATTCTCTTCAATTTTTTTACTTCTTTCTAAATTTTCTTTAATTCCTTTTCAATTCTTTATAATTCTTTCCAATTCTTTTTAATTCTTTTCAATTTTTTTCCATTATTTTCCACTCTTTTTAACTCCCTACAGTTTTTTTCGTCAATTTTTCTCAATTTCTCAAGTTCCCAATTTTCTTTCCTTCAACTTCAATAAACTTTTACCTTAAAATTTTTATTTCATTCCAACTCTATTCTCCATCCTTTTAACCCTATTTTATTTAACCCTTAGAATTTTTTCTCGTCCCTTATCTCCATAACCACTTCTCAAAACATTTTCTAAACAAAAAACTTTTTTCTCTTGTTGCCTAAACAACAAAACATCAAAAAAGAAACACAACCTGAAACAATCCTAATAAAAAAATTGCCTCCGTCTCTAAACAAACAATTTTCTCTTATCCAAATAAAAACGAATATAAATTGCAAGAAAAACTCTAATTTTTTCACATTCAAATACAACAACGAAAAATGTATCGCTTGCAAATGTAGTGAAATAATGAAAAATAAACTTTTTTTAAAAAAAAATGGACTGGAACTGTTATAATAAAAAATACAATTTCACATTTGTCAAGAGCTTTTTATTATTCATTTACAAAATAACGCTGGATGCGCGAACAATAATAAAAGGAGGAATATACGTGTATAAGTAATAGTAAAATAATAATAATAATATACAATACGTCGTACAATGATTAAAGTGCGACAAAATACTTCACACATTTCCGAGGCCTGAGGAGAAGATTTACTTCCGGTAAAAGCAGCGTCACAAACAAATACGCATTTTACCAAAAATAAATTCACTGACCCGATTAATTCTCCATTTATAAGAGATCATCGAGCACAAATCGCGCTTTTTCGAGATTTTTATCGACTTTGTCGACAAATCCCCTAAAAATAAAAAAAAATCATATATGACAGAAATAAACACGCCCTCCTTGTTCTCTGGATACTTTCCCATAAATAATCAAAAACAAATTTAAATTCGATTTTGTGTTCGGATTTTTAAAACCAATTTTTGGAAATTTAGTTCTTTTAATGTTAATCGAACTTAAATTACCTTATTTTAATAATTCTAAATTAAATTAAAATCGCCTCAAAATTAACTTTTTCCAATTATCTTCGAGTAATACAAAAAATTCAAATTTTCCGCCGAATAAGAGGCGGGAAAAAATTGAATTCAATACTGTTGAAATAGTGTAATAAAGAGATGATACTGAATGGAAATAAATCGAGAGAACAAAAGTGATGGCAAGTCACGATTGATTTTCATTTGCCCTTTAAAAGGATCTGCTTCTTGTGATTCTCGCGTAATACTGAACAATCGCTTCGAGATACTAAAAACCGCCTACAATAATCATAACGATAATTACAATAATATGCAATATAGTCAGAACGCCAATATTTATGGTAATGATTAATAAAGTGACGTCATCGAAGTAGTTTCTCGCCAAAGACGTTTGTGAATGTTTCAAATTTTTTCTCTGTCTATACATAAAACTCTGCTCTTATACATATTATATATTCATATAAATCTAAATATAATATGTATTTATAATGCTCATATATTTATTTATATATAATATATTCGTTCTAACGCAATAAATAACGTCCACTCTTCGCTCGAATACAATAAACTTCATAATAATATTTTTTTTTTTTTTTATTAATATCCTCTCCTTACGTTTCTACTTCTCCCATTTTTCTTCTCTTCCTTCTCAATCCACATTTTTCCCTCCCGTTTTTTTTTTAACTCTTTTCATTTCCCTGATTTTTTCTTCTTTTTTTTTATTTAATTATAAGATCGATCGATTTTAATAAAATTGTTTAAACAAACGAACAACAAATTTTACTATACAATAATTCATATTCTACTCTCGTTTTCACGCCACTTGGGAATTGTTTTTTAATGGAATTTTGGGCGGCTTTTCACGTCAATAAAAAACGAGTCACGTCGCAAAAAATTTTAAGTTTTTTTTCCCCAAAGTTTTGTGAAACTTTTTTTGGGATTTTTTTAAATTACTTTCAATCGAGGAATTTTTTATTAAGTTAAAAATACTTTTAATACGAAATACTTTCAATTAAAAGTACTTTTAATTGAAAATAGTACTTTGAATTAAAGGTACATTGGGTTAAAAAGACTTTAAATTAAAAATACTTTTAATAAAATTACTTCGAAGTAAAAAATATTTTGGATTGAGAAAATACTTTAATTAAAAAATATTCTTAATCAAAAATACTTTTAATAGAAAAAATATCTTTAATTAAAAATACTTTTAATAAAAAAGTACTTTTTACCAAAAATTGTTAAAAAAAATACCTTATGCTATATATCAGATATATTTATATTAATTAAATTAATTTATCCAAATGGCAATTTTCTAATTGATAAAAATTTCCAAAAGTATTTTCAGTGTCAAAAATTGGAGTAAAAACTCCGAATTCTCGTCTGAAAAAAAAAATACTTCTATCTCTCTCGTTTTCTCTTTCAAATGAGTTCTGCCCTGAAACGTAATAGATCATATCTATCCTTCTCATCTTCTTTCTCTCTGTACCATTCCCTATGACATTTAAAATTGTGATATTCTCACGCAGTCATCCATGCATTCAATGTTGAGCGAACAAACGATCTACTATCGAATTAACTTTTGAATTGTACTCAACAAAAACTCGATTTTCAAAAACCCCCAAAAAAAAAGCAAAAAAAAAAAAAAATTCTCTTCAAATACACCGTGCGACGTGGCTTAGTAAAAATTGTATTTCCTCTTAATTTTTTTTCGAAATAACTATTATCTTTATGTTGTTATTTAAACATTTGATAAACATCACAGAGAGGCCAATCGAAATCAGTAAAACTGATTCACAACTCTTTTATGATCGATATTTACAACTGTGTTTTTTTTTGTTTTTTGTTTAACAAAGATTTACAAATACAAAACCAGTTTTTATAAATGAGAACATTTTTTAATTTACAAAGCTTTTTTCACGAATCAATTTAAAATTAATTCATTATTATCAGGAGTTTTAATATCGTTTAAATTTTAATATAAATTTAAAAAAAAAACGGGAAACAAATATAAATTAAGAGAATATTATCAAAGCAGAAACATTGTATTAAATATTTTGCAAACAATCTAAAAAATACGTGTTCTGATTGTATTTTTCAAAAAATTTTATCATTTGTGATTGAAAGCAGACAAACAAAGCCATAAAAGCGAAGAATATTTATCTTCTATCGAGATATCTGACATCGAAGATGAATTTTTAATTCCTATATTTAGTTTTCTTTCATTTAAACAGTGAAACACTATTGGATTATTTTCATAGATTAATAACTCTGTTTTAAAGCATTGCATTTATTGGAGACACTTTAAAATCGACAATTTGTGGCACACAGAAAAATCAGCGAAAAAAGACAGAGTTGGACAAAAAACTGTTCAATATTTACAAATTTTTATTTTTTTTAGAAGCCTCAAATATGTACAGAAAAATTTTATTATTCGATAATCAGATATCGCCTCATTTAAGATAATATATTTATTTCGAATCAGAGTATTTTATTAATTACTGCAATTTTTACCTAGGTCATTGAAACACACATTATCTTACCCAGGTCAATAAAAAACACTTTTTACCCTAGGTCAATAAAGTAGATTTTTTCACCCCAGGTCAATAAAGTAGATTTTTTTACCCTAGGTCAATAAAGTATATTTTTACCTAGGTCCATAAAATATACTTTTATTGTCTAGGTCAATAAAGTATGATTTATTTATCGAGGTCAATAAAGTAGCTTTTTTACCTAAATCCATAAAGTATACTTTTAAATTGCCTAGATCAATAAAGCAGAACTTATTTGCCTAGGTCAAAAAAGTTTGATTTATTTACCTAGGTCAATAAAGTGCACCTTTTACCCTAGGTCAATAAAATAAATTTTTAACCCTAGATTAATAAAGTAGAATTTTACCTAGGTCCATAAAGTATACTTTTATTGTCTAGGTGAATAAAGTATGATTTATTTACCTAGGTCAATAAAATAGCTTTTTACCTAAATCCAAAAAGTATACTTTTAAATTGCCTAGGTCAATAAAACAAAAATTTTAAAAAAACCTAGGTCAATAAAGCAGGACTTATTTGCCTAGGTCAGTAAAGTTTGATTTATTTACCTAGGTCAATAAAGTGCACTTTTTACCCTAGGTTAATAAAAAAGATTTTTTACCGAAATCCATAAAGTATAGTTTTAAAGTTGCCTAGGTCAACAAAACAAACTTTATTTACCTAGGTCGAAAAAGTAAAATTTATTTACCTAGTTCAATGAAGTACGATTTATTTACCTAGGCCAATAAAAAATAATTTATTTACCCAGGTCAATAAAGTACAATTTATTTACCTAGGTCAATAAAGTACGATTTATTTACCTAGGTCAATAAAGTACAATTTATTTATCAAGGTCAACAAAGTGCAATTTATTTTTCTATATCAATAATAACAGTTTATTTACCTAAGTCAATAAATATCATTTTTGTTTACCTAGGTCAATAATGTATAATTTATTCACCTAGGTCAATAAAGCAACCTTTATTTCCCTAAGTAAACATTGTTCCATTTTTATTTTAAAAACGAACAAATTATTGATATCATTTCTTTTCACTATTAAAGGAAAATAAAATTGAATTAAATAAATAACAAGAATGAAATTTACGTACATAAATTGAATGTGAAAAATCAATTTTTAAAAGAATCGAAACTTTGAATTTGAAGAGAATCTTCAAAGCTTGAAGCTTAAGAAAATAAATTTTATTTTTTTTATTTATTATTTATTTGTCAAAAAGATAATAAAATTCACTAATTTTGGAAAATGAAAATAAATAATGGAAGCCTTGATTTAAAAACGGGAAGAATAATTTACAATGGAGTTCTTTCTGAAATCGATTGCCTGTGAGCTTTTTTATGTATTTTTGTGAGCTTATCTCGATTTTTTACCTACATAGGTCAATAACAGTAGTATTATTTAGCAATTTTAAAATTTTTTTTTTTTATATATATTTATATATAATATCTGCTTTAATACGTAATATTGATTCGCAATTGACTCTATGATTTTTTTTTATATTTATATATTAATATTTAGTAGGTGTCTCAATGAGCTAATTCCTTTTTCTTTAGGTTTCTTTTCATTACAATCTGACCCTTTTGCACTCTCACTTTCATTCCTTTTTATACTTTCTTTCCTGATTTGAATTATTCTAGATTTTTTTTTTTATTTCTCATCGTCCCGGATTGAAGAATTTTGGGAAGAAGTTGAAAAAGCCGGAAAAAAGGAAAAGTGGAGAGATTGAAAAAAATGGAAAAAGAGAAAAATGGAAAAATAATCAAATAAAAAAGAGAATCGAAAAAAGTCGGGAATTTTTTAAAAAATATTTGGAGTTCGAAAAATTGAGATTTTTTTAAGAAATTGGGAAGAAAAATTGTCGTCTTAGCGGAGAGTAATTGATAGAAAATAATAATAATTATTTTTTAACATAATTTTCTAGTTAAGCCAGCAATTAGATTCTTAATTATTTACAGTATCCTAGGAAGGCCTATTTTTAGTATATTGATAATATTAATTAAAAAGTAACTAGATTACGTTTATGATTTAATTTTACGAATAGAAAATGAGTTTTAAAATTTGATCAATTCTTGTTTCGAGTCTAGATCGAAATCATTGAATAATCATTATTACGATAGAATCAATTGCCTTCATGATTGTCGATTCTCAATAATTTGTCATGTTAACTTTCAATTGTTTGGTCTTGAGGAAATTAAAATATGTCGATTGACTAACGACTGCTAATTTACAACATAACTTCAGTTTTATCTCTCCAAATAATTCTTAAACTAAGGTTATATCAAAACTAAAATTAGGACTAAACATTATTTTAATATTGGAACAATAAAATAGGATAATTAATAATTTGTCGAGTTTATTTTTTAATTATCTGTTAAAAATTAAAATTTAAATATTGGCCTATTTTCCCACTTTTTTTGAATTAACAGTCAATTAAAAAAAAACTAGTACGACAAATTATTAATTGGAATTAATAATTAAACTAAAAGAAATTAATAAAATTCGACGATGGAATGTCTCGAAGACTCTCTTATAGAAAATTTAAAATGCAGTGCATTTTTTAAAAGTTCCTTAATTCTAGATTTTTTTTAAAAGTCCTAAGTATAGTACATTTTTTTAAAAAATCCTAATTATTGTACATTTTTTGAAAAATCTAAATTTTTTTTTTTGTAAAAAATTCAACATTTTTTAAAAGACGTACAAACTGTCGTTAAAAAGAGAACGTAAAGTCGAATTTTTAAGATCAACGGTTTTCACGAGATTGTGACATTTTTTTTCTGCATGAACAAATTGACATTGAATAGACGAGAAAGTGATCTCAAAATTGAGTTTCTCGCTTCACAGGCATCAGAATTCAAAGCCATTATGAAATAGAGAAATATTCATTTCGAAATTTTCAACTGAAATTAAACGTTTCGATACACTTGTACAAAAACTAAAGGACACAATTGTCAAATCAATAAACTGTAAATTGAAAAATCTATTTCTAATAACAATCACGAGAAAAAAAATTGTATTTCGACATTTAACGATTTTTTGCACATTTTGAAATTCGGAGGAAAAAAGAAAACGATCCTAGAATGAAATTCTTGCAAAATGTGATTATTTGAAAATCAGTAAAAAAAAATCTGTTAATACGAAATTGATAATTAGTTTTTGGCAAAAAATATTTAAATTATCTTTTTTTGTTTTCTGAAAACGGAAAAACCGTTGAAAAAATTCGATAACGTTCTAAATTTTTCGAAGCACCTTATTATTAATTAATTAATTAAATTTAATTTATTTAATTGGTTTATCATTCCATGTATGTGTGTATGTGTGTGTACAGCAATACACAGTGAAAAATGCATCTCATCATTGAGAGAGAGAAAGAGAAAGATAGTTTTCATGCAAAAGATAAAGATAATAAATTCCAGATAGAAAACGAGAGTAGAATGGTTTCTAGAATTTTCACTTAGAAGAGAAGATTTGAGGTCACTCAAGCGACTAATAGTGATTATCAGAGGCGGACTGTTACCTAAATTACGAGATCGTATTTCATTTTTTTATCGCCTCTAAAAAAAATAAAAAAATTATAATAGACGATTATCTGGATTTTTTCCTCAACAGAAGTTAATTAATAAAGCAAAAATCGTGGAATAATTATTTAAATATTAATTGAACTTGAATTAATTAAAATGATAATTATTGAATAATAATTATTTACGGATAATTGTTATAAATAATTATTCAATAATAATTATTACAAATAATTATTCAATAATAATTATTACAAATAATTATTTAATAATAATTATTACAAATAATTATTCAGTAATAATTATTCAAGGATAATTATTTACGGACAATTAATCAATAACAATTATTAAATGATAATTATTCGATAATAATTATTCCAAGATAAGTATTCAATAATAATTATTCAAAGATAATTTTTCACGGATAATTATTGAATGATTATTGCTCAGTGATAATTATTCAATGATAATTGTTCAATGATAATTATTCAGGAATAAAAAATTCAATTATAAATATTTAAAAACAATTATCCAATTAATATTTAAGAATAATTATTTAAACAAAATTATTCACGGATGATTTTTAAATAATAATTATTCAATGATAATTATTTAGGAATAACTATCCAATGATAAATATTCAAAAACAATTATCCAATTAATATTTAAAAATAATTATTTATGGACAATTATTCACGGATAATTTTTGAATGATAATTATTCAATAATAATTATTCAGGAATAAATATTCACAAACAATTATCCAATTAATATGAAAAAATAATTATTTAATAAATATTTAAATAATCCAATAAATATTTTTAAATAATTATCTAATAAATATTCAAAAATAATTATTTAATAAAAATTATTCGAAGAAGATTTAAATAATCAATAAAAATATAATTAATACAATATAATTAATCAAATAATTAGTACAAAAATATAAAAATTTCATAAAAGGTTAATTGTCGGATAAAATAAAAAAAAATACAAAATAAAAATTGATTTTAAAAGATAAAAAATTAACCGCAATGTGAATTTTCATTTTACCAACTTTCACATTCTTTTGATAATCAGTTTAAAAATAGAATAACCTCATCTCCTACATTATCAAATTTTATTACTTCAATTTTTAGTTATTAATTTTTTATCATTCTCTAATTATACAACATACCAGACACAAATTTATTCCCAATTATCACATAAAAAATGTTGACAAAATTTTATATGATTTAATACATCATAAAATTATTTCTGTTTCTATATTTTACTACATTACGAAAAAAAAGTTATTTGGAAATAAATTACAAGGTGTAAAAAATTTCCAATTGCTTTATATAACAATTACAAAATTATTTTCGACTCTTTTCAATAATTAAAAAATAACAAAGTTTTTCTTTTTTATTATTTTGAATTATTTCCAGATTACGTCATTTTTTTGTTACAATTTGGGGGAATAAATTTTACTGAACTGGTTTGTGAAAAAAAAACAAATTTTTCGTTTTTAACGATTTTTAAATCGATCGTATAACTAAGATGACTCCCCTAAAAATTCTGGGGACCCTGAGATTAAAAAGAGCCTGAGATTTTCATAAATCCAGTCCACCTCCGGAAGCTGATCTGCAGTACTAATAGGCCATAAGTTCGTGTGTGAAATGGAAGCGTTGTAAAAGTCAGTGAGGCTCTATTCGTTGAATGGATTCGAAGACTGAGTCGAAAGGAAGACAAGAGAGAAATTGGTACGAATGTAGATCAAACGTTCTGTGAAAGAAAGATACATCAATTAAAGAAAAAAAAAAAGTAACACACTCAATCGTGCACACACATAGGTTTCCAATCCACTGGCAAAATTAATAAGGACCTTTCATCAAAAATTTACGAAAATTGCATTTATTTTGGCATTTTGGCATTTTTTGAGTTTTTATTTTTCATCTAATTTCAGTTTTTTTATTTCTCACTTTTAATTTATGATATTTTACATTTCTGGCTTTTTTATTTCATAGTTTTTTCAAATATGGTAAAAAGCCTTTTTTAAAAGTAGAAGATATTTTATAAATGTTTCTGAAAGCTATTCAAAAAGTAGAAAATAATTCCGAAATATTTTTAAAAGTTGAAGATATTTTCAAAATATTGACAGGATTTTACGAATCCTATTTCCAGAAATTTCATATTTCGTAGTTAATTTTGAGTAATTGAAGAAAATTTAGATGAAACGTTTTCCATTTAATTGAAGATGACGAAACCTTTTTCAATTAATTGAAGATGTTGACGAAATCTTAACTTAATTGAAGAAAAATTTACGAAATCGTCATTTTTTTCAAGAAAAGGTAAGTAAAAGCTTCTTCAATTAATGAACGAATCGAAAACTTTTTTTTAATTGAAGAAATCGTAGACGAAACCGTTTTCAATTATTTGAAGATGTAGACATTTTCTTCTTTGTCAATTATTGAAGAAATCGTAAACGAAACCTCAACTAATTTTTCAATTAATTGCAGAAGAAAAATACGAAATCTTCAGTTAATTGAAACTTTACAGAATAATTGAAACTTTACGAAATCTTCAATTTATTATAAAAAAAAGACAATACGTTTTTTAATTATTGAAGAAGTCTTAAACGAAACTTTTTTCAGTTAAGATAAGACGACGTAGTTCTTCAATTATTTGAAAATGTAGACGAAACCTCTTTCAATTAATTGAAGATGTTGACGAAATCTTACCTTAATTGAAGAAGAACTTACGAAACTTTCAATTTTTTTTCAAGAAACCGTAAATAAAAGCTTTTTTAATTAATGAACGAATCGAAAACCTTTCTTCTATTTGAAGAAATCGTTGGCGAAACCGTTTTCAATTATTTGAAGATGTAGACATTTTCTTCTTTGTCAATTATTGAAGAAATCGTAAACGAAACCTCAATTAGTTTTTCAATTATAATTGAAGAAGAAATATATACGAAATCTTCAGTTAATTGAAACTTTGCAAAATAATTGAAACTTTACGAAATCAATTAATTGAAGCTAGAAAAAATCCGCTTTTTAATTGAAGAAGTCATAAACAAAACATTTTACAATTGAAGCTAACGTAGACGAAACTTTCTTCAATTAGAACGAATCTTTTTTTCAATTCTTAAAAGAAGAAATAAAGGTCAAAGAAAACTCTTCATTTAATTGAAGAAATACTAAAAAAAACGTCTTCTACCTTAAAAATTTCGAATTTTTTTCCTCTGAAATTGATAAATAGATGAAAATTAAACACAAATAATTGATTCTCGATTGAGAAAGTCCTTATTAATTGCCAGAGAAGACAAAATGCGCATTTCTCTTCATTCCAATTTTCATCTTGATATAAGCCTCGTCGAAATGCGAGATAGAATTAGAAGCACCTCGGTTTCATTGAGGATTATAAGTTTACACAAATCGCAACAGCTAGAATCTTACATGTGTACATAATATGTATAGCAAGTGTATATAGATTGTATGATACAGATAGATATAGAGCTACGAAGGTACACGAATCGCTAGGTACAGGTTTTCGAATATTGTTTAATAATAATAATAGTAGTAATGATAATAATTGTAATGATAGTAGTTCTAGTGATAAAAATAGAAATTAATTGTTCTAATAGTAAAATTGAAAATAATAATAATAATAATAATAATAGTTCTATAACAGTAAAATAGAAATGATAATAGTCCTAAGAGTAAAAATAGAAGTAATAGTATCTAATAGTTAAAATAATAATAATAATAATAATATAGTATATAGATATGAAATTATAGAACACGAGTTCATCCCGCGAAGTCTATCATATATTACACATATAGATACATGTATGAAATTATAAAAGGCGAATGGCGACAGTAATTAGAATTAATGCAGAGATATGATCGGCGATATAAAAAAAGAGATAACGTTTTGCTTCGGCCAATTTCACTTTCTAGTGTCAAGAGATTTCTGATTGTGCAATCGGACTCGATTAAATTGATTGGAATCAATCCCGAGAGACAATTAGACATACTCTATGCCACCCATTTAATTATTATTATTATTATTAATTAGCCAATTGCTTCACAAACCAAAAAAGACTTTCCAAAAGACAAGTTATAAATTTTTTTATTCCCCTACAGTAGGATGATAGAATTTTGTTCTTTTTTCACAAAAAAAAGTCTTTCAAGTTTGGTGAAGAAATTTTTTTTATAAAGATTAGTTTATAATAAATATGTGGATCGCCACGGAATCCAGCTATTTTTTCTGTAATTTATTTCTCTTTGCTTTCACGATTTTTTTTTTTTTATAGAAGGTAATCACGTTGATCCCACTGAATAATTGTTTTTACATCTAGGCACAATTCCTAATGATTGTTTTGGGCGATCTTGTGCGTGATGAATAATTCGGATAAACATGCCTTGTATTCTTTTTTAATTTTTATTTTTTTAATTGAAGAAGATGTGAATTTTTTAAAATTAATTCTTAATTAATTGAAGAAATGTGTGACATTTTTTAATTAATTGAAGAAATATACGATATCTTCTATTAATTGAAGAAATATATGAAATCTTCCAATAATTGAAGAAATATACGAAATCTTCTATTAATTGAAGAAATATATGAAATCTTTTATTAATTGAAGAAATATGCGAAACCTTCAGTTTTTTGAAGAAATAAAAATGTATCATATTTTCAAGTAATTGAAGAAATATACGAAATCTTCAATTTATTGAAAAAATAAAAATATATCATCTTCAAATAATTGAAGAAATATATGAAATCTTTTATTAATTGAAGAAAAATATGAAATCTTTTATTAATTGAAGAAAAATACGAAACTTTCAGTTTATTGAAAAAATAAAAATATATCATATCTTCAAGTAATTGAAGAAATATACAAAACCTTCAATTTATTTAAAAAATAAAAATATATCATCTTCAAGTAATTGAAGAACTTTTCAATTAATTGAAGAATCATAAGAAACTTCTAAATAACTGAAGAAGATAGACACGAAATCTACAATTAATTAAAGAAGAAATATACGTAACTTTTAATTATTAAAGAAAGATACGAAACTTTGAATATATTTAAGAAATATATGACATCTTAAAATAATTGAAGAGATATACGAAACCTTCAATTCGTTAATGAAAAATATACGAAACAAATAATTGAAGACAGAATTTCGCCAAACTTTCAATTATTTAAAAACAAGTAGATAAAATATTCTTCTATTATTGAAGCAGTTTTTAATTAGAATACGAAACCTTTAATTAATTGAAGAATTAAATGACACATTTCATTAATTGAAAAAATATACGAAATTAATTAATTGAAGAAATATATGAAAACTTCAATGAATTGAAAAGAAAAATGATCCTTCAAATAATTGAAGAAAATAGATACGAAACATTCAATTAAATGAAGAAGAAAGTTTCGAAACTTTTGATTTATGGAAGAAATAGATTATAAATTGATAATCTTCCAATAATTGAAGAAATATACGAAATCTTCTATTAATTGAAGAAATATATGAAATCTTGTATTAATTGAAGAAATATACGAAACCTTCAATTTACTGAAAAAATAAAAATATATCATCTTCAACTAATTGAAGAAATTTTCAGTTAATTGAAGAAACATAAGAAACCTTGAAATAATTGAAAAATAAAAGTACGAAACCTACAATTAATTGAAGAAGAAACATACGTATTGCTCTCATAATTGAAAAAATACGAAACCTTCAATAAATTTAAAAAATTGAAACATGTCATCTTAAAATAATTCAAGAAATAAACTTAAACTAATCTTAATTGAAGAAACATATGAAAATTCTATTAATTGAGAATTATACAAAACCTTAAACTCGTTGAAGAAAAATATACGAAACATTAAAATAATTGAAGCCAAAATTTTGCCAAACTTTCACTTAATTGAAAAAAGAAGTAGATAAAATCTTTTTCTATTATTGAAGAAAACGAAGATAAGCATTTTTTAATAGAATACGAAACCTTTAATAAATTGAAGAATTATTTGACATATTCAATTAAATGATGAAATATACGAAATCTTTTATTAATTGACAAGATATATGAAAACTTAAATTTATTGAAGAGAACACAAACAACACTTTTTTCAATTATTTAAAGATATAATATGAATTTTTTTTCCAATTAATTGAAGATAAAGTAGACAAAGTCTTCAATTTTTCGAAAAATAACATTACGAAATCTTCAATTCAATGAAGATAACGTGAAGAAGACTTTTTCAATTATTTGAAGAGGAAATTTACGAAATCTTCAATTTCTTGAATGGAAAATGTTCCGAAACCAATTTTTATTTAAAGAAAATGCCAATAGAACCTTTTTAAATTTATTAAAAGATTCATATATACGATACCTTTCAAAATTAACTGAAGACTATGTAGCCAAAACCTTTTTTAATTAATTTAAAATGTCTTAGCCGAAAACTTCTTCAATTATTGCAGAAAACTTAAACGAAAGTTTTTTCAATTAATTTGAAAAATCTTCAAATATACGAAATATTCAAATATTTGAAAAACACGTAAAATTAATTACGGAAGAAATAATTGAAAGTTTTAATTTATCGAAGAAGATGTAAGTGTGACTTTTTTCAATTATTGAGTTATTGAACAAAACTTTCTCCAATTAAATGAAGATAACGTAGACGAAACATTCTTCAATTAATTGAAAATGTAGACGAAACATTCTTCAATTTATTGAAAATGAAGACGAAACATTCTTCATTAATTGAAAATTTAGACGAAATTTTCACGTAATTAGAGAAATCGTAAACGAAACATTTCCCAATTAAATGAAGATAACGTACACGAAACATTCTTCAATTAATTGAAAATATACGAAACATTCTTCAATTAATTGAAAATGTAGACGAAACATTCTTCAATTAATTGAAAATTTAGACGAAATTTTCACGTAATTAGAGAAATCGTAAACGAAACATTTTTCAATTAACTGAAGTTGATATTGACGAAATATTCTTCAATTAATTGAAGATGTAAACGAAATCCTCACGTAATTGAAAAAGAAATTGACGAAATCTTTAATTTATTAAAGAAGACGTGAATAAAACCTTTTTCAATTAGTGAAGAAATCGTATACAAAACTTTTTTGCCTAATCTCAAAAATGGCTAAAAAAGTATAAAAACTAAATCAATATTAAAATCTCGTTTCTCTTTTTTTAATTTACTTGACTTATTACTTTACCGCTAAATCCAAATTAAAAAATTATCCAAGGCATGCGTATGTGAATTACCAAAAAAAAAAGTCAACTTCTTTGAGACTCATTAAGTCAGTCGATTAGAGACAGACAGATAATCAGGTAAAGAGACAAGGCAGATCAGATATTACACGAGGTTTCCTCGCATTCGACGATTTTTAATTAAACTTTTTAGATTTCGCACTCTAAGTGCTTCATCAATTTTCTTCTATTTCGCAAAAGAAAAATAAAATCACTTATTACTCTTCTGGTCCAATAAATTTAGAAAAGAAAAATTAATAGTTTCTAAAGAATAGAAACGAGTAAAAAAATAAATAATTTCCAAAAAAAAAAGAAAATTGAATTTCTAAAAAAGTAAATCTCTAATTTTATCAATAACTGCTAAACAAAACAGGACAAAAACTTTAAAAATCAAGAAATTGCAGCAGATGCGCATAAAAATAAAAATTCAAAATCATTCCATAAATTGTGCAAAGAGAGTAGGGAAAGTGAAGGGTAGGAGACGCAGTCGGGAAGAGAAAACAAAAAAAAAGAACAGGCAGGTTTGACAAACTTATTTTATATTTTGTTTCTTGCATTTTCGACAATTAATGAGAAATCAAGTGAAAAAAAAATGTAACGCGCGAGAACGCGTTAGAAAAGTAACTCAAAAGTGCGAATAAAAGGTGAAATTAAGGACTTACGAATAACGCCAATAGTAATAGTAGAACGACTAATATATAGTAATAGTATTAGTATTAGTAGTAGTAATAGTAGAGTAACAGTGGAAGAGGGAATACAATATTCTATAAGAGTAGATTTCGATTTAATAATAATAACAGACAGACAGTTGTTGAAATTGTGAAAAAAGTAATTATCAAAAAAAAAAATATCTAGAGAATTCTGCAAAAATTTTCTTTCACGAAAATTTACATTATTTCACAAAAATTCCAATTTAAGAAACTCTCGAGATTTTTTTATCCAAAATTTAAGTAGAGCTTTTTACAAATCTCTCAGGAATTTTACAAAAAAACGAGAAAATTTCTCAGAAGCTCTAAACAAAAATGTTCAAATTCGAGAAAATTTTAAGAAACTCTAGAAATTTTTACTTACAAAATTAACAAAAGAAAATCATAATGAAAATGGAAAAAAAAATAATTGAAAAGGCAAGGCGTGAATTAAAATTAACTCGATACAAAGATAAGAATACAACGATAAAGTAAAAACTAGATGAATAATAGTGAACTTGGGAGTTTAAGAGTAACTCCAAGCAACACGCATAAAACTAATTCTAAGTAAAGGCACTTAAAATAAAATAATAATTGACAATATCGGCGATAGTAATAATAAGAGTAATAGATACAGATATAATAAGATAGAAGGACGATAAAAATGAATAATCATATTAATAGTAACAATAATAATAGTAGCGGACGTTATGCTAATTAAACTTTATCAATATAGCGGTAGGTGACAGTCACAATAAAATACCGGCAAAGACGTTGAGAAAAAAAAATAATAATCAACCGAATGCAGCCGACAGATTTGGAAGAGTGTTAAATGCAAAATAAAACTTCACATTCAAGCGCACTTAAAAAAATTTAAGCGAAAAACTTTCAGGCAAAAAAAAAACGGGCATGCAGTTAAAAATTTCACGGAAATAGTTTGATTTATGTTTAAATAAACATAATTGTGTGTATTTTAATTACATTTTTAAAATATTTTCATTATGACATAATTCGCAAAAATGAAATTAACACAAACATTTACTTTTAAAGGAGATTCTCTCTTGTTGACATTTTTTAGGTTATGTCAAATAGAGAGAATCTCCCCATGGAAAATGTCTTTCAATAAATATGACTTTTGTGAATAAATAGAGTGGCTTATAAAATTAAGCGCAATCGTTTTGAAACTTCCAAATCTGTTTTGTGCGAAAGACACTGCGAAGACGTCGAAAATTGAGGTAATTGTGTATTTTCTGATACACAAGTGGTGAAAATCGAATTGATCATGCAAGTAGAAGTGTGTGTTTCTGAAAAAGTCTCATTATCAAAAAGCTTGGTTCTTTAGTTTCTTGAAAATTAACAAACTCCTTAATCCTCGAATTAAAGGCATTTCTTAATTTTCACAATGAGATGCGTGTTGGTGCGTGCTGGAATTTTTTTTTAAAATTGTAGTGACCGTTGTTTGCGCGCGTACGCGTTTCAATTCTCAGGTGTCGACTAACCTCTAAACAACTAACTATAAGGAGCTTAACCGTTAAAACGCTCGGTCTGACAATTGTTTTCGTAAAAAATGATTTGTCTTGCCGGAACCGAGCTGATTGTGACTTGCAACGCAATTCCTGGCCCAATATTGGTTTTTATCTTTAATTTTAACTTCCTTACAACGATGGGCGGGTTCGACTTTCTCCAATTCTGGCCAATCAATCTTAAAATTTAGAGAAAAAACGATTTTTATTTTTTTTCTGGAAAATAACGAGACTGAGAGCCAGAAATAGGGGAAAATTCGAACGAGATCAGAAAGGGCGACAGGAGGTGAAAGAAACTCAGAAAAAGTGGCGAGAAATGACGAAAAAAAATGCGTGATTTGAGGAAAAAATCTTGTCATTGTCGTTATAGAGTGATTGTCATTTGACTATGCACATTCAGTGGTAATCAGAGTTTAGTAAAAAGGAGTTTCTACAATCCCTATGCTACTCTTATCTCTTACTCTCTTTTTCTCGCTTATCTAAACGTTTAATCTGCTTAATCTTTAACCTAACATTACCTAAGGGGTTCTCTTTCTCGAAAAAAACATCACTTAAACACTACCCATGTCTCTTTATCCAGGTTTCTTTCTTTAATATCGACACAGTAACACCGACACGGAAGTAAGAGCGGCAAATAAATTCTATTTAACAAAGCTGAGAAATCGCTAAGCTAAGACTCTTATTTCTCTCCATCTTCTCTCATTCTTCTCGAAAAATCGTAATTAACATAACCTTAAAGTAAACAGTGGTTTTTAAATAAATATCAAACCGCACTTTTTAATTTGAGGTTATGTTGAAAAATCGAAAATTGAAATACTTTGCAGAAAATCACTTTAGAACGGAAAGAAATAGAAAATACAAGTTTGAAAATGAAACTAGTGTAATTAAAATTGGAAGGATAGAGCCGTTTGGAAGATCAGACAAGGAAAAGAAGATCGAGATTATCCGGCACGCGTTCTTCTCTCTTTCTAAACTATTTCCTGATGGGAAATGAATTCCCAGAATCTAGTTAATTCAAATTCCTCTCACACGCACTCATTCCTTTATGATAATAATTCATACAGCTCGAATTTGACTGCTTGCACTAAATCTCTCCTTTGGAAACTCACTCCTGTTAAACCCTGTGTCTAATCGAATTACATATTTATACACAATTGTCTTTGTCAGTTAAATGTATCACGTGTGTAACTTTCGAGAGTGTATATATAGATTGTAGGCGATGTGTATTTGAGTGTATTGCCCGATTTTTTTATTCATTCTTTCCTTTTTATTATTACAGATTAGTTTTGTCACGAACATCAAGTTAAATTCGGAAAGTTACTGGGTGCTCAGATTCGCAAAAGAGCACACGTTTCTCTCGCTAGAGTCAATCACTGGTCCTAATTACCATCTTGTCAACTTGATTTTTCAAAAGACTCTCTAGTATCGTCGGAAATCATTAAAAATCTTGTCAAATTAAATTTTTAAATATCGAACCGTTTATATAGTTTTAAATTGTACCAGATATTTTGAGGTTAGGTTTTTAAATATTAAATATATCGAAAGATAAGTGGAGAAAAGAATTAAATTGAACGAGGGAAATGAATCGAATTTATAATTTGAGATGATAATAGAGAGAATCTTGTGACTTTTTTGTTTGACTTCGATTCGTAATCCTAGTCTTACTCATTATTAATAAAATATAGAACATTGGGATGCAGCCGTCGCGCAATTCAGACACACGTGTTACAATGCGACATATCAAATATATAGGAGAATAATTACAATCCGTAAGTGTGTTTTTTATAAGAGTCATTTTTATAAGTGTCATTTTTCATATATTTATAAATATTCATTTTTTATTTATATGCTCTGTAGACTAAGCATTGTTTTACTACGTGGCCAAATCCAGGCTACGAATTTTGAAAATCTAAACTTTTCTCGGAAGTCAATTTTTTTTAACAATCAATTTTTCCCCATTAATTAATTACTATTTAAACAATTTATACTCGAATTTTTGATTCAACATTAGCTAAATATTGTCCTGATTAAATTTTGAAATTTTATTTAAACTCTTTTCGTGAAACCACAAATAAACGACTTCCAGCGGAAAAGTTTTAACGACTTTCTCTCAATTTTTTTTTTTTGGGAGAAAATTCAATAACCCGAATCTCTTTGACACCTTGTAGCGAGTGCTGGCTATCCCAACAATCACCTCGGCCCCCCTCAACACAGCTAATGTGATAGTCGGTCGAAATATCGACAAAATGCTCCGAGATTTATCAGTTTCCTTTTCTAACTCAGGGAAAGTAAAAAATTTATAAAAAATTCAGACTTTTTCGGAGCATCCTGTTTCAGCTCGCGACCACTGCCCCATCGATTTCTTGGTTAAATGCAAACTGGTCACTCGAACACATCGATTTTAATCGCAAGATTGAGATTCTAATTTGAAGATTTTTATTTTCGCATTCGCTTAAAGAAGACTGGCACCTGTTTTTTTTTTTTTTTTTCTACATTTTAAGTCTTTTGTTACGACTGGCAAGAGAAACGGATCACATTCAGAAATCAACTTTTGATCAAAAAACGCACAGGGCAGTAGATTGATTTTTCTTTTTTTTTGTTTTTTTAATACAAAAAGGGCGATGATTCTAGCCGTCTCTAATTTACTGAAACTTGGGAGTGAATTTGATAAAGTAGGACGAGCTAACCAGTAATTTGTCGACAGGGCTGTCAGTTCCGAGCACTAGGCAGTTATAAGTATAATACTCGAAGCTTAATTGCTAAACAGTGTTATTTTTAAATCAACTTTCTATTCGAGAGATTAGTGATTAGGGAAGATAAATGGATAAACTGAAGATAAGTGACTAAACGAAGATTCTAAAAGCGACATAATTGAAAATCTAATCAACGACTAAGCAAACTAAACAGAAAATATAATTGAAACTATAATCGAAACATAACCTAGAAAGAAGATAATGAAAATCCTAAACGAGATAAATAAACAAAAATAGACTATAATGAAGAAATGGATAAAGGGAAAAAATGCACTGATTGCTGATAAACTAGATTCGAGAAACAGGCGGGTCTAATAAAAGCAAGTCGATATAAAAGCAAATTAGTTAAAAAAAATACTTCCCGTAAAAAAATTAATACTAGAGCTTCCTGGTGGGTGTGTGTATGTGTGTGTGTGTAAAAATTGTGTGCCAAGGAGGCTTTTTTGTAAGTGTATTTGTCGCTGCTTTAGCAATATCTCAGAGATTCGAAAGACACAGATCGTAGATGCAAAGACTGGCCCCTTCGCTCATGCCGGCTACTTGCTATCTTTACTACCAGCGCTCATTGGTCGAGAAGCTGAATCCAAAACTATTGTTAAAAATATTTATAATTGGCCCAAAATTACATTTAGTTCAATTCAGTTTAATTTGTTTTCTCAGGAAGTTAAATTGTTTTTTTTTTAGTTCAATTCTAGCTTTATTTTTCATCAATTAGTTGCGTTTTAGTTCAATGAGTTTTCTTTTAGTTAAATTAGCTTTATATTTATAATTGTGACAAATTTAAAATAGTTTTATTTTCATTCAGTTATTTTACCCAGAATGCAGTTATTTTAGATGGAAAATTCAATTAATTTCTCCTTTAATTCAATTAATTTTCTTAGCAAATTCAATAGATTTTATCAAAAAATTCAATTTCCTTCTTCAGAAAATTTCTGGAAAATTTTGGAAACTTGAATTATTTTCTTAGGAAAATTGAGTTATATTTGTGAAAAGAAACAATTTCCTCTGTACATTAAATTAGTTTTCTGGTGAAAATAGATTATTTTTATCCAAAAACGCAATTAATTTACTCCGAAAATGAAATTACTTTGCTTAGGAAATAAAACCACTTTCCTTGGAGAATTAAAAAAATTTACTGTAAAAATATAAGAATTTTTCACAGAAAATAAAATAATTTTCCTCAGGTTTTTTTGGAAAATGATATTATTTTATTCGTAAAATTCAAAAAGGACAGAAAGGTATGATTATTTTAATTAAAAAATAAAATAACATCCATGGAAAATAATTTTTACTTTCAAAAATTAGGTTTTTACTTGAAAAATTAAATTTCTTACTTGGAAATTCAGTTTCTTTACTTGAAAAATTCAATTATTTTCCTGGGAAAATTAAATTACTTTCCATAAAAAATAAAATAAATTTACTCAGAAAAGTCAAGAATTTCTTTTAGAAAAATTTAATAACTTGGAAAATATTATTACTTTCTTCGGGAAATTTTTCTATAAAATTACTCTGCTTGACAAACTCAGTTATTTTAATCGGAAAATAAAAATATTTTACTAGAAAAATTCAATTGTCTTCTCTGGAAAATTCAATTATTTTACTCGAAAAACGAAATTACTTTCTTTTTTGCTAATTTAGTTCTTTTACTTGAAAAATTACAGTTTTTACTTGGAAATTCAGTTTCTTTCCTTGAAAAATTCATTTATTTTCCTGGTAAAATTAAATTACTTTTCATAAAAAATAAAATAAATTTACTCAGAAAATTCAGGAATTTATTTTAAAAAAATTTAATAACTTGGAAAATTTGTACTATTTTTTACTAGAAATTTATTTACTTTTTGCAAAGAAAAGAAAATAGAATAACGTTTCTAAAAAAAAAGCAAATACTTCTTTTTAAAAAATTACTTAGCTCGAAAAACCCAGTTATTTTACTCGGAAAATAAAAATACTTTTCTGGAAAAATTTAATTATTTTTTTCTGGAAAATTCAATTATTTTACTCCGAAAACGAAATTACTTTTTTTCAAATTTACTTCTTTTACTTAAAAAATTAAACTATTTCTCTAAAAATTTTAATTACTTTCATTATAAAAATAAAATAACTTTCCTCAGAAAATTTAATTTCTTAATTCAGTTATTTTACTTGAAAAATTACATTTTTTACTTGCAAATTCAGTTTCTTTCCTTAAAAAATTCATTTATTTTCCTGGTAAAATTAAATTACTTTCCATAAAAAATAAAATAAATTTACTTAGAAAATTCAGGAATTTCTTTTATAAAAAATTTAATAACTTGGAAAATTTTATTATTTTCTTCGGGAAATCTCCGAAATTATTATTTTCTTTTTATTTTTTTTTTCTGTTTTTTTTAATTGTTCTTTTTCTGTTCTTTTTTTATTCTTTTCTCTTCTTCCATTATTTTGTTATTTATTTACTACTTGCAAAAAAAAGAAAATAGAATAACGTTTCTAAAAAAAGCAAATACTTTTTTCTAAAAAATTACTTAGCTCGAAAAACCCAGTTATTTTACTCGGAAAATAAAAATATTTTACTAGAAATATTCATTTATTTCCTCTGGCAAATTCAATTATTTTACTCGGAAAATGAAATTACGTTTTTTTTTGCAAATTTAGTTTTTCTGAAAATTTTAATTACTTTCGTTATAAAAATAAAATAACTTTCCTCAGAAAATTTAATTTCATTCAGTTATTTTACTTAAAAATTTCAATTACTTTTATAAAAATAAAAGAGAAAATTTTTCCTCTGAAAATTCAAGTTTTTAAAAAAGATTTAACATGTTTTTAGAAAATTCAATAATTCCCTTTTGAAATTTTAATTATTTTACTTGGCAAATTCAATTACTTGTTAAATCCAATAACTTTCATCAAAAAAATGCCCTCTACAAATCAACTTAATTTCCTCAAAAAACACCAACTTTCCTAACAAAAAAAAATTGAACATCTCTCCTCAAAAAATCCAATAATCTCTATTTTCCTCTAAATTTCAAAAAATTTCCATTAACTCAACTTTTACAAATTTCTTTATCAAAAGTTTGGTTTCAGCCTCATCAATGGATCTCGGTGGGGGAAAAAATCGACAATCCACGCTTAGGAGTTAGAGCTAGCCTATACTTTTTTTTTGGCACAAATAACACTTTGCCAGGCCGGCACTCGCTTTTTTAGTTTGTTCACAAACTACATCCTTTCTTTTTCACATTCGCTCAATTCAGTTTCAGTCACGCGTCTCCATTTTCTCGACGCTCGCGCATTCTCTCGAATCCTCTCTTTTTTTTTCATTTTTTTTTCTTCTAAATATGTATTATTAAAATGTAATTGACTCCAACAGAACGTCATGTCGATCAGACCAAAATATTCACAATTAGCCGACTTTGAAGTAGATCGTCCGCGACAGACGTTGAATTATATATTTGTGTCATTAAAAGCTAGACGATATTTAAACGTTACTTAGAAACGATTTTATTTTATTTTTTTTGTTTGCAGAAATCTGCGTCAGTCCGTGTTTAATCGCACACTCTGTCTCAATTTGTGTTTGTTTTTTAATTCTTCAAAAAACGTCTGTCATCAGTTCTCTGTCAAAAAATCTTGGTCAATTTTCACACCACGCTCTGTCGACCAACGCTTAACCATTATTAAATTTACAATCCTTCATGGCCAATTAATAACATTGAATTACAACAGATTCCTAGGTACCGTTTATCGTTTTGTCGACACTCCCACGGGAATTTCTCTCGGTATCGATACAAAAATTCAAGGGAAATTTGTTCTTTTTTTTTAACTCTTCTTTTTTCGTTTTCTATTCTTTTTTCTCTTTTTTCGTTATTTTGTTTTGAATTTTTTGCCGACACCGGGGAAAAAAACCCAACAACAAAGCAATGCGCGCTCGCACGTAGAAACTCGTAATATCGATATGTTCAACGTTCAATCCTCCTTCCCTCTCCTATAATCTAACTTACGATAGTTAGTTCTACGCATTCCTAAATTTCTAGTAAAACTAAGGAAACGTGTCAAGTGTCCTTTTGTCTGTGCGTTTGTGTCTGTGTTAGTGTCGAGTTTGCTTGTAGCGACATGTGCGTGTCTGTAATACTTATCGTCGAATTAAAGGATAAAAATTATAAAAATAAACACCCTCACGACTCAGACAGTTTGACAAGAGTCGAGCCGATTGTTGTTTTTTTTTTTTTACAAATAAAGATTCGTACAATCGACAACTTCCAGTCGACAGAGTTGATAAAGAATTTTCGAATAATTTCAAGATTCGACGCAAATTTTGGAAAAAAAAACTGGAAGTTCTCTCGATTAACTGTCTATGACGCTTAGTGACCAACTTGGAAATCACTTCGCTTTCTTCTGAGCAGACCGATCCTCTCGATGATTTATTTTTTCTTTTTTTTTTTTTTGTCAACGAGAAGATCGGTACGTGAAAGAAGTTGGAAGTAGCACCTCGCAAAGGGTCCCATGACATTGGCTTATACTCTTAAGTTTAATAATTACTTGTGTTTTCCGCTCCCGCCACGTTAAAGCGTCTTCAGATTTCCACAGCCTTTCTTGCAAGGATCAATTAGCGGGAAAGTGAAAATTAAGAATCGATGACGAGAAACGAGGCGGAATTGGAAAATAATACAGCGCTCGATTAATTAAAAATCGAGATACTATTTATCTTTCGCCAGCGACGCAACTCGATTCGTCGCCAGTTTTTTCACTTCTATCCTACGAGTAAAGTTGCCTGTACTTTAACTAACTTTAAAAATTCTTAATTCTTACATTATATCAATATAGGGTTTTGCCGAATACGGCGAGAGTCATTACCTCCCGTCGCGAACGGCCAGCGTGACGCTTGTAAAATATATTTATCTTAGGATTATCATACGTTTAACTCTGTACAAGAATTCAGGACTGTCAGCAGAGCTCTTCTTTCTCCGTTTCGCAAATAAAACAATAAATGTTTCCCACAAACAGATCCGGGGATAGGAGAGATTTTTATTGAGAAATCTCTCGAATCCGTGAATTCTCTCGATTCCTGACTCTTGAGAGGAATTTTCCGATTGTTGAATCAAACGGATCTTTCGACTCGGAGTGAGTTAATTTAAATGAAGCTCTGATGCGCAAGTCTGGCTTTTCTTTTTTCGAGTTTGAACCGTTTTTGTCCTGTTTCCAGGACGAACGGGCGTTTTTCCAGCCCTAGAGTTAGCCCTAGGTGACGAGAGGAATATCGAGGGCGAGATTGTTTTTTTTTTTTTTTTTCAACAGTGGCTTTTGGACCGTCAGCTGACATTCGAGGACGGTAATAACGACACCGCAGACATTGTAGGATGAAGTCTTTCATGGATATTGTTTTCGAGCACCAAGACTCACTGAGACGATGACGAGTGCAAAACCAAGTAGAATCAATCCAACCAGCCAGTCTATCAGTCGTATACGGCACTAGGATACCAATAATGGTAAAGGGCGTAGGGCTGGAACCACTGCGGCTCATAAGGCAGTCTCTCTTGTTAGATGTTGCTCTTTGAGAACGATACCCTCAGATGATTGGATTCGCTCAATTGGTAATTGTGCATTTTCTGAAACAAACAAATGTAGACTTTAGTTTTTTGATATTTTAAACGGGTAATTGTGAAATGAAATATAATTAAATTAAGTTAAATTGAAATTTGAATATTGTTTTTGGTAATGTTTTTTAAAAGAAAAAATATCAATTTAAAAAACTTTTTTATTTATTTATCAAATTAAGTCAAATTTTCTTTATCAATGTACGAAAATAGAATCTCGCAAAAATAGTTTTACTAAATTATTAAATTTTATTTTAGTTATTGTCATTTATTTTATATTATTCAATTATTTTACGTAAAGATTTAGGATTATAATAAAAAATTATTTTTATTATTTTGATTAACCTTAAATTATTTCTTATTCAAATTACATTAATTAATCTTTTAAATTCTAATAATTTTATTTATAAAAATTAAATAATTAAAAACAAACTAATGATTTGAATTTCAATATTAAAAGAAAAAATTATATATAATAATTTCCTTGTTTCTTACATTCAAAAATTCATTCATTCTGTCCACGTCTCAAGTTTGGCACTAAATACTTTTTTGTTTTAAATTTTTACATCATATTTCACCTCTTCAAAATTAATTTGTTAAATTGTTAAATGGTTAAATTAAAATTTGAATATTGTTTTTGGTAATGTTTTTTAAAAGAAAAAATATCAATTTAAAAAACTTTTTTATTTATTTATCAAATTAAGTCAAATTTTCTCTATCAATGTACGAAAATAGAATCTCGCAAAAATAATATTTTTACTAAATTATTAAATTTTATTTTAGTCATTGTCATTTATTTTATATTATTAAATTATTTTACGTAAAGATTTAGGATTATAATAAAAAATTATTTTTATTATTTTGATTAACCTTAAATTATTTCTTATACAAATTACATTAATTAATCTTTTAAATTCTAATATTTTTATTTATAAAAATTAAATAATTAAAAACAAACTAATGATTTGAATTTCAATATTAAAAGAAAGAATTATATATAATAATTTCCAAGTTTCTTACATTCATTAATTCATTCATTCTGTCCACGTCTAAAGTTTGGCACTAGATACTTTCTTGTTTTAAATTTTTTACATCATATTTCACCTTTTCAAAATGTTTTCTTAAATTTTAAATTTGTAGCAATATTAATTTCTTCAAACTTCTGTTCATTTGAACTTGCATTGATTAAAAGTTTAATTAATCCACGGTTCAAATATACTAAACTTGAAGTGATTTAAAATTTTGTTCAATTTTTAATAATGCTCTTGTGATTTCAATTACTTAAACTTCAATTTTCAACTATTTTTATCATTTTTCAATTACTTTCTCAGATTTTTAATTATTTTCATTGTTTTTCACATTTTTCGCTAAATTTTAAATCTACCTTCCGCAAATTTCAATTATTTTTAAACTTTTTTTCAAATAACTTTTTCAATTTTAATTATTATCTCTTTGTCAATAAAACAATTTCATTATTTATTGCTAAATTTCATATCATAAATCGCAAAATGACATTAATTTTTTCAATTTACCACTACTATTTTCATTTTGCAATTATTAACTTCAATTTTTAATCATTCTCACTATTTCTGAATAAATATCTAGAACTTTCAAATATTTATCTCAATTTCCAATTATTTTGTTCAATATCCAATTCTTTTCATCATTTTGCAATTATTTTCTTCGTCTTTTAATTATTTTAATAATTTTTCAACTAATTCTCTAAATATTTAGTTATTACCACAAATTTAGATTGTCTTCAATTTTTAACTTTTTAAACGATTTTTCAATTATTTTCTTTTGTTCGAAAATAAATTCTGTAATTTTTCTATTATTTTCTCCAATGTCTAATTATTTTCATTCTTTTTGCTTAATATTCAAAATTTTCAATTATTTTTTTAAATTTTAATTATTTCTGTCATATTTCAATTCTTTTCTTAAATTTTAAATAATTTTCATCATATTTTAATTATTTTTTTCAATTTTAAATTATTTTTATCATTTTTTAATTATTTTCCTAAATTTTTAATTATTATTCTCATTTTGTAACATTATTTTTTCAGATTTTTAAGTATTTTTTCAAATTTTAGATATTTTCTTCAATTTTTAATCATTTCCATTATTTCTGAATTAATATCCTGAACTTTCAAATATATATCTCTCAATTTCCAATTATTTTGTTCAATATCCAATTCTTTTTATCATTTTGCAATTATTTTCTCCGTTTTTTAATTATTTTAATCATATTTCAACTAATTTTTTTTTTGTTCGAAAATAAATTCTGTAATTTTTCTATTATTTTCTCCAATGTCTAATTATTTCCATTCTTTTGCATAATTTTCAAAAATTTTAATTATTTATCCTGAAATTTTAATTATTTTCATCATATTTTAATTATTTTTTTCTATTTTAAATTATTTTTATAATTTTTTAATTATTTCCCTAAATTCTTAATTATTATTCTTATTCTGTACACCTATTTTTTAATTATTTAATTTTTTAATTATTTTTTAAATATTTTACTTAAATTTCAATTATTTTCTTCAATTTTTAATTATTTTCATTTGTTTTCATAATTTACAAAATTTTTTATTAATTATCTTAGTTTCAATTATTTTTAGCCTTCTTCAATTCTTTTCCCCAATTTTTATATATTTTTCTAAAATTTCCTATTATTTGCTTTAATAATTAATCATTTTCAATTCTTTACATAATTTTCAAATTTTAAACTATTTATCTGATATTTCAATTATTATTTAATTCAATTTTTAATTATTTATATTATTTTCTTCAATTTTCAATTACTTACGTTCTTTTTCATAATTTCCAAATAATTTGTAATTATTTATCTGAAATTTTCATTTTTCTATTCAAATTTCCACAACTTTTCTAAAACAATGTAATAATTTTCTTAGTAAAACAAGATAATTTAAAATTATTTAGAATAGAATGTAATAACTTTTACTTTAAAATTAAGTAACTTTTATCAGAGAATTCAGAAGCTTTACTAAAAAAACTTACACAACTTTCCTCAAAAAATTCAAAACCTTTCCAAAAAAATTTAATAATATTTCTTGAAAAAATCTATAACATTCATCTGAAAATTCTAATACTTTCTTTGTAAAATTTAGTTAATTTATACAGAAAATGTAATCATTTTTATCAGGATAATATAATTATTTTACTTGGAAAATAAATAAATAAAAACTTCCTGAAAATTTACAAAAAGGTTACTGAAATAATTCAATTCGTTTCGCCGAAAGTATTCAGTTTTTTTACTCGGGTAATTCAATTATTTTCTTGGCAAATATTATTAACTTTTCAGATAAAATAGCTTTTTAAAGAAAATTCGCGACCTTTTTTTAAAAGAAACTCAATAACTTTCATTACAAAATTTTTAAAGTACTCAAAAAATTGTAAATTTTTTCCTTGAAAAAATTTAGTTTTTTACTCAGAGGATTCATTTATTTTCTTGGGAATATTATATAATTTTCTTTAGAAAATTCGGGAACTTTTTTTTAAAAAGATTTAAGACTTTTCTAAGCCCGTATACAATTCAATAAATAAATAAATATTTAAAAATTACTCAAAAACTCGAATTATTTCGTCACGAAAATTTAGTTTTTACTCAGAAAATTCTGTAACTTTTATTGGAAATAAATTACTTTCCTTAGGAAATTCAGTAACTTTCTTTTTAAAAAAAGTAAAGTAACTTTTCACAGAAAATTCACAAATTACTCAAAAAATGTAATTACGTTTGTCGAAAAAATTCAATTTTTTCTCGAAAAATTAAGTAACTTTCTTCTGAAAATTGAGGATCTTTCTTTAAAAAAATGAAATAACTTTACTTGAAAAATTCAAAAATTACTTTAAAAAATCAAATAACTCTATAAAAAACATTTTAAATGGCCGAAATTTTGAATGGATTAAAAAAATTTAATTTTATGTTTAAATAAAGTATATAATAAAATTTGGATTTATTGAAATTTGAATAAATAAATAAATTCAATAAACTTAAGTTTAAATAAAATTAGGTTTAATTGATATTTCAATAAAATTTTAAGCTAAGTATTTTTGTTTCAAGATTAAGGCAATTTTTGTTTCAACGGAACTCTACGATTGTTTAAAATGCACATGTTTTTATTGTAATGCGATACGGATTTTTCTTTTTTCGTTTTGTTATTCTATATATAAGAATCTAATTATTATTATTTTTTTTTTAAAAAAGGGTGTTTTTGTAGCCCGTATATCTGGTTAAATAAAAATTTATTGAAAATTCGGTAAATTTACGTTTAGCAAGTTTGAAGTAAAATCTTTGTTAATAAAAAATTATCCCAATTCTTTTGTTTAAAAATCATTTTTTACATAATCCAAACTACATCTTTCTTTTTTTGCTTTACCGAAATTACCACTTTTGATGTACAATTTAATACTTAATTTACCACGGGATATTTAAATTTAATTTTGCTTTTAGTATCCCTTAAATTTAAACGAAATAATTAAAGTTTTAACAAAAATCACTGGGCGCTTTGTCGTTAAATTTTATGCTTTAAATTAAAATTGTAATCATAAAATTTACAATATTAACTTAATGTATTCGTAATTAAATTCCAAATTGACACGTTTAATACAAAATACCTCATATAAACCGCAAAAGGACTCATTCTCCGCATATGTCACACATCACTAAACCGTTAATTAAATGCAGTTTATGAAGCAGTACAATAAAATACACTCCGCTTTTTGGAAATAAAAGTACCCAGTGCTTTTAAAAATAAAAAAATCCCTTATTTTTCAAAATGAAAAAAAAACACTCACACTGCTTTTAAAATTATAAACTCCATATTTTTCAATTGAAAATACTTTTTTTTTTAAAGAAACTTTTCCTTTTTTACGCATTTTCTACAACTATTTATTAAAAAAATAAATTCTTACAATTAGAGCCGCAACGGCATCGTCCATGCTTGCCATTTGAATAAGTGCCATTTTTCTGTCCTTGGGGAAAAATTTAAAAGCTTTTACTGTGAAGCCGCTTTTTGTGAATGATTCCTTGATTTGATCTTCGGAAACAGTCGCTCTGAAAATTGATAAATTCACTTAGATTTGGCAATTTAAATTTACAAAACGCCCCTATCGGTTATTTTAGGAACTATCAAATATGGCCGACATAAGAGTGACTTTCGGAGTAAAAATTTACGTTAAAAATAATAATTTATTGTAAAAATAAACTTCAAACATTGCAATGTCTGAAAATAAAACACTATTATGTCGGCCATATTTATTATGAAACAAGTGGCGCCTCACTGCCAACGGTGGTAAATTTCTTTGACAATTTGTAATTTTACGAATTTATTTTTTTTAATTTTGGGAATTTTTGATTTTTTTTTTTGCTTTTTTTTAAATAAAATACTTACGGAATGTTGGATAAATGCAGTGTCGAGCTTGGTGGATAAATGTTCTGGTAATTCTTGGAACCAGGTTTCTTGAATCGATGCAGAGGACTGTTTGTGTAATCCTTAGTAAGACCTGCATCAGGTTGTCCTTCTCTTGGCAATTGGACCGTCTGATGTTTACTCAGCATCACTCTGATCGGCTTACCAAACACCTTCAGCTTGTCCATGTGAGTGATAGCTGCAAATAACAAATTTATTATTTCTTCAATTCCAAAAATACACAAATTAATGTCAAGTTAATTTTTCTTCAATTTAATTACAAGTTTTTAATCTCGAATTTTACATTTTTAAATTTTAAAAAACAATTTAAAAACGAACTTTTAAACAAAACGAAAACTAAATAAAGAAGAAAATAATAGTCATTGAAATTATTTGAATTAAATTGCTTTTAGTAAAAATCGCAATTCTTTTTTGGAATTAAGGAGGTTTTTTCCGTCGACTTAACCTCAAACTAGAAAGTAGTTTTTTAAGCAAAATAAAACTATTATTAAAATTAATATGACCAAATTTTGAAATATTCAGTTGTACATTTTCTAGAAGAAATCAAATTTAGCTACTTTGAGGTTATGTAAATGGAGAGAACCTCCTTTAAAATCGATTGAATTTTATAAAATGTTTTTTCTTCCGAAATTATCGTAGATCTTTGCAATATTTATGTTTTTAGAGAGGATTTTGAAATTAAAATTTTACCTAATTGTGCCTGGTGAGGTTCAGCCAATTGAATGAGGGCAGAATCCTTTTTGTTGTAAAGGATCTTCACACGCTGTACATCCCCGTAAACACCTAAAGTAAACAACAAATTTTCCAGATTAATAATAATCCTTTAAATTAAAAATATAGCTCAGGTTGAAAATCTAAGATAAATTCAAATCTAGATTTTTTCAAATAGTCTAAATCATGCACAAGGAACTCTACTTCGAATCTTTTGTTCAAAATTGATTTTCGAAAAATTTGAAAACTGAATGAAGCTAAATAATCGATTTTTAAACAATTAAATAAACAAATTAGACAGTAAAATGAAATTGAATAAGAAATTCTAAAACATTAATGTTTGAATAAGAATTAATTAAAATTTCTTTTTAATAATTTAAATATAAAAAAAAAATGTTTGAAATCATAAAATAAAATAATAAAATTCAAATTATAATTAAAAAAAAATTAATAAATTCTTGATAAGATCCAGAAGAAGAGTTTCTTTTGAGAAGTGAGTTCTCTATTTTGGAATCACATAATCCAAGCGAAAGCTTTTTATAATAAAATTAAGGTGTCTGAAAACTGATTATTAATAAAATATTAATGAAAAATTTAGAAGAAATGCTTGGAGATAGAGAACATGATGTGAGGCTTAATGGTGGTGACAACAATGACAATAGTAATGGCGATAAATATAGCTGTAGTAATAAAGTAAGTTTGAAATAACAAAAAAAAAAGTTTTTGGAAAACGGATTAAACGTAAAATTAGAAATTTGAAGTAATAAAATAAGCTTTGAGAAAACAAAATCTGGCGGAAACTGGAAAAAAGTTGATAAAGATGACGTGATCGTTTTGAAAAATGTTTTTTTTCTAAATAAGATAAATTTTTTCTTTTATGAAATATTTTTTTTTTATGAGTTATATGTTTCTGTTATGATTAATTTTATTATTTAAAGAGAGGAAATGTGTGGATAATTTTATGTGTGAAAGATAATTGAAATTGCTTTTTTCCTCTCTCTCTCTGGTTCTTTTGAAAATACGACAAAAATACAATTCTCGACTCGAATTTTAATGTGTTTTGTGTTTGTGAAAAGTTGGAACGGAGTTTTCGTGTAAATATAATAATTAATAATGTAATATAATTAATAATATAAATGTGGAGACGTACCAAACAGGGTAAAGAGAGCGTCAGGCGTGACCATCTACACAGAGAACAGACAGAGTCCAGTCAGTAGTCAGCGAGTATAATAGGATTTAATGTATAGTATGGGCACGCACAAGATTCACGTACTTTTTTTTAAAAATAATACTTTTTATCACGAGTGGGAAGAGAAATTATGAAAATGGTGAATTGATAAAAAAATCTGCAACCTCTTTCTAGAGTTTTTATTCCAAAATGTTAGGTTATGTTTTTTAAATCTTTTCCATTCGAATAAAAAGATAATTGTAATTTTTGCAAATTTAAATTGGTCAACATCTAAAAAAAATTATTTCCCCTTCTATCAAGATGGTTTTAAAATTTTAAAACTTGAAAATATTCTTGAAAATTAAAATTTCATTTTCCCGTTAAAAATTCAGACACGAATTTTTAAGGAGGTTCTCTCTATTGACATAACCTCGAATTAAGAAGCTGGTTTTTACCTAAATAAAAATATTATTAAAATTAATTTCACCGATTTCGCCAAATTTGGAAATAGCAAGTTTCACATTTTTCAGAAAAAGTTAGGTTAGGTATTTGTTGGCAAATATAAATTATTTAACATTTTATGTATTTTCTTTGAATCTAGTGGAAATATGTAATTTTCATCCAATCTTGACAAATAATAGCTCATTTTCCTATTTTAAACATTATTTACAATTTTATTAGTTGGCTTTTGTTAAATAATATTTTGTTCAAAAAATATATCAAAATTTGTTTATTTAATAACTTTCGAATAAAATATTATTTTAAAGAATCCAACAAATTAAATTGTAAATAATGTTTTAAAGGAAAAAATGAGATATTATTTGTCAAGACAGGATGAAAACTACATATTTCTACTAGATTAAAAAAACATAAAATGTTAAATAATTGGTATTTGTCAAGAAATTTTGTCCTAACCTAATTTTTTCTACGAAATGTGAATCTTGATATTTCCAAAGGTGGAATTAAATTTAATAATATTTTTATTTATAGGTAAAAAACAACTTCTTAGTTTGAGGTTATGTCAATGGAAAAAACATCCTTAATTGTATTTTTCCAATCAAATGATTAATTTATTATTAATTGTTAATTAGTTATGAATTACTTTATTAATAATAATGTATCTCCCTTTAAATTATATATTTTTATTTACACATAAACACGCTTCAACAAATAAGAGATCATTTTTAGTTATTCTTTTAAAATTTATCTTTTTATTCATGCTTATAATAAGCTCTGAATTATAAATCTAAAACTGATACTTTATCTCTTTATAAATTATGATTCATCTCTGAGTGAATTATGACTTTATAATTTGCGTTAAACACGATAACCAAGATTTATAACGATCAATAATAATGAATAATTTACATTCTGCTTTCTTTAATAACAAAAAATGTATAATTTAATTTTCAATTTATTTTAAAGATAGAATTCGACGGTTAATTTGTAATTATGACAAAGAAGTAAATGACATTATCGACACAAGATGTCTGATAATATTTATTTTATTGTCATAATTAATTGTAATTTCCGTTATGATAAATCTAAAATTTACAATCTTTGAGTCATCAATTTAGTAAATAAACTTCCCACTAGTGAATTCTTGCCAATTTTTAAATGTTTTGAAAAAATCCTCGACGCATTATTACAAAGAAAAGTGATTCCGATGAATTGTAATTTTTTGCTTTTTGTAACGTGAAACTTGTGCGCGATAAAAACGATAGTAGTACACACAGTTATAGTACAGTAGTGACAAGTTGCAGCTGCAAGGTGTGACGTCGACACACAATTTCGAGGCGCCCTCGACCTTTTAAATGTCACTGTTATTTTAACTTTCGTGTCCTGACAATATCGTGACATTTATCGAACCCGGTAATTGAAACTTTCTCTTAAACATTCAAATTTTACTTTCTTTCAAATACAAAACTATTTTTTCAGGAAAAATTATTTTTGAATTTTTTTTTTTTTAACAATTGCTTCTTAGAAAATATCTGTTAGAAATCAGAACAAGATATTTTTTTAATTGGAACAAAAGTTCCAAATGATTTGGTAGTGTTTTTTTTTTTACAAAAATTGACACAAAAGATGCTTTAAATTGTGCAAAATTTAACAATATTTATTTTGACAGTTGAGGTTATGTATCTCAATATTCTCAATTAAACGGCTTTATTGATTTACGTCGTTACTTTATAAAGGCGCGCAGATTTGAAAATATGTAGTTGAAAATATTTAGTTTTCATTGTAATTTCTAAGTAATTATTTTTAAAATCTTCAATTAAAATTAAGTCATAATCAATTTTAACAATTATTTAGAAATTAGGAAGAAAATCACTGTTTGTAATTAAAACTTTTTAAAACTGCGCGCCATAATACGGTAACGATGTGAGTCAATGAAGTGATTTAACTGAGTTAAGATCTTGAGATACATAACCTCTCATATCAAAATCCAGTCTATCATCAAAACACCTTGTACCTTCTCTTTTTACAAAAAAAAACCCGTTTCTTATTGAAGCAACTGTCTAATTTTTCTCTGAAGGAAAAAAACAACGAAATAATCAAAGGCGCCTCGACAAAAGTAATATCGCAACGGTGTTACGATTTAAGGGCTAGAAGATTGGTGACTTCATAGAGTGATTCGTACAGTCTGCTTAGAAAATGAAGATTAGGGGTCATGGTCATGACAGGGAAAACAACGTATCGTGACTTTCTTCGTCGAATGAGCCAAATTCCAGAAATAA
Organism: Ganaspis brasiliensis; assembly: GCA_037103525.1. Taxonomy (NCBI): domain Eukaryota; kingdom Metazoa; phylum Arthropoda; class Insecta; order Hymenoptera; family Figitidae; genus Ganaspis; species Ganaspis brasiliensis. The sequence continues at coordinate 1,554,551 of JAZKLR010000563.1, forward strand.
TTTCATCTTTAAAACATCAGTTTCGAAATTGTTGCAAATTATTCGAGTTGGAGGCGGATTGGATCGGCTCATTCCTCGAAGAAATATTCGAAAAGGGTCAAGAAACTGCAGGGTATGCCAACGTAGTACTACCTCATTATTTATTGATAGATCACGTAGGTACGTACCGAGATATTTAGATTCTTAGTCGCGAAATAAATCCTCCTCGAGGCACGTCGAGGGTAGAAACTTGAATCCATTTTATATCGCCCACTGCCAATAGTATTTTATTTCTCAATTTTTACCAACTGGTTTAAATAAATTGTCTCTCGATTCTTAAAAACGTAATATTTAAACTCGAATTTTGGATAAATGTTTATTTTTGAAAAGCAAATTTGCATTGCTTGTGTTGGTATTATTAAATTTTCTAAAAAGTGAACTTTTTTGGAATTGTAAAATAAGTTGGCAACAGTGTGTTTAAATTTGACAGTTAGAAGTTCGTTGTCTGAATTAATAAGATTAATAACAAACTATTTTGTCAAGAAAGATAATAATTTGTTTAAAAAGATTAATTTAGCAAAATAACCTATAATAATTTAGAAAAAAAAACAGTGATTGAAAGTGATACAAGTGAAATATGAAAACACTACTTCCACACTGTTTTATAGGTTAGGTTTACATTATTTCATTTTGAAGTTTTAGCTTCTGTGATTATTTTTGTCATTAACATAAATAAAGTCTCCCTTAAATTAAAGCAACAAATTAAAACCCATTATTTTTGTAGGTTAAAATACCAGTTGACAAAAAATGAATAAATTGTGATAATTATCTTGAAAATGTCAACGAAAATTTTATCTTTTGCAGGTTTTATATCTTTATACAAAATTTTGTTGTATTTATAAATTCACTTTAATTCTGGATTCGATTGCTAATTAACAATATCCAATTATTTATTAAATGTAATAAATTCTAATTAATTATAACGATTTTTCAGGGACCAAAAGTATGACAAAGAGCGTCTACAAATGGTACATTTATCCAGTTCAGTTTTGAATTTCGTTTTGTAAAACTGAGAAAAGAAAAAGTTTGAAGTTTGTGCCTCGAGGAGAAATCATGTCTTGATAGTTGATGAGGAAAAAAATCCTTGACTCGAGTCAAAAGTTGGAGTCAGGAGAGATGACAAGCGTGGATTAAAATGAAAGGACTTACCTCCTCGTTGAGATTGCTGATAAGCAAAACTGAAGATGGTTGAGGACTTCCTGGAACTCGAACTCCCAATGCTCCAGCACCGAGTGCAAATCCTCCCAAAGCAGCTAAACCTCCTGCAGGAGCTACTCCATTGTAAGGTCCTGCCAAAGGCGACGGAAGTCCGTGCATGGCCGCAAAAGGTGATGCCAGGACGCTCGGCGCGCCTGCAATGGACTCTACTTCAGAAAATTTACGTAATATTAATTAATCGATTCAGAACACAGAAAATAGAGAGTTTTAAATAATAAAAAAATATGTGATTAACACTTACAGTCACAGAGTTCTCGAAAATGAATTTTGAATTCTAAGAAAAGAGACATTAATTAAAATAAAATAAATAGAAATTAAAATATATTTATTGAATTAATAGTACTTTGTAATAAAGAATCGAGAAAATTATTTTACGAGTGAAATTTTGACAGGTATTTAAATTGAGGTTCTCCTTATATACATAACCTCAAAATAGAAAATCGTTTTCCACACCAAATAATATTCAAAAAATATTATTGAAATCAGTTTCACCAAATTTTGAAAGTTCTAGCTGTAGATTTAAAAAAAAAATAGGTTCAGCTAAAATTTGTTGTCAATCATTATTTTACATTTTATGTTTTTTCTTTCCATCTAGTTAAAATAAAATTTTTATCAAATTTTGACAAATAATACCTTATTTTTCTCGTTGAAACATTTTCTAGAATTTTATTTGTCGGGTTTTGTAAAACAATATTTTGTTTAAAAGTTGTTAAAAAAATAAAATTTGTTTTTTACGTATTGTTTTATTTATTTTTCTTAGTTTATTTTTCTCGTTGAAATATTCTCTAGAATTTTAATTGTTGGGTTTTGTTAAAGAATATTTTGTTTAAAAGTTATTACATATTGTTTAAAGTAAATATTCTTTAACAAAACCCAACAAATAAAATTCTAGAGAATGTTTCAACGAGAACAATATGCTATTTGGTAAAATTGAATGAAAATCGCAGATTTGAGATTTAAAAAAAAAGCATAAAATGTTTAATAATTATTATTTAACAACAAATTTTAGCTCAACCTACTATTTTCTAAAAAGTGTACAACTGGGTTTTTCAAAATTAAATGAAATTAATTTTAATAATATTTTTATTTGGTGGGAAAATACATTTTTTAATTTGAGGTTATATCAATGGGGAGAACTCCCTTAACCGAAAAATAAAATTATTTAGTTTTCTCCGCTGTATTTTTTTAAATATCTTCAAAATTACTCAAAAAGTACTTGAAAAAATTCTGTAAACTGCTTATTATTCAATTTTTATTCTTTTTCGTTAAATATTCTAACAAAAATTCCGGTTGCAAAAAGGTTTTTTCACTCGCGAAACGAACCTAGAAAAACTTTTTTCTGACAGTTTTACTGACCTCAAAATTCGCATTTTTAAAGAATGAATTCTCAAACATAAATAAAACAAACAAATAAATTTAGTAAATTAAATTATAAAATACAGATTTTTTGTACTGTCAATTTTATCCCAAGTTACAGAAATAATTTCCTTAGTCGCATTTTTAGAATCGGAAAGTTTTCTCGAGAAAAAAATTATGTCCGAGGCTTAAAAAAGCAAAAAACCAAATTTCGGAATATTTTTTAATTAAAAACATGATAACTGTGACGGTAAGGGTTAATTAAATAAAATATATTTTCCAAAGGAAATCTGGACTGAATATCGATTTTTTGTGGATTATTAAAAATGTCTGTTTTTTACGAGGAAATAATGTTTTTGAAAAGATTTTTTTTTAAAATATTAAATAAATAAACTAAAAAATTTCCATCAAATATTAAATTTTTGTTTCGAGAAATTTAAAACCTTTTTCAGTATTCTATTCGTTTAATTATTCTGTGGTTGATAATAAAATAATTGGCAAAAAATACAAATTTCGTGAGATTTATTTCAACCTAAATGTTACTCGCGTTTATTTTATAAAATTTCAGTGGATCTGAAAAGTTTCAAATTCACCAATTACGTCAGTTTTCAATCATTTTTAATACTTTTAACGAATTTTTTTTCACTGTTGAGAACAATTACGCCCAAAAAGAAAAAAAAACAACATTTCAAATAATTTGAATCTGTAATTTGAAACTATTGTTTTTCTCGTTTTTTCTTTGAAACGAGAAGTTATTATTGTAGTGCCAAGTAAATATCCATAGAAATATAATACCTATTCAGCACAGTAGTATTCAAACAAAGGAAAAATTGCACTATTGTACCCGGGCTATAAAGCATTTATGTTACTCACTGCGCTTTCCTCTAAAATAACCTCTGACTTTAAACATTAATTTAAATAAATAATAAAAATATTATTATATGTGTCATGTTAATCTTAAAATATGATTTCGATTTAAGTAATATTATAAAGAATAGTGCAAAAAAAGCGAGAATAAAAAATGCAAAATAAGAAAATATCAATGTCCTAGTTTGTTACAAAGTAAACTAATCGAAATAGTAAATAATTGTTGAAAAATCGATTTGAATTGGATTTTTTCAAGCTTAACACTTGTGTTTATTCTTTAGGAAACACTTTTTAATAAAAAACTCAGTATTCTGTTTCTTTTTTTCGTGTTCACTTTTTTATGAAGTAGTAAAAAAAACCCTCTTTTTTAAAAAAGTGAAATAATTTTTTCTTTCAAAAGAATAGTATTTATTATTAATATTATTATTTATTTATTTTTATTTATTTTTTGAAGAAATAAGTAGGTTCATTTTTTTATAGAAATACCATTTTTGTGGACTTTTTAAACTTTTACCCGATTTTTAAGTTTGGTACTAAAATAAAAAACTTCGGACCAAGAGAAAATATCGAAAATTCAAAAAAATTCTTTTGAAATATTATATATTTTTTTTTTCAAAATGACATTAAGTTTGTTTTTATGTAAAATGACAATAATTTTTTTCTTTCTCAACGTGATAATAATTATTTTTTGTTCAAAGTGTTAATAATTTTATTCTTTTTCAAATTCGCAATAAGTATCTTCGTATGAAGATAATAATTTTCGTCTTCTTTAAAAAATGAAATTCTTTAAAAAGTCTTCTCAAAATGGCAATAACTTTTTTGTTAATTTTTTTCTTTTCTAAAGAATTGTGATTATTGAAAAAGAAAAAATAATTTATCTTCTAAAGTGTTAATTTCTTAATTTTTAAGTACCAGTTTTTTGAAAAATGAAGATAATTTACTTATTTTCTAAAGTGGCAATTATATTCCTCTTTTTTACAATAACAAAATCCCTTCGTTTCTAAAATGCCAAGAATTTATTTTTTCTTTTAAAGGAACATTAATTTTTTTCTTTTGGAAACAAAAAATAATTTTTCTGATTCTTTAAAGAGTCAATAATTGTCTTATTTTCTAAAGTGACAAAAATTGTCTTTTTTTTCAAAGTGATATTAATTATCTTCTTTTTTAAAATGACAAAAAGTTTCTTAAGTTTAAAGTAACAATTTTTTGAAAAATTAAGATTATTTACTTATTTTCCAAAGTGCCAATTATATCCCTTATTTTTAAAATAACAAAATCCCTTCGTTTTTAAAATGCCAAGAATTTATTTTCTTTTTTAAGGAAACATTAATTTTTTTCTTTTTGAAACTGGAAATAATTTTTTTTCCTTTAAAGAGTCAACTTTTTCTCCAAAGTGACAATAATTTTCTATTTTTCTCAAAGTGATTTTAATTTTCACAGTCTTAAATTTCCAAATAATTTCCTGTTTTTAAATCCCAAAAATTTTTACCTTTTGAAAGTAACAATTTTCTTCAAACTGTCGATAATTTATTTCCTCTTTTTTAAAGTTATACGAATTTTTTTCTTCAAAATGACAATAAATCACTTTTTCAATTGACCAATAATTCCCTTTTCTATTGCAAAAAAACGATAATTTTCTTCTTCCTTAAAGCGACAATAATTTTTACATTTTTAAAGGGAACTTATTTGTCCTCTTTTTTAAATTGACAATTCTTTTTGTCTCAATAATTTTTTTAAAGTAACATTAATTATCTTCTTTTTCAAAACAAAAATAAGTTTCTTAATTTCAAAGTACCAACTTTTTAGAAAATAAAGATAATTTTTTTTCCAAAGTGACAAATATATTCTTTTTCAAAATAACATTTTTAAAATTCCAATAATTTCTTTTTTCTTTTAAATAAATACTAATTTTCTTCTTTTTGATTTTAAACACTAAATTTCTATTTTTCTCACAGTGACATTAATTTTCAGTCTTAAATTTTCCAGTAATTTCCTTTTTTAAATCCCAAAAATTACCTACCTTTTGAAAATAACTACTTTCTTCAAACTTTCAATAATTTATTTTCTCTTTTAAAGTGATACTAATTTTCCTCTTTTTCAAATGGTCAATTCTCTTCTTTCTTTCAGGCTTCACAGGCCGCCCCCTATTCCCCTAAATGTCCCCTATTTTGCGATTAGTCCCTAAAAGTCCCCTATTTAGAAAATGTTACCCTAAAATCCCCTATTTTTCACAAAAGTATATTTAAAGTCAAGGTAACTAGAGATTTTCAATCTTTTTTAAATTTTTATTATTTTTTCAGTCTTTAATTATTTCTATCATTTTTAAGTATTTTTCTCCAATTTTTAGTTTATTAAATTACATTTCAATAGATTTCCTGAATTTTCAATCCTTCATCTCCTATTCCTATTCTTTTTTTGAATTTACAATTATGTTTATCATTATTTCTTAATTTTTTTCTACCATTCATACTTATTTATATTATTATTTTACTAATTTCATAAACTGTCAATTATTTTCATCAAATTTAAATTATTTTTTTCTACTTATTAAATATTTTAATTATTTTTCATTTAATTTTCAAAACTTGCAATTATTTATTTACTTTCTAATTTTTTTCATTATTTTTTCATTGTGTTTATCATTTTTCAGTTATTTTATTAAATTTCCATTTTTTCTATAACTTTGAAAATATTTTCTTCAATTTTTAGTTTTGAAAAGTTTTTATTTTTTTCATACACTTTCTACATCTTTAATTTATTTATCACAAATTTCAGTTATTTGTATTATTTTTCAATTATTTACATCATTTCTAATCTGATTTATTTAATTTTTCAATTTTTTCCTCCAAATTATAATTTTTAAAATTATTTTTTAACTGATTTACTAAACCTTTAATTATTTATTTCAATTTATTAACAAAAATTTTAATGAATTTTAGAACTTTTCAATTTTTTTTTTAAATTTACAATTACTTTCGGTGTTTTGTAATTAATTTCCTAAAATTTCAATTATTTATTTCAAATTTTCATTATTTTAAAAAATTTTTAATTTATTTTTGCCATTTATAATTATTTTTCTCAAATCTCGATTGTTTTCTTTAATTTTCAAATATTTTATTATAATTTTAAATTACTGTCTTCAATATTCAATTTTTTCTATAACTTTGAAAATATTTTCTTCAATTTTTAGTTTTGAAAAGTTTTTATTTTTTTCATACACTTTCTACATCTTTAATTTATTTATCTCAAATTTCAGTTATTTGTATTGTTTTTCAATTATTTACATCATTTCTAAATTGATTTCTTTAATTTTTCAATTTTTTCCTCCAAATTGTAATTTTTAAAATTATTTTTTAACTGATTTACTAAACCTTTAATTATTTATTTTAATTTATTAACAAAAATTTTAATGAATTTTAGAACTTTTCAATGTTTTTTTTTTAATTTGCAATTACTTTTGGTGTTTTGTAATTAATTTCCTAAAATTTCAATTATTTATCTTAAATTTTCATTCTTTTAAAAAATTTTAAATTTATTTTTTCCATTTTTAAATTATTCTTCTCAAATCTCGATTGTTTTCTTTAATTTTCAAATATTTTATTATAATTTTAAATTACTGTCTTCTATATTCAATTTTTTCTATAACTTTGAAAATAATTTCTTCAATTTTTAGTTTTGAAAAGTTTTTATTTTTTTCATACACTTTCTTCATCTTTAATTTATTTATCTGAAATTTCAGTTATTTGTATTATTTTTCAATTATTTACATCATTTCTAAATTGATTTCTTCAATTTTTTTCTCCAAATTATAATTTTTAAAATTATTTTTTAACTGATTTACTAAACCTTTAATTATTTATTTCAATTTATTAACAAAAATTTTAATGAATTTAAGAACTTTTCAATTTTTTTTTTAAATTTACAATTACTTTCGGTGTGTTGTAATTAATTTCCTAAAATTGCAATTATTTATTTCAAATTTTCATTCTTTTAAAAAATTTTTAATTTATTTTTGCCATTTTGAAATTATTCTTCTCAAATCTCGATTGTATTATTTAATTTTCAAATATTTTATTATAATTTTAAATTACTGTCTTCAATATTCAATTATTTCTTTAATTTTGCAATTTATTTTCTTCAATTTTTAATTTTTAAAATTGTTTTCAATAAGATTTACTTAATCTTTATTTAATTATCTTAAATTTCGTGTCTTTGTTTTCAATGTTTAATTTGTTTTATAATCTTCTCATTGATTTCTTCGATTTTAAATTACCGTAATAATTTTTTAATTAATTTCTTAAATTTTCATTTTTATTTCTCAATTCTCGATTGTTTTCATCAATTTCAAATTCTTTTTCAATTATTCTCATCATTTTTAAATTAATGTTTGCAATTTTCAATCATTTTCTCAATTTTTAATTATTGTCTTCCATTTTCAGTTGTTTCTATAATTTTGCAATTATAGGAACAATTTTTAATTTTTTAAATTATTTTTAAATTGATTTATTAAATATTTAATTGTTTATCTCAAATTTGAACTCTTTCTTTTAATTTTGATTAGTTTTATTATCTTTTTTAATTTCTTTTTTTCCTATTTTTAATTATGTTTTTTAATTAATTACCTAAATTTTCAATTTTTTTAATTTATCATCATTCTTATCTTTTTTTTAATTATTTTCTCTTAGTTCATATAACATGCACTTATTTTTCTTATTTATCAATTATGTTCGTCAATTGTAAATTATTTTTATTATTTTTTTCAATTTTTAATTATTCTCATCATTTGTATTTTAATTATTATCTTGAATTTTTAATTATTTCTGAAGTTCTGCATTCATTTTCTTTAATTTTGAATTATTATTTCTCAATTTTAAATTACTTTCCACAATTTGTAGTTATTTTTCTTATTTTTTAAAATAATTTGAAAATTTTTTAATTATATTTTTTTTTATGCTACAACTTTGTAATTTTGTCCTACCCAAATAAAATCAAGGTTCTACTGTATATATAATTTATTTATCTTTATTTATAAAGTTTTTAAATTACCCAAAAAGTTCCCTATTTTTTATATTCAATCCCCTATTTCCCCTAAAATATTCTTCATTGTCACTGTGAAGCCTGTTTTTTTAATAGACCTTTTTTATAAAGAAACAAAAATTTTCTACTTTTTTAAAAAGACAATAATTTTCTCCTTTTTTTAAAAAAGAACCTATTTCTCCTCTTTTTAAAATAACATCTTATTTCGTAAGTGACAATAATTTTCGTTTTTTTTTTTTCGAAAATGATGATTTTTTTAACATAAAAAAAAAAAATACATACCAGGCAGTCTAGCACGTGGCTGTGTACCAGCTGCTCCAAGAAGTAGTTGAGGTAAAAGCTCGCCTCCGAGAGCAAGAGATGCAGCATCCAGATTTGCGTCACCAGTGGGAAGAGTTGGATTCGTGTAGTCTCGAGATTTGTCGTTATTGTACTTGACATTCAAATTCTGCATTTTGCTGTAGTCGATTCTCAAAGTGCAACAAGAATTGTAGATATTCTGCCCGTCGAGGGACTAAAAAAGAAAAAAAAAGAAGAAATTAAATTAAAGCTAAAAAAAGGTTCGTAAATTATTTTTCTTTCTATCATTTAAAACTTCAGTAATCATAAGTACGATTTTTACTTTTTTTATTATACAAACTTTATTATTATAACTTATCATAAGTAGTTTCGGGTTTTATTTCATCGTAAGTTTCATTATTATAAAGCTACTCGAAGAAAATACTTACAAAAAAAAATTGAGTATAAAAAACCGTAAAAATGCTGCTTAGGAAAAAATAAACCTATAAAAAAAACTGAAACTACTGATTGTCCTTTTTATAAATCCTTTTGGTAAAGGAAGAGAAAATCCTGTATTTTTATTCCCTTTTGTTAAATCGAAATATTTCATTCTCGGTCTGACTATATATGGATTTTACTACTTTTCGTTCTTGGAAAGTTTTTAGATATATTTTTAAAATACTTACGAGAAAAAAAAAATACGAAATTCGTCTGCTCGGAAAGAGGATAAGTTTATTGTTCGTTTTTGGAAAGGAAATAAGAAAAAGATCGTTTTTTTACAGTTTTTTAGAATCAATCTTTTGAAATAATGTTTCACTTTCCGTCCGACTATACACGAAATTCACTACTTTCTATTCCTTGGTCGCGAGTAACTGAACAGAGAGCAAAAATAAACGATCGATTTTTAAGCTAGTGGGAATTTCTATAGTGATAAAATCGGAATTTTCAGTTTGCAAATATATTGTGAAGGATTATTAGTCAAAGAAAAAAAAAACCAAAAAAAAAAGTTCCAGAGACAAAAATACTGAAATAGAAATACGAAATTAAAAAAAATTTGAAAAATCCTAAATTGGAAGTTTCTTAACTCAAGATTAAGTTAAATTTGTTTCTTAAACTTAATAATGACTTCAGGATGAGAAGTAAATTATGTAATTTAAAAAACTTGAGAGTAAAAAACACCCGTAAAACAAGTTTTTAAGGAAACGAACTCGTACACGTTTGATCATAAAAAGTTGTAATCAACTTTTTTTAGAAAGGCAATAAAAAGCTTGTATTTTTTCCTTTTTTCAAACACTTTAATTGTGTTCAATCACACAGAGAAAAAAAACCAAATTAATCGAATGACAATTTTAATTTTGTTTCAACTCGAAAAACAAATTTATTACGCCCAGTTTTTTTTTATTTTCTAGAATATTTTTAAACATTTTTTTTTCAATTCTTCTTATCAGAACTTTCTTGCAAAATTCTTCTGCCTTGTGAAATTTAACCTTATTGAAGTTCAATGAGGGTAAAATGAGAAAGAGAAACTGTCTTGGATAAAAAGGTTGCTAATAAAAGAAAGTTGGAGGGAGAAACAGGCTCTAATGAAACTTACAGTCGGTTTACGACCAACCAAAGAAAACTAGAAACCACAACCAATGGTAGTTTCGCGCTATTTGGTTTTCATTAATAATCTAGTAACGGCCACCACACAATAGCGGTGGTTTAACTCGATGGCAGAGTTTGTTTGACTTATATGCTCTGTTTCGTTTTGTTATGCGTAAGTAAATAGCTTTCTGGTCTCGCATCTACTTCTGGATTCACTCCCAACATTTCCACTTGTTTGCATACACTAATAAATTTCATTTATAATTCAAAACGAACACAGTTACCAAAAACAAAGAATCGAGTTTTCATCAATAATAATCACCACGTAACCTCATAAAAACTTCTTATTTTAGAATTTTCATGGCAAATGCACTTTTTCCAAAGTTGATAAATCGGCATTTTATTATTTTAAGGAAATTAAACAAATTATAAAATTATAAATTGTAACGGCCATAAACAGGGTGTCTACTCACCGGGAATTTGCCGGGATTTTAGTTCGACCGGGAAATTGTCGGGAAAAAAAATTATATCCGCCGGGAATTTCTAAACATTTCAGCTAATTTGTTTTCATAATTCTTCAAATTCGCTTGAAACTTATTACTCGTTTTCAAAGTCTCTGATTGTGAAAACGATATCAGATTTACCAATTTTTCAAAATCCAAAATGTCGGATCCAATATGGCAATATCCAGTGACTTACTTTTCTCATTTTTATTCATTTTTTTTAAATCACTCACTATTACTCAATTTAAAAAAAATCACTTTTCTCACTTTCTTAGTAAAATAATAATTATCTATTATTATTATATACAATTATGTTCTTCGAATTTCAATAAATTTTAACATTGTTTAATTAGTTTCCTCTAATTTTAATTACTTTTTCAATTTTTTAATTAATGTCTACAAATTTGTAATTTTTAAACCAGCATTGTCAATTACTTTCGTCGTCTTTTAATTTTTCCATCAAATTTCAATTATTTTTATCATTTTTCAACTATTTTCTGCATACCGTCAAGTGGGGCTATTTTGTGCGCCATGGGGCTATTTTGTGCACGCGAGGTTTTTAATGAATAAAATCTTTATATATAGTTGTTTAAGTTTGCTATTTGGTATAAATATTTTCTGATATATAGACTACAGAGAGTACTAAATGAAATTACTTAATTCTTTATCACAAATCAGAAAAAAAATCGTAAAGTCGTGAAAATCGAGCTGAAAATTTTCAAAGGTCTCAAAATTCTGTTTAGATCTCCGGAAGTTTAAAAGTGTTTTTAAAACTATTAATAATACTTGTTGACAATTTAGTTGTGATGGTGTATACGTGATGCGCTAACTTTTTATTGCATATTTTAAGAAAAAAGTGTAAAAAACTAGAAAATCAGAATTTGGTGGGTTATTTTGTGCATCCTTTAAAATCAATTATTTTTCAAAAATTGGTTTTGTAGTTAATAAAAAATACTTTATAATTTAGTTTTAGAACATATTTGTTTTATTTTCGTTATAAAAACCGAGAAATAAGCATAAAATTTAAAATTTACACACCGTGTCTTAAAAACCTCAAAAATGTAACTTTAATAATAATTACATGCTTTTCAAGTTTATTTTGTAACTTTTTTTCTTAAAATAACTCAAGAAATGTAGTAGAAGTTTTATTAAGTAAGATTTACTTTAAAAAATAACTTTTTTTGTAAATCTCCATTTTTGTAAAATTTTAAAGTTTTACTTTCAAATTAGTTAAACAATTACTACAAAAAAAAAATATTTTTAACTTTGTTTTTATTTATTACACTCTAGAATATCTAGAAAAAATACTTCATACAGTAAAAACATTAAAAAAGTTTTTTTACCCATCTTTATAAATAAACAAACTTTGATGCACAAAATAGCCCCATCCGTGGGGCTATTTTGTGCACAACTTTGAGTTTCTATAACTCAGACAAAAAATTTTTTCTTGTCAAATAACTCATAGGACACCTTCAGAAGGATGTCTACAACATAACTGAAAAGTTCAATTCTTTATTTTTTCAAATTCTGAATTTTAACAAAGCATAGAGTGAAAAAAGAGCGGTTTTGTGCACAAAATAGCCCCAGTTGACGGTATTTCTATTAGTTTTAACATTTAAAAATTATTTTTATCAAATTTCATTAATTATTTTCAATCTTTTTTTTTATGGTCACCAATTTCTCAATTTATTACACAATTTTCAATTTTTTTCTTCAAATTTCAGCAATTTTCTTGAATAATTTTATTGTTATGTATCAATAATTTTTAAATACTTTATACCAATTAACAATTATTTATTTTTCAAATTTCAGATTTTTTTTTCAATTTTACATTCTTTTAATTATTTCCACCAATTATCAATCCTTCATGTCATTATTTAATTATTTATCTCAAATTCTTATCATTTTTGTTATTTTTCATGTATTATCTTTAAATTTAAAGTTTTTGTAATTTCTCAATTTATTTTCTTCAAATTTTAATTATTTTTGTCATTTTTCGACTATTTTTTCCTATTTTCAATTATTTTTCTCATTTTTTAATTGTTTTTTTAAAAAGTTCTCAATTAATTTAGTCATTTCTCAATTATTGTCAATATTTTCGACGTTGTTTTATTACTTTCTCCAAATTTTGAATTTATTTTTTTAAATCTGTAAATTATTGTCATGAATTTTTTAATTTCTTACTTCAATTTTCATTTATTTTTGTCAATTCTCAATTTCTTTTCAAATTTTAATTATTTTTATCATTTTTCAAGTCTTTTCTTTAAATTTTTTATTTTTTACTCAATTTTTAAATAGTTTTGTCACTTTTCAATTATTTGTCTCAAATTTTTATTATGTTTGTTATTTTTCACATATTACCGTAAAATTTAAATTTTTTGTGATTTCTCAATTATTCTCTTCAAATTTATGTTCTTTTTGTTATTTCTCGATTATTTTTTTCCTATTATAATCATTTTTCTCATTTTTTAATTTCTTTTAAAATTTTCAAATAATTTAATCATTTTACAAGTATCTATATTATCAATATTTTCGACATTTTTTTATTACCTACTTTCTCCAAATTTAACTTATTTTCTTATATCTTTAAATTATTGTAATGGATTCTTTAATTTCTTACTTTAATTTACATTAAATTTTCATTTTTCAATTATTTTTGTCATTTATCAATTGCTTTTTATTTTTAATTATTTTTATCATTTTTCAGGTATTTTCTTTAAATTTCAAATTTTTTGGGATTTTGCAATTATTTTTGTCATTTATCAATTGCTTTTTATTTTTAATTATTTTTATCATTTTTCAAGTATTTTCTTCAAATTTCAAATTTTTTGGGATTTTGCAAATATTTTGTCATTATTTAATTATTTTCTTTAAACGTCAATTTTTATCTCCAATTTTTCAATTATTGATTTCTAATTTTTATTTTTTTTCTCCATATTTCAATTATTTATTTCATTTTTTACGTCTTTTTATTTTTAAATCATAAATTTTTTTAAATAATTTTAAATTAGTTTTGTCTTTTTGCATTTTTTTTTCAAGGTTCAATTATTTTTGTCCTTTCTAGACTATTTGTTCCATTTTTTGATTATTTTTGTAATTTTCAATTATTTTTGTCATTTCTCAATAATTTTTTTTTTAATTTTAAATATTCTTATCATTTTTCAAGTATTTTTTTTCAAATTTCTATCAATTTTATGATTTTTCAATTATTTAATTATTTTCTTTCATGGTCAACTGTTTTCTTCAATTTTTTTATTATGTATTGACATCAAATTTTTATTTTGTTTTTCCATTTTCCAATTATTTTTGTCATTTTCCAAGTCTTTTCTTCAAATTTTTAATTATTTTTTTTCACTAATTCGAATTAGTGGTTGATTTTTAACTAATATATATTAATAGAGAGTATTTTTTATATTAATGTGGTTAAATAGGATATCGAGAGACGTATTAAAAAATAATTCGAAAGTTTATAAAGAAAATAATTGAATTTGAAGGAAAAAAGTTAGTGTTAATGTTAATTGAGAAAAAAGTGATAAAAATTGAAAAATGTTATTGAAATTTGAAGAAAATAATATACATATAATAATACATAATAATAATAATAATTTGAAATTGAAGAAATTATTATTGAATAATAGCGTAGATAATAAAATTGAACAATTCATAGAATAGTTGAAAAAATTCTAGAATCAAGAATTTAAAGAAAAAAAAATTGATTAATTGAAAGAAGATAAAAGAAGAATGAAGAAAATAAATTGAAAATTAAAAAACTTTGAAGTGAATAGAGTTGAAGAAAAAAAAATACCTAAAGAAGTGATATTTGCAGAAAATAATTACACCTATTAAAAAAAAAAATTGGAAATTGAATTATTGAAAAAGTTAATAGAAAAATAATTAAACAAACTCACAGATATATTTAAAATAGAAGAAAGTTAATTGTAATCGAAAAAAAATTACTCCAAAAATTAAAAAGTTCAATTGAAATTTCCAAGAAATAAATAAAAATTTAAGAAAATATTTTAAAAAATATTTTTAATATTGAAATCTAAAAGAACATTTAAAAAATAAGACAAAAATTGAAATATCGAAAAATGTAATTGAAATTGGTAGAAAGTAATAAATACTTAAAGAAATTAATTACGGAAAAAGATATTAATTAAAATACGATAAAGCTAAAGAAAAAATAATAACAATATTTGAGTATTGAAGAAATTAAATAAAACATTGAAGAATACAATCGTAATTTAAAGGGAATAATTAAAAATGGAGGAAAATAATAGAAAAAAAAAATTATTAATGTATTTTAAAAATGCTAAAGGTAATTTGAGATTTAAAAAGTGGCTTAAACAATTGCAAAGTAAAGAAAATAATTAAAAGATTGAACGCTATTAAAAATTGAAGTAAATAATTGAAAAAATTGAAGAAGGAAATTGAAAATTGCCGAAAAGATTGGAATAAAAAAAAATAATTGAAAAAACTGAAAATATATTTGAAATAGAAGAGAATCTTTAGAAAGCAAAGATAATTAAAAAAAAATTGAAAAAGGAAAAAAATTAATACAGGATAGAAAAATTGAAAATATTGAAAAATGTAGTTGAAATTTATAGGAAATATTTTAAATTAGAAGAAGAATAATAACAAAATAATTAAGCATTGAAGAAATTTAATGAATAGAAAAATATTATTGTAATTTGCAAAAAATAATGTACAAATTAAGAAACAGGATTGAAAAAAAGAAATAATTCGAAAATTAAGGCTATGTAATTAAATAAATAAAATAAATTTAATATTGAACACACTAATCAAAAATAGAAGGAAATAATTAACACTGAAGAAAATAATTTAAAAAGCAAAGGATGTAATTAAAATCTCTTGTAAGTACAAGATCTCTTTACAATTTATAGGTCATCATTAATTAAAAAATAATGAAAATAATTAATAAGTGAAGAAAATAATGAAAAACGATAAATGAATTATTTTTTATTTTATGAATTTATTTTATAAATAATTAAAACCGAAGAATATAAAATTGAATCCATAATATAAAAGAAATAAAATTTTAACCGAATTATCAAAAATTGTAAGAACTTTTTTAATTAATTCAAATTTAGTACCCTCAAAGCGCAGAATTATTGAATGTTTTAATTAATTCAACTTTGAATCGATTAAAGTTTTAATCAATTAAAATTTGTATAAAAAAAATATAATATAATTTTAAAATGTTTGAAAAAAGTCGAAAAAATGATGATCTTTGATGCCTATTGTATAAATCAAGAATCTGTTTTAAAATTTATGATAAATTAAGTTTTTTAAAATGAAGAAAGAATTCATCGGAATTTTTTTTCCTAATTTCTGCGTCGATTTCAAATCAAACAAATTATACACTTATCATACGATAATCACTAAATATATTGGATAATAAGTCAATCAACAAATATTCTCAGAATGACGGAAATAACGTGTATAATTCTCTCGATACATATTATAAACCCAGGAATTTTTATGAATGATTGATGAACACTAGAGGCTTTTTCGCGATATATACATACTTCAGGGGATTTCAAAACAGATGCGCAAGATTTATTACTGCATTAAAAAAAAGAACACTATATCAGGATTCTATAAATATTACACTCAGTTTCTTTAATAAAAAATTTCTACTCTCTTCTTTTATTTACTTCTTACCAAAAATCCGTTAATTTTCATTAGTATTAAATTAACAAACTAAAAAAAAAAATTAATAGTTAATTAAATTTAAAAACATGAAATAAAACCAAACTACACTATCGTCGGGAATTGTCGTTACGGCAAAAATTAAAATATTAAAATATATTTTAATAAAAATATTTATTAAAATTTTTCCTATTTGAGCAGTTAATATCTTTTAAAATTCTGCAGATAATTATCCCTAAACTAAAGGATTTTTTAAATAAAATATCATAAAAATAGGTAAATTTTCAGTGTTTTCTTAAAATCAGTATTATTTTTGGAGTAATTAATATTTTATCACGTTCTTGGGCTTATTTTAAACGCAATCCTGTATACAATTAAAATAACTTTTTTACATTAATGCGAAATGTTTTCCCTTGAAAATGCAGACTTTAAAACAAAATGCACTAAAGTGTGCAAAAATGATAATTTTCTTATTGGTAGGAAAATAATATTAGAACTTAATTGCCTATATAAATAATAAATATTCCACAATATTTTATCAAAATTAATATAAAAAAACATATTCTTATACGTTATATTTAAAATAAATATTTTACACATTCATTGGAATTTTGTACACTTTCGTGCACTTTGACAGTTTGCATTTTCAAGGGTAAAAATTTCACGTCAATGACAATAAGTTATTTTAACTGTATCTAGAATTATCTCTAAAATAATCCCAAGAACTTAAAAAAATATTAATTACTACAGAAACAATATTAATTTTAATATTATTGAAGTAATTGAATATCAATATTGAAAATTTAACAATTTTTGTGATATTTTATTTAATAATAATTAAACCAATCTGTTCATTAAGGGATAAATATCTGCAGAATTTTAAAAGGTATTAACTGCTTAAAGAGTACAAATTTTAATAAATTTATTTTTGAATACAGAGTAAAAAAAAGTTACAAAAATACCTTCAAACAAATCTATCCATTTTTTACCAATCCAACCACAAAAAACAAGTAAAGATTGTATAAAAAACAAAATCCAAAATATATTTTTCGTTTCTTTCTGATTGTTCCTATTGTATAGTTTCCACTATAATCTCGTTAAAGCAACCATAAAAAACGAGACGTTAACACCCAATTCGTGAGAAATTTGCGGAAAGCAAATTTATTTTTTTTTATTTATTTTTTTTATTCGTGTTGTGAATTCATTTGCATCTTCGCTTTGTAATGAAATTTACCGTGTGGGAGATTACGTATTTTGTAAAATTTATCCGCTTACGGTGGTTGGCCTCGTGCGTCAGTTTTGCTTTTACATTTTCACCGCATCGTATGGGAATTGCAAAGGAAATGAGTCCGATAGTGTGTATTTTGTATACAGCAGATTCAACAAAGGAATAACCCCCAGGCCCTTTCGGGGAGAAAGTCGACCGTTGAAAGGCCTTTCTGATACACCAACTCTACATAATTGACTTTTTCTCCTCTGAATTTAGCGAAAAAAGGTCAAAAAAAAAAAAAAAAAAAAGACGGAAAATTTTAATCGATAGAGGCAATTTTTTGTACTACGTCACAGTCACCCCAGACTAATTAAAATCAACATTATTTCCTTTGAAACGAATTTAGAAACAATTTTATTCTTAATATTATTAAGCTGACGATGGTTTAATTATTAAATGAGAATTCTCGCTTAATTTTATAAATTAAAGCTTAATTACAAAATAGAGAATTTTCACTTAATTTTATAATTACGGTTTAATTATGAAATTAAGTGAAAATTCTCATCATCGTGTTTGTCATGTGACCTAGTAAACTATGTCTGACTGTGTCGCGTTTATACTACTTAAAAAATCAATACCGGTCTATTTATAGATTTCAAAATTGTACTTGAAATGGGAAATTTACTGTAGCTTGTTTGTACTAGTGAAAATTGTTATTAATAACAATATTTATGATATTTAGTGTTGAAAAAAGATCGAGTTTTAACTGTGGACTGTTTCTAATATTTAAAAATGCGTAGTGTCTGATCACAGGATTTTTATATTACTTAAAAGTAATAGATTTTTATTATTCTGGCACTTAGAAATTTGTACTGTCTGACCATAGGATGTTTATACTACTAAAAAATACGAAATAGATTTTTATTATTCTAGCACTTCGAAATTTGAACTGTCCGACCACAGGATGTTTATACTACTAAAAATACGAAATTTTTATTATAGGCTATTTTTAAATTTTAAGAATGCGCACTGTCTGACTATACAATGTTTATACTACTTAAAAATAATAGGTTTTTTTATCATAACCTTCATAGTGACAATCAACAATATTTTAAGAGAAATAAATTTTAAAGGAATTTTAAGCAATTATTAAAAGTCAATAAATAAACATAAATAAATTATATTTCCTAATTAAATATCAATTTAAAAAAAAGTATAAAAATATTTATTGAAATAAAAGTTAATAAAAGGTTTACAGTTACAAATATTAAATTAATTAGATAAATTAATTTAAATTTTATTTTAATTAAAGTTGTATATAATAAACTTATAATTCAAATCGGAATTTATTGGTAAAATAATTCAAGTTGAGCCATCTCATAAACGAAATGAGTTTCAAATTTAATAAGAGTTACGATATTTCTTCAATATTATTAAATTATTTACTTTTATAAGAAAAACTATTTAATTTATAAATACGTTCATGAAGAAAAGACTGCGTAGTTAGAATTTTGGGACTACTTATTATGAAATGAATAAAAACATCTTTAAACGTAAGAAGTATGAAAACTAGTTTTTTTCATTTCTTAGAAGCCTAAACAATTTTCAAAAGAATGAGAATTTGAATCAACTGAAATTTGAATTTATTTAAATTCAGATAAATTTACGAACGGATTATTAATAAATTTAAATTAAATGATATTTAAAGAGATAAAATAAAAAAAGAAAAAGAAAAAGAAATAGAGCAATACATTGAAATATAGGAAAAAATCTGCAAAGAAAATTTTAACAAACTAGGAAAAAATTAGAGTGAACTAGAGAAAATATAAAAATAGTGAAAAATGAACTATAAAATACAAAATAGTAAGAATAAAATAAGAAAATGTAAAAATTGTATAAACAGAATGATAAATCACTTTCAAAATGAAGAAATTTAGTAAGTTATTTACAAATTGATGAAAATTTAAAAGAGAATATGTAAATAAATTTTAAAAATAAAAGAAATAAATTTTTAAATAACTTTAACAATAAGAATTTGTTTAAAAAATTTTAGAATCTGTAAATTTTATGAAACGGTAAATAAATTTGCGAAAAAATACACAAAATGTGCAGAAAATTGAATAAATTGCCAATTTTTTTCTAGCTTGTTTTGAGCATATATAATTATCTTAAAATGTCAAAAATAAAGAAATGAAAATTTGGAAATGTTTGAAACTTTTATTTTCGAAAAAATGAAATTTTTTAAAAATCTATCTCTTTTTATAATTTTAACTATTTTCTGTCTACACTTTTTTTATTGTCTATTTTTACAATTCTGAACAAAATTACGAATAGATATTACAAAATTCTGATTAAAAAAAAAAAAGAAAAGACGCTTTAATTCTAGATCCAAAATTATGCGAGAAAAAAAAATTGACACACTTTTATCAATTAGTTGAAATTGTGTTCTTTTTCACCTAAAGCATCAATCTTCTCCTTCAATTTCCACTTTTTTTTAACGGCAATCTTTTTACAATTTTAAAGAAATATTGTTTCAAATAAATTTTGAATAAAGTTACATAGATGTTTTAAAAATCTTTTGATTTAAAAAAAATGGAAAATTCTAAAACCCGCCAAAACTTTTTTTTTTACTTTTATCACTGAAAGATAATTTTAAATCTAAAATGTTGTTAGAAACAAATTTTGGCATCTCTAAACAACGCGATTTAAGAAATATTGAAATTTCTGCGGTGCCTCCCCTTAAATTATTATCAAACTAAACAAGAAAATCAATAAAAATATTAATAAATTTTTCTAAATGTTATAGAAACAAAATTATATAAAATAACCTGAAATACTTTGCGTAAAAAGAAGAAAATTTACAATACAAAAAAATAATATTAAAAGCAAATAAAAGAAAAATCTTTCAAAAGTGATTTGAATTAAGAATTTTAAGTGTTAAATTTTGAAATAATTGTAATTTAAAACTTTGAATAAATTAACATGTGGGATCAAAAGTTTTGTAAATTTTTTTTTACAAATTCCCAGTTTTTGTGAAAATAGGGGATATTAGGAAAAAATTGTCAAAATAGAGGATTTTTAGAAAAAATATACTAATTAAATTATTATAAAATATTAATTATTAGTCACAAATAGAAACTTTTTAACATCTTTAAAATAATAATTATTAATTTCTGACTACAGAATGTTTTTTCTACTTAAAAATTATATATTTTTATAATAAGCTGTTTCTAGTACTTAAAAATCTTACTGTCTGACAATAGGTTGTTTATACTACTTGAAAATAATAGAATTTTATTATAGGCTTTTTCTATCACTTAGAAATTCGCTCTGTCTGACTATAGGTCGATTATACTACTTAAAAACGTCTTAAAATATCCCCGTCTGACTACAAACTACTCACACTACTGAAAATATCCCTATCTTCTCATCTCTACTTAAAAACAACGTTTAAACTATTCTGAAATTATCCAATTACAATTTAATCATTTAATAATACAAAGTACCGTTAAAAATAATTTTCAACCTTCCCTTGAAATAATTTCCTTCTCAAACTATTATTCCTTCTTTTTTTTAAGCTGGTCGAGGAAAATAATGGAGTAAATGGACTTTTTATAAGGCAATTTATTCTTTAATTTAAACTTTTAAAGAAGAACAGTCTTTTGTGTAGATTTTTCAATTGTCAGAGAATTGAAGAATAATGTTTTTGTGAAAATAAATGTTAATCTAGAACTATTGCAAAGGTGTGTCTGACTATAAATTGTCCATACTACTGAATTCTTAGCACTTTTAGAAAAGCTTCGTACGAAAAGTTGTAAAAATTGGTTTTCTTTTATTCAATCGTATATTCGAAAATACAAATTTTAATTATACAAATCCTGTTTAAATTGGAAATAAAAAACTTAATTTTTTTGAAAATACATGAAAAGAACGACAGGTGATAAATTTTATCGGAGAAATTAGAATAGAGAAATCGAGGAGAATGTAACCTTTGTTACTTGAACAAAATCCTTACTCTCTGAAGGGGAAAAAAAAAGTTTGCGGAAACTGGAACTTTAACTAACACTAGAGAAAAAATTTACGAGATGGGAAAAGAGATACTTACGAATTTAGCAGCCTGTGCCGAAAGCATGTCCGGATATTGTATGAGCGCCTGGTACGAACCTGGAAAGAAGAAGAGAAATTCTGATAAAAATTCTGTTATGTTTCATCATATTTCGTCCATGATGGACCATAATTCTCTCCTTAAACACACACATCAATGTGAGTAATAAGCATTAGAGAATGCACCTGAGAATAACATTTTCTACTTTATTACTTCAACTTCTCATTTACAAGATTAGTTCTTTCTTTCTTTTATACATCCTAAATCTAACATTTATTTTCATTTCGGATTTCATTTCAAGTGCTCCTTAAACCGAGAAATACGAAAATCATGATGTTTTCGTTCTTAAAATGACTATTTTAACTTTTAACGAAGCAATTTGGTACAATTGTGATTTAAGATATTTTTACATTAGGTTTTTTGGTAGGAGATCACTTTTTCTAAAATATATTTTGTAATCCTTTTTTTCTAAAAAGAAAGATATTTTTAATCAAGAGCGTTTTCTAGAATAAAATTTTCGAAAATTATTCATTTCTAAAATAAGATTAACTGAATATTAGTGATTTCTAAAAACTTATTTCCAATTTCTTTTTTTATTTCTAAAACATATATAATCTTCTAAATCTGTCAGAATCAAAATTATTATTAAAATTATAAAATTTTGAATGTGAAAAATAATAGAATAATAGAATATAGAAAATGATATATGAAATGAAGTATTAAAAATAAATAAAATAGAATTTAGTTTTAATAGAGTAATTCATTGAAAATTTATACTGTTTATAATTTATATCAATGTGTAGAAAGTTTCCTGATTGACTTGGAATTAGTTGTACGACTATTATTATAATTTTTTCCTTTTGATTTTGTAAAAAAGTAATTAAAATTTTGAAATTAATTGACAAAATAATACAAAAACGACTGATATGAGTTCTACCAAAATAGTTGTAAATGACAAAAATAGAAGCATCTTCTTTAAAAAATAAATTGAAATAGAAATTACGGATTCAAAAATGAGTAGAAATAAATTATAAAATGATTTTCATTAGAAAAAACAATATTTAGAAGTAAAACTTCACTAGAAAAAAAATTGAAAATAAGCTTTATTAGAAAAACAATAATTAGAAAATGAACTTCATTAAAAAAAAAATAGAATAAACATGCTTAGAAAATGTTTTTTAGAAAAACTGTAACCCAATCCAATTTTTGATTTATTTCTTATTATTTTATTTTATTATTATTATCGTATTTATTTTTATTTTTGATAAAAGAGTCAATTCGAACTAAAAATGAAATTTGAAATAAAACTCTTGGAATTTTTCTCGCAACCTTTACAATAAAAAAACCAAATTTAAATTCATTTCAGGAACTTTCATTTTAAACCAAATTTCTCGCTTCATAAAAACAAGTAAAACTTTATTAAAAATAATTTAAGGAAATTTTATTTGTTTAAAGATAAATTTTCATTACTTAGAAATACTTGTAACTCATTAAAATTGTAATCTTAAAAAAAAACTCGAAGAAGCCTTAAATTTAAATCACAACAGATAATTTTTTTCAGAAAAAAAGTCATTTTTTCAAAATAATCGTATATTCAATTTTAAATTCAAAAACTTTTAAACGATTATTAAAAACAATTTTGATTCTTTAAAGAAACATTTTCTATTCGATGAAAAAACAAATAATATTTTTTTTAAATTTGATGATTTTCCGAGAAACTTTAATTTGTCCAAAAAATGTTATTTATTTATAAAATATTTTAATTTTCGAAAGTAGCTTTAGTTACAAAAGTTTTTAAATATTAATTTAGAAACTTTTGATCTAAAGCAATTTGGACTAAATTTTAAAATTCTTAAAGAAACTTTAACCGCATTTAAAAAGATACAATTTTTAAAAGAAACTTTTCATTGACTTCGTAAAAGCTATTTTTACAAAGACATCAATATTTTCATTAAAGGAAACTTTTAATTAATTTAAAAAAAAAACCTTCCCTCTTATAAAACTGTAATTATTTAGTAATTCTTCTTAAATACTTTTAATTCCGTTTACAAACGTTTAACTTTATTAAAAAAAAACTTTGCTTGTATTTTCTAATTCCAAACCTTTGTAACAATTTTCTTAATTTAAATAATCTGACTTGTTGGAAAAAGGTTAATTTTGTTTGAAAAAAATCGCTGTTCCTTCAATGTATCTTTAAATGTTTCCAAGTAACTTTACAAACTTTTAAAAACTTGATTTTTTAACAGAAATTTCATTTTTATTATTAAAATATAAATATATATATTTTGTAATTTATAATAATTACTATCAGTCAAAATTCTAATTAACCGAAATTTGTTTTTATAGAAATTAGAAATTGGCATTACCTAAAATTTAGACCGATTGAAATCTGGATCAATTAAAACTCAAATAATTTAAAATTGGGAAAGTCAAAAATGATAACTTTGTTATTAAATTAACTTATTTATTTATTATTATTATTATTATTATTATCATTATTTAATATTAACTTATTTAATTAATTTAATAATAATTTAACTTTAATATAACAAAAATTATTATCAGTTAAACTTTCAATTAACTGAATTCCGATTTTATCAAAATTACCATTAACTGCAATTTATATTAACTTAAACTTAAATCAATTGAAATCGGGATATATTAAAATTTGGATTAACTAAAATTTGTGAATATGTAAATTAAGATTAAAAAATTGCAATTAATAAAAATTCTAATTAACTGAAATTGGATTTTATAACTGGAATTTAGATCGATTCAAATCTGGATCAATTAAAACTCAAAAAATATTATTAATAATAATTTTTATTATCAATTATTATTATTAATTAATTAATTGTGAAATAAATTAATTTTATTTAATAAAATTCGAATGAATCGGAATTTAGATAATCTATTTCTTATTCAAATCAAGATAAACTAACATTATCATCAATTAAAATTCCAATTATCTAAAATTCGATTTTATACAAATTATACAAATTTTATACATATTAATGAAATTTAGATTACTTTAAGCTTAAAACAATTTAAATCAAAACAAATTTCAATTTGCATAAACTCTTTTATATTAAAATTTCCATTAATAAAAACCAGAATCAATTAAAGATCTAATAAAACCGAAATTTATTTATTTCAAAATTTATTTTTACACGAAATTTTTTATAACCAAATCTCTAAGCGATAAATTGAATTTGATGAAAAAACTTGATGTTAAAATTTGAATAAAAAACTCGAGTTCTCGGGAAAGTTATAATTGAAAATTAAGGGGAAATAAAAAAGGGACATTTTGGGGATTGAGAGAGTCTAAGTAGGTCCTAAATATGGACCTTTGGAGGGCAGTTGCCTCGATTATGTCCAGAAGGTGGTTTGGGATGTCTCGCAGCAACGAACTCGAGGTCAAGTGGCTTTAGTCGCTTAGTGTGTTGACGACATCCCATTGTGCCTTGACACCTCGGGTCAAAATCTGCGAGGCATTCCGATTAAGCGGATTTAAGCAAAGGACACAATTTTGATAGTTCTGACAACAACAGAACCTTAACGTCATATCCTTAATTAAACGACGATAAATTACCCGAAAAAAATAGCAATTAAAGTCAATTCTTAAAAAAAAATCATCCGTCTGACTATAATACACTCATACTACTTATTTTCACAATTTTATGAATTATAAAATATTAGGTACATTTATATGTCCGAAAGATTTGCTCAATTAAATAATAACTAGCAAAGTAAAACACGCGCCTGCGAGCGATTAGTTTTTAATACATTTTAGAAATTATAAAATACAATAATAAATATAACAAATCGGTAAATAATATTTATCTAATAAGAAGAAATAAATATAATATTTAGAAATCAATTAATATAAATAAAATAAATATTTATTTAGTAAAAAATTTATAATATTTTAGAATTAAAAAGAATAGCAAAAAATAATTGGATTTAACAAAAAAATTGCAAATTTTGCAAATTAATTTTAAAAAAAATTAAATCAATTAAAAATTCGGGAAAGTAATTTAAACAATCATAAAAATGTTTTAAATATAAAGAAAATAATTGAAATTTGAGAAAAATACTTGAGAATCTTAAAAGTAAATTAAAACAAAATTGAATAATGAAAAACTAGAGAAGATAATTGAAAATTAAAAAAACATGGTTAAAAATTGAGATAAATAAATTAAAATTAAAAAAAATAATTAAAATTTAGGAAAATAAATAAACAAACTACATAAAATATTTTAAATAAAGGAAAGTTAAACAAAATTTGAGAAAAATACTTAAATCATTGAAATAAAAGAAAATAATTAAAAATTAGAGAAAATAAATGAAAAAAGATAAACATAATTTAAAATTAAACAGAACAAATTTCAATTAAAGAGAAATAAGTAAAAACAAAAAGTTTTTAAAAAGAACGAAAACAAGAAAAAAGGTAATTGAAGATTAAAGAATACAATATAAATAATGAAAGAATTGTAAAGTCAGATAAATAGTTAAAATTTTTTGAAATTATGAAACGAATGTAAAGAATTGAAAATTGAAGGAAATAAATTTTGGAAAATAATTGAAAAATGTTTTTAAATTCTATAACTTGCCGAAAATAATTAAAATATGATACATTTAAATTATTTAAATTATTTAAATAAATAAAGAAAAAATAATTGAAATTTGAAAAAAAATACAGGAAGAAAATTCATTATTCAATTAAATTAAAAAAAAAAGTAACTAAAAATTGGGAAAAAGAATTGAAGAAATAAGCTAAAAGTAATTGGAATTTACGATAATTAATAAACAAATTTTGAAATTATGAAAACAAGTGAAAATAATTAAAAATCTTAAAAAATAATTTTAGAAAATGAGAATAACTAATAATTGGAGAAAAGACTGGAAGAATGCTAAAAATAATTGAAATTTACGATTATTAATCAAATTTTTTTGAAATTATGAAGACAAAGAAAAATAATTAAAAATTGAATAAAATAATAGAATTTTGAGAAAAATACTTAAAAAATTTTAGAATTTTATTTTATAAAATGAGAAAAATTAAAAATTGGAGAAAAGTCTGGAAGGAAGCTAAAAATAATTGAAATTTACGATAATTAATAAAAAAAATTTGAAATTCTGATAACCAATGAAAATAATTAGAAATTGAAGAAAATATTTGAATTTTCAGAAAATACTTAAAAATCTTAGAAAATAATTTTAGAAAATGAGAATAATAGTTAACAATCGAGAAAATAATTGAAAAATGATAAAATTAATACAAAAATGAAAAAAAAAATTGAAATATGCAGAAAATAATTTAAGATTGAGAAAGAAAATTGAATTATGATGAAAATAATTTAAATATGAAAGATTGAAAACAATGAATAAAATTTAAGAGAAATAACTGAAAAAATCATAGAGTATATGTTTGAAAAGAAATAATAATTACAAAATTACTTAAAAAATGTTAATTGAAGAGAATAATTAAAAAATCTCAGAAATAATGAAAATTAATGAAAATAATTGCAATATTGGATAAATAATTGAAATTTTTAAAAGTAATGCCAAAAGAATAAATATAATTATAAATTGATGAAAATCAAGAAAAATTGCAAAATTTATTTTTAAGCAAAAGAAAATAATTAAAAAATCAATTGTCATTTGTGTAAATAAAAGTTTTGAAAATTGCTTTAAAAATTTATTAGGTTTTTGAAGAAGTTTAAAATATATACACATGCAATTAATTTCCTAAATTTTGAGTTATTACCTCAAATTTAGATTATTGTCATCAATTTTCCATTATAAATCAATTTCTTAATTATTTTCTTTTGCTTAAAAATAAAATCAGCAATTTTTCTTGATTTTCATCAATTTATAATTATATTCATTCTTTTGTCATTACTTTTAAAAATTTCAATTATTTATCCAATACTGCAATTATTTTCATTATATTTCGTTATTTCTGTGATTTTTTAATTATTCTCTTTAATTAAAATTTTTTAAGTAATTTTGTAATTATTATATTTTTTAAACATATATTCTATGATTTTTTCAGTTATTTCTCTCAAATTTTATTGAATGTTTTCAATTTTTCATATTTAAATTATTTTCATCATAATTTAATTTTCTTTCTCAATCTTAAATTATTTTCAGCATATTTCAATTATTTTTTTCAATTTTTAATTAATTTTATTTTATTTTTATTTTATAAAGTAAACGAGTATGTATACCCAACTACATTATCCTGAAAAATAACACTACGTAGTTTAATTTTGAATACTCTGAATGACAAACCAAAGAAATCATTTTATAATTTTTCAATTATTTTTCTTGATTGATAATTATTATTGTCATTTTCTAAAATTATTTTCTAAGATTTTTAAGTATTTTTCTAAATTTTCAATTCTTTTCTTCAATTTTTAATTATTTTCATTTGTTTTCATAATTTCAAAATTTGTTTATTAATTATTGTAAATTTCGATTACTTTTAGCTTATTTCTTCAATTCTGTTCTCCAATTTTCAGTTATTTTATTTTATTTTTTTTTGGATTGATTTCTAAGATATTTATGTATTTTTTTCAAATTTCAATTATTTTTTCTTTATTTAAAAAAAATTTCTGTATTTTTTTTAATTATCACACTTAAATGTCATTCATTTTTTTTAACTTATCATTGTTTGTATCATATTTTAATTATTTTCGTCAAGTTATAAAATTTAAAAACATTATTCAAATATTTTCCAAAATTTATTTCCTTCAATTTTCAATTCTTTACATTTGTTTCATAATTTCAAATAGTTTTAACTACTTATCTGACTTTTCATTTATTTCATTATTTGTAATATTTTTTATATTATTTTCTTCAATTTTCAATTATTTTCTTTCTTTTTCTCGTTCTTTTCGTTTCATAAAAGTAAGGAACGATTAAAGTTCGTAAAAATTATATAAATTATATTTTATCTAAAATATTAATGTTAGAGATCAAAAAATGTATTTATTAATTTTTCATTTTCCGATGCACACAAAAAAGAATATTTCTCGAGAATCACCCAAAAAAAATATTTTTATAAAAGCTAATTAAAAATAAATCAATTTAGGTATAAATTCATCATTTTGCGTAAAATAGTTTAATTTTCGAAAATTATTTAAACTCAAGTTCAAGTAAATTTGACACTCACTGTTTTTCGTGAAGGTGACAATTTTCAGGACCTTGCCGAAGCGTGTGAAAATCTGAAACAGAAAATTAATTGAATATTAATACCAAACGCTTATTATTTATAAAACATGTTTCATATCAATATTGAATCATGGAACAAATCAAACTGATTCTATTGTCTTTTGTGGACAAAGGGCAATTGAAAAAATTATCATAATCAGATAATATCTATTGAAACACAATTCCAAAATGATATATGAAAAGGATTATTTTACGAGTTATGTCGGTAAATTTGACTCGCATACGAGAATGGAAAATTAAACAATCAATTATTGAAAATGAAATTTACGATCGATTAGAAATAGGAGAATATTTGTGAATGTGTAGTATAATATCAAATTTATCAAATTTTTTGAAATATTACTTAAATTGACAATTTTATGAAAACTCACAATTGTTTATTTGAAAGTCTGATGGGAATTAAATTTGTTTTGTGTATGAAAAATACACAAGTGCTTTTTAACTCAATATATGAATTACACCGTTAATTAAAATTCTGTTAAAATTCAAACAAATGATTATGAAATTACACAAATCTCGTATTGAAAATAAATATATGAAAAATTGAATACAGTTAGCCAATTAAAGTCGATCAATGATTTTTGTTAATAAAACATTTCCTCAGAACGAATCAAAGTTGATAAATTGGATTTTATTAATTTTTTTTGTAAATTAGTGATCTGAGGATAAATACATCTAATAATTTTCTTTTATATTCATTTGATAAAAAAAAGGTTATTTCAAAACTAAACTTAAAACTAAATTTTTTCTCGGTAAAAATAATTTTATTTTCTTGACTGCTGAAACTCGTAGTAAAGAATACTGTGAGATGAAATGTGATTACCTACTTTTTAGACAAGTCTAGTTTTAAAATACAGTATTAAAAAAATAAACTTTATTTTTCCTCAAGTTTTAAATTATCCCAATATTCTCTTTATGATAATAAAGAAATCGCGAGTTAGATAAAATGCACACAATTTTATGAAAATGAGAAAATGTAAAATATTTAAAGTTTTGTTCTTGCAATACTGTGTTTCAAGAATTGGGGAAAATTCCAAAAACAATATTTAAAAAAACAAAACAAATCTAGAATTTTGCTGATGAAAATAGAGAAAAAACAAGAGTTATAAGTTTCTAATTTCAACGTTTTTACAAATCATTTAAAATAAATAGTAAAAATTCGTTGAATCTTGAAGCATTTACTTTCGACACATTTATCCTGTCAGCGAGTTTAAACATATTGATTATGCAAATTAATATACGCAACATATTAATGCACACGAGTCATGTTGAGTGAGATCTGTCCATCACTTGTCAACGAATTGTTGCATTTTCATTATGAGAATTCTATTGGGAGGTTAAATTAATTAATTTCCGTTTATTGCAATGTCTGAATTTTTGCCATTTTTAAATTATTTTCTTAAAATTTTGATTATGTTCTTCAACTTTAAATTATTGTCAGGAATATTTAAAATTTCTACACAAAATTCGATTTACTTTTTTTATTTTTCAATCATTTTCTTCATTCTTTTTATTATAGTCACGAGTTTATTAATTTTTAACACTTTTTTCAATTATTTTCTACAAATTTCAATTATTTTCATCAAACTTTAATTATTTTCTACATGTTTAAATTTATTTAACATTTTTCAATTATTCTCTTCAAATTTTACTTATTTTTTTCCAGGATCAATTATTTTCTTCAACTTTCAATTATTTATCTTAAACTTCTAATATTTCTTTCAATTTTTTATTATTATTCTCTAAAACTTTTAAATTTTTACATCAGATTTCAATTACTTATGTCATTATTAATTTAAATGTATTTATTTATTAATTTCTTATATAAACGGAGAAACCACTTTAGAAAAAAAATTAATTAGTTTCTTAACATTAGTAGTAGAGCTATGGGGCTACGGGCTCACTTACCGACAGTCGGTAATGTAGATTTCTACTTTACCGACCGTGAAAAGTCTGGTTTCTGTGTGGGTTACCATCAGTCGGTAATGCAGATTTTTACCGACCGTGAAAAGTGGTGTTCCTGTGGGGTGTTCTGTTTTACCGACCGAGCAAGTGGGTACCACTGTCTGCCACTAGATGGCGCTACTTGTTAATTGCACAAGTAAAGTCTGTTTCTGCGGAGGGTGACTTTGAAAAAATTTGCTAACCCTGTTTTCCGGCATCCCACTTAACCCTCCCTGGTGACTTAGATATGTTTCAACCATTTGAATTTTTTCAATTAGAAACTGATTAGTCTATTTTATTTAAATTTTTCACCAACATTTGAATTTACTTTGTAACGTTAGGTTCTTTACTGTTTTAGGATTTGAATTTTAGCGCGCTGAATCTGTACGGATAACTTCCGGGTAAACACATTGCGAGCGCAACAGGTAGAAGCAGAGTTCTACTAGTAAAATACCTAGTATTTTACATCAATAATATTTTACATAATGTGTTTTTTTTTTTTAGAGTAAAGTACAGTATTTTACTTAGGTAAATTACCTTTAAATTATGTAAAAAGCTTCATGTGATGCGTCACTACACAACCCTGCGTAAATATAAATGGTTTAGAGTTGTATGCACAACATTCTATAAACTCTCAGTGAAGCTCTGAGCAGAATTAAACGTGAAAGGAACGCAAGCACGAGATGAAAAAGACAGACGATATTTCTATCCTTTTCTACCATATGCTTGCGTTCGCGTTCCGTATCTATTCTGCGTTAGGCTTGACGCGCAGCTATTCAACCCTGCTTGGAATTGTACGCATCCATCCCTGGTGAGAGCTTTGCATGCTCACAAAATAGTGTGGTTTAACCTTTATCTTAAATAGCGTGTGTTTTGTGGAAGAATATAATAGTAATTTGACTATTCGGAAAAACTTATGTGAATAATACTATCAAAAACTCATTTAACGATTTCAAACTAAATTAAAGAAAAGTTTACTGTGCGAAACAAATTGTATGTTAACCCTAAGGTTCACAGAATAGGATTCGTTTTCACTATATTTCATGTGAACAGATCAAAATTGTAACACGTCTAAAAAAATGGTGAGTTTAACAAAGTTATTAGATTATATTTTCTGGTTATGTGCATCAACAAGTGTTTTGAATAACTCATTTTTTATATTTTCTAGAACAATTCTGAAGAAATGCCTGTAAGAGATCCTCGAGATAAACAGAAAATTATGAATAAACCACGGGAAATTATGAATCTTCCAATTCCGAGCTTTAGTGTGAGTAAAATTCTTTTTGCATTCATCTTTCTTATTAATTCGATTATAATCAAGTTAAAATATGAAACATTATATTCTATTTGTCTAACGTTCCTTTGAGTAAAATTGTTTGACTTTAATCTAGTAGTAGTAGTAGTAGTAGTAGTAGTAGTAGTATTTAAATTAACCTGTAAATAATTTTTTAAATTTACATCATTTAATAATTTTATTATTGTTTTTTTTTGTTATTACATTAGGATGTACGGCCAGAGAAAGACAGCTGCTTTCAGTTTACAAGATGGGATAAACCTCGCGTTATCCCAAAAAAGGATTACCTTACAACAGAAGATCAAAATGTTAATCTGGATTTTTTGACATATGACTCAAATTTTTTGCCAATTTTATCAAATGAGTTTTTAAATGATTGCTTAGATAATTTCGATTTAATAAATGTGAAACCAGAAAAATGTTTAGATAGTGAACCTATGGATTTAAATGTGAAACCAGAAAAGTGTTTATATAGTGAACCTATGGATTTAAATGTGGAATCAGAAAAGTGTTTATATAGTGAAGCTATGGATTTAAATATTGAATCAGAAAAATTTTTATATTGTGAACCTATGGATTTAAGTACAAATGCTAATAAAAATTTGAAAGAGATGCAAAATCAGTGTACTCCGTCACAAGAATTTCTAGAGCCATTATTTAATGTTTTAGAAAAATATGATTTTAACTTAAAATTCGATTCTACAAGTTTTCTGGATGAGCTTTTGGAAGAAGGGACTAATAAAGTTGTGAATTTAGAAGAAAACATCAATCTTGAAATTATAAATCTAAAAGAAAACGGTAATTCACAAGCTGTCAACCTGGAAGAGATTGGAGCTCACAATATTCACAGTCCTTATGAACCCAATCTGGTGAATTGGACCCCCGTATCATCTCCACTTAATTCGAGTGAAATAATACAAGATCAAATCAAAATATTGGAACAGGAAATAGGAAGCCTTGAAGAAAAAATTAAGCAAAATATTGAAAAAAATTATTTTGAATATGAAGATGATGAATGTGATAAAGAAAACTGTAATAATTTTTCCAATTGGAGACGAAAATAAAAAAATATATGTTTTTTTTTGTTTTATAAGAAAAAAAATTATAAAAAAAGTGTGTGTAACTGTGAAAAAAAGTGAGATAAATCTGTCAATTAGTGCCTAAGTAAAATAAAAAATTTTATAAAGATTTATAAAGATAAAAGAAAAAAGTGTTAAGAAAAACGTGTTATAAGTTTGTGATTATTTATGAAAACGAAAAAAAAAAAAAAGTTTTTGAGTGATATGAACCTGTCAATTAGTGCCACAGTGGAAAAATTGTATTAGAATTTATAATGAAAAAAGAATTTTATTATTATTTTTAATAAAAAATAATATTTTGTATAATAAATTTATTCGTTTAAATAAAATTAAAAAAAAGTGTTTTTGATCATAGTTCTATTGTGATTCAAAGATTATGATAAATTCTAGTTTTTTAGCAAAGTTGTTATACTAATCATTTTACCTATATAACAAATACATTCAGCATGTTTAAATCTTTTAATTTTTAATTTCTAATATTTTTTTTCTATTTTATCTTTTGGAATATAATGATATTTTAATATTAATAGAATACGTGCTGTGTGGAAGAGGGGAGAGGGAAGGTAAGCTTGGGTGGGGACGCTGCCTATATTAAGTGGTACACTGCTGGAGAAGATTTCATTTCTTTTCAGATCTTGAAGCTGTCGGAACATTATTAGGTAATGGATTCTTTTTAGGTTTCTGTTTCTTTTTTAGATTTCATTCAATATTTTTCCTTTTCAGTTTTTTTTCAGTTTTCTTTTTCAGTATCTTTATTTTTTCAGTATTTTTAGGATTCTCAAGTATAAAAATAAAATTTACATTTAAAAAATTATTTTTCAGAAAGAAATGGATAATTTAACCAATGAAACAAATCTATATGCTGAAATCAACATAAAAATCTTTCATGGAAATGACAGCACAATACAAATCTTTGATGGAAATGACAGCAATGCCAGCACCTTAATTTTAAACAGCCAGGAAGATGAAAATTATTTATTAAATGCTACGAGTAGCGAACATCAAATCAATAATGAAAATGAAATTATTAACATTATTGATGATGATGATGATGATGATGATGATGACAATGATGAAGTCATTGTAAATGTTGATAATGATGATGATGATGAAGAAAAAGCAGTTGATGATGATATCCTAATTATAAACATTTCAGATGAAGAGGTATAATTTATTTAAATAATTACTTAGTTAATATATTAATAAATATTTTTATTTATTCAATAAAATACAATTATTTTGTAGGTTACTGAACTTTTCGAGTCGGATCTAGATATAATTGAGGTGTCACCAAGAGCACCTGAAACTCCATCGCCAATTGTTTCAGAAGATGATTCGTCAAATGATTCTTCGTCAAAATGTTATTTTTGTAAAAACATAAATAACAAAAGATATTATGAATAATGAAGATTAAAAAGAAAACCATGATTGGTTACAATATTCAAATTAATAATAAACATTTAATATTCCTCTTTTCTTCCAGTTCCTATTTACAGGTTTTATTTTCAGTTTCTTTTTCATCTTTTCTTCCAGCTTTTTTTTTTCAGGTTTTTTTCAGATTTTTTTTTCATCTTTTCTTCCAGCTTTTATTTTTAGATTTTATTTTCAGATTTTTTTTCATCTTTTCTTCCAGCTCTTATTTCTAGATTTTTTTCATCTTTTTTTTCCAGCTCCTATTTACAGGTTTTTTTTTTCAGATTTTTTTCATCTTTTCTTCCAGCTCTTATTTTTCAGGTTTTTTTTTTCATCTTTTCTTCCAGCTCATATTTTTCAGGTTTTTTTTTCATATTTTCTTCCAGCTCTTATTTTTCAGGTTTTTTTTTTCATCTTTTCTTCCAGCTCTTATTTTTCAGGTTTTTTTTTTTCATCTTTTCTTCCAGCTCCTATTTACAGGTTTTATTTTCAGTTTCTTTTTTATCTTTTCTTCCAGTAATTTTCAGGTTTTTTTTCAGATTTTTTTTTCATCTTTTCTTCCAGCGCTCTTATTTTTCAGGTTTTTTTTTTTCATCTTTTCTTCCAGCTCCTATTTACAGGTTTTATTTTCAGTTTCTTTTTTATCTTTTCTTCCAGTAATTTTCAGGTTTTTTTTCAGATTTTTTTTTTCATCTTTTCTTCCAGCTCTTATTTTTAGATTTTTTTTTCATCTTTTCTTCCAGCTCCTATTTACAGGTTTTTTTTCAGATTTTTTTTCATCTTTTCTTCCAGCTCTTATTTTTCAGGTTTTTTTTTTCATCTTTTCTTCCAGCTCCTATTTACAGGTTTTATTTTCAGTTTCTTTTTTATCTTTTCTTCCAGCGCTCTTATTTTCAGGTTTTATTTTTAGGTTAAATCTTAATTATTTTCTTTTCAGCTTTCAGTTGTGAATAAAAATAATCAAAACTTTTTAAAATCTTTTCGTTTGTTTTAAATTTCTTTTTTCTAGGTCTTAAGAATTTCTGTAATTGCGCGCGCAATATAGTAATAGAGGTTAGAGAGAGAGAGAGAGAGAGAGAGAGAGAGAGAGAGAGAGAGAGGGAGGAAGGAAGGGAGGGAGGAAGGAAGGGAGGGAGAGAAGTGTGGGGGGGGGGGGTGGAGGTGATATAAGGTGACTCCCAGATCATCAGAGTCATTCTCTCTCTTACAGATCTCCGAAGAAACAGTATGTATGTATAAACTTTTATATTGCAGGACTTTTATTTTGTGTTTCTTTTTTTATTTTCAGATTATTTTCAGTTTCTTTTTGTTTTTCAGATTTTTTTTTCTTTTTTTCATTTTTCTTCTCGACTTTTATTTTCGCTTTTTTAAGTTTTAGTCTCATTTATTTTCTTTACAGCTTTAGATTTATTTAAACTTTGTTTTTTTTTTTTTATTCAATTAATTTTGCTTTTATTTTCTTTTTTTTGGATTTTAGAGAAAAAAATGGAAAAATCAAACTCGTTTACATATTTCGACGACGATGATGACAGCAATGATGGAGCTGAGAGAATCATAATTTTCATTTTTGACAGTGAAGATGAGGATGATTTTGATAGTGAAGACGATGAATTTGATAGCGAAGATTCAAGTATCTATGATGATTCTACAGAAGTCGAAGATGATTATAATGATGATGATGACGATGAAGATAGTGATGAGGATGTAATTTTGATTGTAACATTACCTCAACAGGTTAATAATTTTTTTTCTTCTTTTCATTTTATTATTTTAATATCTTAATAATAATTAATAATTAATCATTTTCAGAGAATGGAATTATTACAACCTTTAGAGTCATCATCTTCAATAAAACATTGTAAAAATTAAAAAAATAAACAAAATTCATATGTTTTTTTCTTATTTTAAGTTCTTTCATTTCAATTTTGTTGTTTTCAGTTTTTATTTTCAGGTTCTCTCTCTTTTATTTCTAGGTTATTTGTTCAGCTTTTTTTTTTTCAAATTTTCTTTCAGCTCTTTTATATCAGGTTTTTTTTTTTTTAAACTTTTCTTTCAGGTTTTCTCTTTTATTTTCTTTCAGCTCTTACTTTCAGATGCTTTTTTTTTTTGCTTTTCTTATTTTAGGTTCTTTTATTTGAATTTTTTTTCATTGTTTTTCAGTCAGGGTTTTCTTTTTATTTACAGGTTACTTTAGGTTCTTTTGTTTCAAGTTTTTAAAAACTTTTCTTTTAGGTTTATTTTTTTTTTACTTTTCTTATTTTAGGTTCTTTTACTTAAATTTTTTTTTCATTGTTTTTCAGTCAGGGTTTTCTTTTTATTTACAGGTTACTTTAGGTTCTTTTGTTTCAAGTTTATAAAAACTTTTCTTTTAGGTTTATTTTTTTTACTTTTTTTTTTTTACAGACTTTTCCATAGTATGGATCTAGGGAAAGAAAATCAATACAATAGAATCTTGCTGGTTATTTTGAAGAAGAGTCAAGTACGCTGAAAAAAGAAAATGATGCACGAAGCTGTAAAATTAAAGAACCTGCAATTAAAGTATCTTGGAGGAAGGTACCACAGGATTGAATTTAAACTTTAAAATAAAATATTGTATAATAAATGTATATATTTTTAATGAAATGTTTGAAATAAACAAAAATATTTTATCTATAAATTGGTTTTAAATAAATTTCTCCTACCTAGTCAGAATTAGTTTTAAGTTTTTTTTTTTCCAAGAATTAATCTTTTTTTTTTAATAATTATATAAATCTAAAAATATTTAAAGGATAGGCTTTGGAAATGAATAAACATTTTAAATTCAAGTTATTAAATTTTATTTTGAAACTTAAATATTTACAAAGTTGATTCACAATTTTCATAAAAAGATTTTAA
Organism: Ganaspis brasiliensis; assembly: GCA_037103525.1. Classification (NCBI taxonomy): domain Eukaryota; kingdom Metazoa; phylum Arthropoda; class Insecta; order Hymenoptera; family Figitidae; genus Ganaspis; species Ganaspis brasiliensis. The sequence continues at coordinate 1,592,268 of JAZKLR010000563.1, forward strand.
AGTAGTATCAACTTCATCAACTCCTTGAGCAACTACACTTATAAATTGGTTTAAAGGTTTTAAAAACCAATCTCGAAGAATTACAACATTATTTACAGCACAATTTGCGTTTTCGAAAGAATGATGTGTACAAGCTGCGGTCGATGATTCCAATTTCAACTTTTTAATCGATGGACATTCAAAATCTTCTAAATCCACAACATTTAAGAGATATTTTTGTAACCACTCCTTCTTCTCTAATCCTTTAACGTAGATTGTTTTTGCAGTATGTAAATTTTCTTTTAAAATAGGTTGTAGTTCATCGTAGGGTATTTGTCCATCAGACCATTCAAATCCAAGGTAATTTCGTGTAAGCCAACGATTCTCATTTTTATATCGTACTGGTAATCTACTCCAAAGGTAAGGTGGTTCAAACAGGAAGACAAGTGGTTGAGCTTCTGCTTGAAGAGGAAGTATGGCCAATTCCTTGAAGACAAATTCATTGTAAGGCCTTTTGAAGCCCTGAACGTCTACGATGAACTCCATCCTGAAACAAATAATGCTGAAACAGAAATGAATTTCTGCCCGAGAGCAGCTGAATTTATAGTCTTCATCCCCACCACTTTTTTACCCTCTCTACAGCAACTTCTTGACAACGCCGCTGATTGGCTTATATTGTACAATGCGGTCGTGGATTATGATACAATAGGCTGTAGTTTCAGCAGGCATATTATTGGTTGATTCAAATTCTAGACGTACATCAACAGACGCTTGTTTGAGAAATTCATTTTGTTTAGAACAATCAATTACAACTAGAGGAGCCAAATTTTTAAAATTATTTTTAGTTAAGACAGGCACAGATTCTTTTCCGTAATAAGAAGTTTGAAAATTAGCATACATTTCATAGAGTAGAGAATATTGGTTTTGTTCAAAATTTATATTTAAATTCCCATAAGGATAATACTGAGAATTCAAAAAGAGTTTTACATTTGTAATATTACAATGATCAAAATGACAAGCATATTTTTTTCGCTTATCTTTTCTTCCTGTTTGAAATCCAAGAATTACATATCGTGGCTTCTCTAATTGTGATGAAGTTTTAATTTGCCACATAACTTTTGAACTTGTAGGAACTAAAGGATACTCATACATTTCCCATGAACGAAAACTCATTGAAATTAATGGATCTTTTTCAATAAATTTTAACAATTTTATTTTATTATTGTCTGCTGGTAAAATATATGGAACCATCCATTCAATCTTGATGATTGTAATTTTAAATTCTTCATCAGCTTCTGCTTGCCCGGTTTGAATTATAGCATTCAAGTCATTTCGTGATCTTGTCAAGATGAGTTCATGTTTAGCGTTTATAACAATTTTTTTATAATCTTCAGCAAAGCCAAAAATCATGCCAAGTGGGATTGTTACATCGAGATAGCCATTTTCTACAGTTATTCTGGAATCATCTGATATTTTTGAAAATCCTACATTTTCCATAAAGTTAAGCTGAGGGGGGTTTAAAGAAACATAATTTTTCATGATTGTAGTATGTCCAACGTATTTGCATCTATCAATTTCAATACCATTTAATTCATAGCGAATTTCATCAAATAGAAAACAAATAGCGTTGTTGCTAAAGTGTACATTTTCGGTTAGAGTAACTCCATTATTTCTAGTCAACTTTCCGAATATGTGTAATGAACTTTTACTTGGTAGAATACACAGATCTTGATTTTGTACTGCAATGCGAATTTCATCACTATTGTTAAAGGATGAAGAAGCATAGGGTTGATGAGCATGAATCTCATAATGAGCTATGGACTCGTCAAAATTAACTGGAATTGCAATGTTGAGAAGATCTTCCATTTTTGCTGCAACAACACCCAAAAAATATATAGATTAATTGTTTTGTCGTTTTTCTTGAGGTACAACTTTTAGACCTATTTGCTTCAGAAAAATCCGATTCTGAGGTGTTAACACCTTGCGAGATAAATTTAGACTGACTTGTCTCTTGCATGTTGACAAGCTTTTATAATTTCCTCCAACCTTTTGATTATATACAATGCCCATTATATTGATTTTATATGTAAACGTATCGTAATAGTTTCTCCTCGAAAATTTATCAAATGACCGTCTTGATCGACAATGCGGAGCTGAATGTTATGTATTGTCTTGACAGCTATCGGAAGATAAATGACATGTGCTGGTACTTCCACAATCTTATATCCTGGTGGAACGCTAGGAAAGAATTCGTGGATGGTGTGCACTTTTTGATTATTTATATATGCTCCAGTTGTAATATTGCACTCAACACGTAGTGCATTAACTTTTAAAATAGATACGGGTAAATCTGATATATGAGTCTCATTACCCACCAGTTCACGAGATGTGAATCCCAAGAGTGTACCTATAGAATTTGGATGTTTAAAATTAATTTGATGATTTGAGAAAATCATACTGCGTAATGTATTGTTATTAGGTTTTATATTTATTGTACAATCATCTGGTACGGCACTTTGTATATACGCTTCAATATCTTTTATTTCATAACTACCTGTTGGTATAGTAATTATCGTATAACCAATATGAAATTTGTTATTGGTTTCATCTATGTTGGGAATTGAATTGAAAGTCAATAGTTCAACAAGACCAAGTACATAATTTTTATTTTGATTGAGTTCTATTGGTGGGAAGTATTCAGCTTCAAGAACTGAAGACGTTCCCGTTAACGTTAAAGTAAACGAATCACTCATGATGCAGTCACTTTTTACACTGAAGGTTACAAAAAGTTACATTTTCTTATATAGTCTAAAACTGCTCTTAACATTAAGTTGTTTACATAGAAATTTTAAACACAAGTGTCCACATACAAATGTATCAAAATTTTGATATCTCTCATGGTTATATTTTATGAAGCTACCATCACCCAGGTATGTGGTGAGATCAGTTGGAGGAGGAAGGTTGCCAAAACTATCAAAGTACATTGTTTCGTTTTTTAATTTTTTATATGCAACCCAGTGTGTACCGGGACCTTCCTTATCATCCAAATTAATAATTGCTGACTCATACTGAAAAGGTCCTTTAACAGGTAATTCATTGCGCATAAAGACTCCTCGAAAATGTGGTATTTTTAGAGTCTTGGCATATTTTAACAAATCAAAGTCAGTCAATGCACGATGAGGTAGCTTCAATACTAGTTTTT